>VYXH01010316.1:9514-121571 GCA_013397275.1 Burhinus bistriatus
AAAAAAAAAAAAAAAAGAAAGAAAAGGCCAAGTTCGGTGAATACAATTAGTCTTGACACAGATATGACAAAACCCTAGCTTCAGTCATTTGCAAATGAGAACTCGCTGTTTCTCCAAATACTGTTTCCTCCATGTGCAAATATAATGTTACCTGCAGAAAAAAAAATTAGCTTTAACACAAATAAAGACATTAACGCAGAGGGAAACCAGTAAGTTACACAATACATTACAAAATTTGTCATTTAGGTAAGCAGAGATCATGGAACACATGCAATTTTTATGTGGAATCAAGAATCTGCTCCAGGTTTACCCACTTGTCAATTCAATACGATACATGCAGTTCTTAGTAAATACCCTTTTAGATCTACCTGCAATAAAAGAAGTAATTCAAATTAAATCAGAGCCCACTGGGTAATAGTCTGAAAGATTAATGCTAGAAGGAAAATGTATTAATGTAGATTAAATTTAATTAGAAGCTTTGACTTCTCTTCCTTTGATATATTTGAATTGGTAAACTACATCAACAGGAACTGTTCCACTCAGTACTATAAAAATTTCCAGGCACTAAAATCACAAAATATTTAAATAAGAATAGATACTTTGTTGTTTCTTCTTTGTCAATTTAAATTTGCTGTTCCTTTTTTTTTAAAATGTTTTCTCAAATACATGACCTAAGATAATCATAGAGAACTTAAAATACTGTAAATATCTATATATAAATAAATATATACATTACCTTTTGCTTCAAGCTCCATTTTCTTTTTCTTTGCCCATATGTTATGGTAGTTTTCAGCCATCATCTCAGCCATAGCCTTAGGAAAATGGAAAGCTTAGTGATATGTGTTGCAATGGTTAACCCCCAAGAAGGACAATTTTCTGGTTGATCTTAAATAACCAGTTTTGTTCTCTGGGAGGTTCAATACAATTACACTGTAATGGTTCACTGAAAACAAGAGTTTTTATTGAAAAATTATTATATAGATTTGGGTAGGATGGGTTTATGTACAGGAATTAGGAACCTGGTGATGAAGAGAAAACTTCATTTGAAAAAGGAGGAACCACAAAGAGGAGCATAGTCTGGAAAGAATACTGTGGTGTCAGACAGGGACTTGATTCTCAAAACAATGCCAGCAAGAACCACCCTGAAGGTCCTGGTAAGGGAAACAAAGAACAGCAAACCAGAGGACCGAATCAAGATTGCTCCTGCTGGCTGCGGCAGACTGGCTATAAACACATGGATATAGCCTGGTCAAGGTGGATACTCATTTGTGTGAGCACACTGTTAAAAGCACCAACCATTTTACCAGGGACTTCACAGATACAGCCAGTTTTTTTATTCAGCATGAAATTCTCCTCCAGTGTGCACAACAGGTAAGTAAATTCTTCCTATAAAACAAACTCTTTCTGATTGGTAAACTAGAAGCTAGGTCCCAAACTAAGCAAAACACAGACAAGCTCTCCAGTCTCCGAGTAGTAGGAACTACTATTCCAAGATGAAACAACTTTTTAAACCCACCTCTCCTGTCCTCCTGATTGTATACCCTCTAGTTTCACAGATACAGCCAGTTTTTTTATTCAGCATGAAATTCTCCTCCAGTGTGCACAACAGGTAAGTAAATTCTTCCTATAAAACAAACTCTTTCTGATTGGTAAACTAGAAGCTAGGTCCCAAACTAAGCAAAACACAGACAAGCTCTCCAGTCTCCGAGTAGTAGGAACTACTATTCCAAGATGAAACAACTTTTTAAACCCACCTCTCCTGTCCTCCTGATTGTATACCCTCTAGTTGCACATAGTGGTGGAATCTTCTGCAGATTTCACTTTTCACTTCTTTCATGGACCTACAGAAACATTCTTCTCAGCTTCAGTGAGGGTTTTGAGTAACCACTATTTCTGAATACCAACTTCTTTATTTGGGAGAATACTCATTAATTCAGATAACAACTTGAAACTTTCCAGTCATATCTTGTTTGTCTATACAATAATTATTACGCATATCTCTCCTGTATGGTAGATGCCTTCAATCATGCACACTCTGGTGCTGGTGTTTTGATAATCCAGATTAGGACCTTGGAAGAATGTAGGGTAGTCTGGGTTTTCTTTCCTTGGAAAGCAGGGTGCTATAAACATGGCCCCAGAGCAAAACCTAGCTACTCACGAAGCCAGGATGTGACCAGATCACCACTTAAGACCCAAATGAGACATATTTCCCAGACGTACAGTTTTAGACAGGGTCATGATCCCTGCTAGCACGGTATATGCACAGGATGATGTAAACATTAAATAGCACCAATTCTTATGTACTGGTTAAAAAAGTAACAATCAACTTGGTTCAAAACAACTAACGTTTCCCAGCAAATTAAAACAAGGTTGAAGAATCTAACCCTGAACTTTAAAGACATTAAACATTAAAAAAAAAAAGTTAAAAATTACATACAGTTCATTTTTAAAACTCCGATCTCATTAATACTTAACATGTTTGGATATTTCCTGAATTACAATTAATACCTGAAACCGCATTTTAATCTAATTTGCTTAGCTTTTAAATAACAAATTTTGAAGCTGGTTTCAAAGAAGACCTCTCTTTAAAACTAAGGACAAATGAATCATAAAGACAACCAGCTCTGCTTTATAGCTGAGGGCTATAAAGGAAATAAAATTAATGACGAATGTAGAGGGTATAGCATAAAAGAGTAAACAAGGGAGTAACAGACATTCTAATCCCATTTCTCTTCTGTTTTGTGACAGGCTGGTTACTTTTCTCTGGGTTTTATTTACTGCATCAGAACACTATAATGATGTTCACATCAAGAATTGTCTCATGAGCATCAAACAAAGTCTGCACAGTCTTTTGACTATGCTGAGTCTATACAAATGTTAAATGATGTAATTATAATTAAGCTGTTCCATCAGTTTAAGATAAGAGTTTAATGACAGAAGTAGTATTATTCAATTATCAATTTTATTAACTCTGGAATGAGCAGCAATCTACTGAATGTTTTAACTCAAGTATGATAGTTAATTGGCAGCAAATTCTTATTATTGTAAAGCTAGTCAGCAATCTACAATGGTTAGAAATATAAAACTGAAAATTACAAGATAGGAATTAAGAAGGGGAAATCCAGTGTGAGAATCTGATCAGACGCACAGTACAGTATATACTGTACAGTTAGCCAATTACTTTATTACTGCTGCTTGTTTCATTGCACCACGACAGAGATCAGTATGGGCAAACTTAACCCTGTGTTTTAGGAGTTTTTTGTAGCCAGCCGTGAACACCATGTTGCCACCACTATACTGGTACAAACACTCATGCTATCTAATTTAGAACTATGTAGTATATGTCTACATAATATTGTAATCATACTCACAGTAAATTAGTAGACCATAAAAACTAGCACTGTACTCCATCAAACACCATGAAAAAACCCCTAACTTTCTAAAGACAGAAACATCATTTGTTTATCAACTAAAAAAATATTGTTCCAAATAACAGCAATCTACTGAAAAGTCTAGTAAAATCCTATCCCCAACTTCTTCATTCTCTATTCTCATGATATTTGAAGTAACAATGGTTCAAGATTCTTATTTCTTCAGTTTAGAAAAAAGAGCAATGAGAAAATGTTTTGGGAAGATGGTGGAAAAATGAACGATAAACAGAAAAAAGCTGATGCTGCAAGCTCTTCTAAACAGGATTCTCTTCAAAATGACAGGTGTTCACAAAGAGAGCTGGGAAAATCAATCCAAGACTAAAATAAACTTTGAAGCTTTGCAACATGAACCATGTTTTTTAAAGTAACAGAGGACCAAAGACCACTGATGAAAAAGATCAAAAAAAGCCAAACCAAAATCCAAGTATATCAAAGCAAGTAACATAAGGCACCAGATTTGTTTAAAATAAATTAGCAGAAAATAAAAAAATAAATTGTAAAAAAAGGGTAGGCATATTAAGTGTTTCTGACTTACATGTAAGTCTCTGGAGAGGGTGACGTTGCTCATGTCAATTGCTCGAGGAGTGTAACCATGGGCTGTATCTACAGAGATCTGAATGACAAATGTGCAAAACAGTGGAGTTACACAAGCATTTGATATGAAGAAGTTAACAAGATACTGAAAGTAATGAAAGAACTTAAGGAAAAAGTCATTTGTGTATCTCTAGAGAGCAAAAGGATCCAATGTAGCCCAACTGAAAATACATCAAGGGTGGTAAACTTAAGTGAGATTTAGGCAAAGATCTACTTATTTTGTTCCCAAAGACAGACAGACATCAGACAAATCCCTCTCATCAAATGCAAATTTCACTTGAACTCATTGTGGGTAATGCTGTACTAAAGTTATGATTAAACCTCTGCATTTTCTAGAGATTCCCCCCTCCCCGCCCCCCCCCAGCAGGGGAAATGCAGTTTAAGGTGAATTCAGGCAAAAATCAAACTTTGAAATTTGGCTTTTCAACCCTATTTCTACATATAGGAATAGAATCTACTAAATTCATCTCTTTTTCCTCCTATCCCTCCTCCCCACTCAGAAAATACCATTTTGTCATTCTTTCTCTCTACTGCCTAAAATTGTCACAGGTTTGCTTGTTACATTGACACAAATGTTCGAAGAAGGATAAACAATGATGGAGATTCTCTGGATGGCAAGTCACTGATGCAAGAAATGTGGCTAGAAAAGGGGCGTTGCTGGGCTTTCCTCTATGGATTCTGCTCTAACAGATAAACTCACGTCCCCCACAATTATATCTTCCTTTAGAAAGAACAGTGTCCAGCATTTTGTTCCTATGTGTGATATTATTTTCATATGCATGTGTATGACCATGTGCAAGGCCTAGAAGTTCAAAGGCCTCCTTTCAAAAGACAGGTATTTTTAATAGAGAATAACACAAAGGACATACAAGCAGAACATAATAAATAAATACTGATAAAGTATTGCTTTCTAAAGCAAACGATGCAAGCATTGTTACATTAACATGAAGATACCAATTAAATATACTTAAAATTTCTCAGCTGAACACAGGAAAATGCTATTTTGTGTGTGTATGTGTGTGTGATGACAGCACAACACACTTTAAACACAGGATGAGTATTAATATGATAGTGTCCCGAAATACAGAAATATTTTAGGCTTCAGAAACTCTTCTAGAAAAGTTATGTAATTTCATTATAGTAAGGGAAGACTGTAACTTAGCCTCAAAAGATGTTTTCATATGTTGACATAATTTGAATCACAACTGTAAAGCTCTTCATTCTAATGCACTCCTTAGCTTAAAGTATATATGAATACCTCTGTCAGTATAGTCTTTGGGGTTGGTATTCTGAACACCCAAAAGCTGGGAAATTTGGAAGTCAAAAATTTTGGAAGGCTATTATAGCGTGCAAACTACAGTGTGTAGTTTAGCCCAAGCGCTAAATCAAATCACTTGATATATACTTCTCTAGTGTCTATAGAGAGTGGAGAGGCAGGTTCAGCTGCTCACTTTTCACAGGCATATCACCACTCACACATGTAAATAGCACAGAGTGGAGTGGAGAAAAGAGGGAAAGATTTTTCCCCTCCATTTTAATTCCCCCATTGGTTTGGCTCCACATGTGTCTGTGTGAATAACAGTGAAAGAGATTTTCTCCCCTCCTCATTTTAATTGCAAAGTATACGGAACTCTACGAGAATATAGTGTTGGTATTTCTCCATTTTATCCTTACAGCATTTTGATTTAAGAAGGCTATTCTAAAGGAAAAAAACCTATCTTTAACATTTTCAGAATTTTGGCTCTCTATAGATGTAAACTTTATGCTGCATTAACATTGATGTTTGTATTAATTTTCCTTAAAAAATAAATAAAAATAATTCATATATCTACCTTTATTTCTTTACATGCTTAAAGGCATCCATAGCCACCAAAATAAAAAAAAAAAAATAGCAGACTAGAATTGCATTAATACTCACTATTAACGTGTAATCACCTACTGATGTAAATAATTCGCCTAAATAATGCAGTGAACTTTAAATCAAGTGAACAAATACATTCCTATTCCAGTTTTGTTCAGGTTTTTTGAAAATGTTTATTAAGATATTACTTTGGAACAGGGAAAGAAAGTTCCAGCTTCAGTGAACAGAAATCCAAACCAACCTTCAGAGTTGTACAATTGCTTGTGAAAAATGCTTTCACATATTTTTATGCTACAGTTTTATTTCATCACTTGTAAAATCAAAGATTGGAGAGCAGATTTTGCATGCATTTTTTTAAAATAAGTTTTTAATAAAATGGCTCACTTGACTGGTTTGAGATATGCGGCGTGTCCGATTATACAGTGCCATGGAATCTCCCTCCCGTGTTCTTTCAATTCGCCATCCCCATGCCAGCATAGTTTTTAGTGATTCTTTGATTGGCCACCGATAAATTTCTTTCTCCTAGAAGAATGCAAATGCAGTAACTGCCTTGTTTACTATGTAGCTGTACAGAGCAAAAAATAGTTATTGGGTTTTTGCCTGGTTATAATGTATTGAATGTACTGAAATCAGTCCTTATGGCCCAGGGATACTGCAAAGAAGCAAATAAATCACATAAGATATTAAAAAAAGAAAAAAATTATCATTTCAGAGTTGTGCAGAACAATTTTGGCCCTGCAGGAGGCTGATGATGACAGGAATAACCGTGTTAATGGCATGCTCAGATATGAATTATTAGGAGTAATGCAGTGTTTTGTCTGCTACCTGAAACAAAAAAACATAATCACAGAATCATAAAAAAAGTTTATGTCGGAATGGACCTCTGGACATCGTTTGGCTCAACTTTCTGTTGAGGTCAGATAAGCTAACTTAATTGGGCTACCAACGGTTATCAAGATCAGGTTATCTAGGGCTTGCCATGTCATGCCTTGAATATTTGCAGTGCAGGTGATTTCACCACTTCTCTGGACAACCTATTCCAATGTTTAAGTTTTCAAGATAAGAAGGACTTCCAGAAAGCATTTCTGCTGAAGCAACTTAGACCCATTGCCTCTTGTTCTGTCACTGTGAAGAGAATACATCCATCTTCTATATAATAGCATTTAGGTACTGGGAAATCAAGACTATACCCCCATCAGCCTTCTCCACTTTAAGCTGAACAAACTCAGTTCCTTCAGCCTTGTGTCATTTAAAAAGTTCTCCAGCCTTTTAATTGTCTTCATGGCCCTCTGCTGGAGACCAGACAAAGCCTAAACCTAAGTCTTCACTAAGCAAGCAGGCATTCCTGTATGATCTTAGTGTAAAAATACACTGGCAATACGACACTTCAGTTTCACCATAAGTTATGCCATGTAAATTCAGCCATGAGAGAAAATAGGTTGAGTGGCCTATTTATGGTACAATAAAACCCTTCTCTTTTCGAGATTTTGAGGAAGGCAACAGTCACATATTAACTGATGTACTCTAAATAAATTTTTAAAAAGGGATGTAAACACAAGGTGATATTTTCACAGTGAATGAAGCAGTCTTTCAATCACCCTGGATCAAGAGTGAACAAATTCCTTACCTTTTCAGATAGTAACTTATATTGCTTCATTAATGGTTGCACTTTTGCAGATTCAGAATATGTTTCACCATATGTCCATCCATTAGCAAACTGAAAACAATAATAATGAGAGGAAAGAAAGGAGGAAAAGCAAAAAATTATGAAAAATCCTATTTTTATAGGTACAAGGAACTGAACAAAGCTTCTGCAGAGCTGTTCTCTTAAAATTTCCTTTCTATTATTTTCTCAATGTTTTCTCAATCAACATTTATATTATTACACATAACGAAATGAATTACATAGCATGCCATCTTTTTGAAAATTAATGATTACACAAAGCTAACATTTCAATGTATTTTTCTTTTAAATATTTATATAGAACAGAATACTATGCTACAGTTGAGGAACTATTTTTAATATTGGACACAGAAACTACGCAAAGGAATAAAAACCTTAAAGAGCTTTTTTGGTTAAAAAATTGAAATTTCAAGTCAATAAAACTCTTAAAGAATTAGCAAGTATATTTACTCAAAAGTCAACAATGAAAATAATGAAATGATGAAACAGTATTTTGAAATACTCATGTGCACTTACAGAACTTTCTCCCAAAATGCATTTCAAGAAAATATAGGTTTATATCTTACCTATGTACCAACCTGCAGCATTATGAAAAACAATATTCAGAGTAAAATATTTTGAAGATGAAATGGACTCAAATAAAAATTCTGATTTTGCTCAAACAGGAATATAGATTTTACCTTTTCCATTGACCACTTGTCATGAGAGTGCTCTGCATATTTGTTAATGAAATATTCTAGCTTTTCAGGGATTGTAATGCTGAAAGTGAAGAGGAAAATAGCCATTATACCACACATGCTAAAATGTGAATGCTTTTGTTTTGAAGAAAACTTTCAGATAAATAATTAGGAGTGCATATATCCACGTAAAGCATCTTACTGTGCTCTGTTTCCTCACATATAGTTTGGTCCAAGCCCCAGTTAAATCAAGGAAAAAAATCTGAGTTATTTAATGGGCACTGAATGAGAACCACAGCTGTTGTAGGAATTTTACTTCTTTGACACACATATAAAGGGAAAAATCAATAATGATACCAAGCATCCATGCTTTTTGTCACACATTTCTATACTAATATTCATTTTCCTAAGATTAAAGATATAAATGTGACCCATAGTTTCAGAAATATGGTGGTAATTTATTGCACGAGTCCATTATAAACTAAGTGTACTAACAGTCCTTTTTGAAAGGCATCATCTACTTTATATATTCCTATAAATTTTATTATATGCTTGAAGCACTATAACTTATGACAACTCAAAAGTTATATAATCAAGGCTTTATTTTCCAACACCCCAGTGAATAGGAAAATATCAAAATCCTCATTAAAAGCAGAAAAAAACACAAATAAATACACTAGCCCTTCAACAGGTGTACAAGACAGTGCAGAAGTTAGGGTTTCTTAAGCAGTAAAGGAAAAGCAGCTATGCTTAACTGTCAAACAAGCACTACAGACAGAATCCTCTACCAAAAATAATTTCTCAAATATCTTTGTTTTTCTGCATCTGCATTCCTACAAATGAAAGGGAACAACTACTTCTCGATCACTTATGAAATAGCAAAATCTTCCCTCCTAAGACAAAGAATTTTGGCAGCAAAAGCGTTACAGTGCCACCTACTGCAAAGCAGAAGCAGCTGGTTTTTAATCTTCAGTCAGGGTGGGAAAAAGCAGAAATGTTAAACAAAATTATGTCAGAGTAACAGTTTGCAAGAGCCTCACCACACACAAAGTCCAGAAAATATTCATCGAGCAAGATCATCAGTTTTTTTATTGTTTGGAAGTGTGTATTTCAAGGGGAACCTCTACTAATCGTATAATACTTGGAATAATTTCAGAAATGCAATAAATTGGCAAGTACAATATGATCATCTTATCTGTAGCTTCACATAAATAGGTCTAGGACTAGTAAGCAAGATGATGGAGGATTTGCATGTTAAAAGAATATAGGATAGGTTGGAAGTGACACTGATAAAAGTAGTGCTTTCTTTGTCTTGAATTACCACAGAACTGTTGACTCCTATGGCAACGAGGTGACTGATGATTTAGGTAATGTTAAGTAACATTTTCTGAGTTTTCAAACTATATTCTGGCTATTTACAATTTTCCTCTGAAATGATACCACGTAAAGTCATCTTCAATTACTTAAATGACAGTGTAATATCCTTGCTAATTTTTTTTAAACCTTCATATATCTTAAATACAGCTTAGACAAATGAATTTGAACAGTCACTGCTGTGTTTTCTATATACCAGTCTAGATTATGGCTTTTACTACCATATTTTGATGTGCATACATATACAAGCATGCTGTAACGAAGGTATCGATCTACTAATGGCATTCTGTGTTCTGAATGTTAATACAGACATAAAGCTCACAAAGGCAACTGCAGTGAAAGTCTTACAAATGGCATTTCTCAAGATATAGTCCATAACCACGCTGCTGTAAGACTATTCTATACAAAGGAGAATGGGGCACTGGCTGTAGTCAAAAATCAGGGCATAAAAATCCCATGTGTTTTGAGAGAGCATAGTCAAGAGTCTGAGTGCCTAGAGAGAATGACGATCTTTCTGCCCAGTTCCCTATTATTCATAGTAAAAGGCGGTTATATGAATGCATGATCACCATCATTTTCTGTAGGTACACTGTCATTCACAGACACTGGAATTAGTGTCTTGCCACATGCTACTAGTGACAGGGATGATGTAGACTGGTCTACTTTTTCCATCCCTAAAAACCCACTGATTTGTTCGCAGCAGACATACAAAGGAAAGTGGACAGTTCTATCTTCAGGCTGAAAATGCATTAAAAAAATTCTAGGTTGACTGAGAAATTAGTTATGTAACTGGTTATTTATCACTTTATATGATTTAAAGTAAATACAACAAATAAAAAATAAAAATAAAAATATAAAGTTAAGGTCTCCATTTTATCTAGAAGATAAACATTCAGAAGAGAATAAAAGCTCTAAGTTCACATCATACCCAACATCAGACTCCATCCCTCTTTTACACATTCATGATAAAAAAACCTAGCTGCAACAAAATAATTCCTTACTTTGATGTGTCAACAGGTTGAGGATTAAAGTTCCCATCTGAATCCATTGAAGACTGTTTTTCCATCATATTGACATAATTTGATTCCATATAATCTGGAGGTAAGGCCCCTGCAACTGCACTCAAACAAGGCAAAGCCAATTTGAACAGCTCTTGTTCATACTTCTGCGGAACACACAGGGGATAGAAAGCGAGTAGTGAATGGAAGCTGTCACTGCTGAAACTGATACGGCTATATGTGAAACCAAGCAGTCACAGGATGGCTTTCTTACTCAGTGTGAAATTGAATTTTTGTTCAGAAAAAAAAAAGGAAACTGTCCAAAGCATATTATACGCTATAGATAAAGCTAGGATCAAGTCTTGCTCTTGCTGAAGTAAATGGTTAAAGTATTGACTTCACTGGGAGCAACACCAGGCATTTTTCAGATGTCTGGGAAGAGAACATAGCACAGCATTTCTAAATGAAATTAATGAAATTTTAAGCAGGCTAGTTAAAAATACTCACACAACGAACAGTAATTACAGATCAAGGTGTATTATTAAACTTTTGTCCAACACAGAATTGAGTCAAGAGTGATGAAACAACTACTAAGCAAAGGACTATGCTCTTCGTTTAAGGAAGGATAGTGTGTGAGGTAGAAAAGTGCAGCTTTCAGTCACCTGCAGATGCTTGAATTTGCTTTTAGGGCTCTGAAGTGTAGTTGACCTGTACAGATACACTTCAAGATTGCTTCATTAGGTATACATTTTTTTAATGAACAGACAAAATGGTATAACTATGTTAAAGCAGAAGCTATAAGAGGAAGATTTAAATTTAGCAAAGCCTGTATTTTTCCCTTTAAAGTGGATAATACAGTGTTGATAAAAGCTGGGTAAAGATGACAGATTAAAGAAAAAAAGGTTACACAGTAAAGCTTTTAAAGTAGTAGATGGATATTGAAACGAATTACCTTTTGAGACAAAGCATCAAAAATACCCCAGAACAACTTTCTGGATAAATGAAGTTCTTCTTCTGAGGCAGCACCAAAGTTACCCCATCCACCTGGCAAACAATAATACTTCCAGCATCTTTCATAATGATTTGTCAGCAACTAAAACAGAACATATTTTGAAAGCAAATAAAATATAACTGTTGATATTGTTCCATTCTGGCACTCGACCGTTACACAGACACTGCCAGAAAAATTTCTAACTTTTATCAAGAAGCCATGTTGTGTAGCTATTCTTTAAATCATTGGTGGATATACACACAGAATGAGCAGTTCTTTCTTTTAAAATTAGTGGCATATGCAAAAAGCATGTGACAGAGGATAATTTTCCCCAACACCACAAGAACTCTGACAGCTCAGCTGAAATCAAGAATTCTCTTACACCTGAGTGCTGCTATTCCAAACACTGCTGCTAGGTGGGTAAGATAGTAGAACCATGATTTCATCTAGTTCTCAATTATTATTTACATGTTTGAGAGGTATTCAACAGTAACTCCCAGTGTGACTCATCTCTTCTGTAAGTTGTAAAGCCTGCTATCAGTCTACCCTTCTGCCCTCTACTACAATTGGCTGAGGAGCTTTATCCCTCCCTCTCTTTCATTAAATACATATTTCAGGAATATTTTCTTCTTAAGTGGTTAAAAGATTCCAATTATCAGGGACTCAAATGGTGCAAGGACCTGCTACTGGGTATTTGCCAAACTGAAACAAATTTTGTGGTTAATGTGTCCTCTATGTCCCCAAATCACAGAAAAGAAGAGGAAAAATCAGTCGTACATCTGTCAGTAAAGGCAATCCCAAACAACCAATTTCTGACAACAGCAAAGTATGAAAGTCTAGTCGTACTCAGGGAAGATTCTCCTAAGGTACAGAATGACCTTCCTAAAAAAATTTAGCTGGAATTTTAATTCAGAGTTTATTTTAACAGTTCCTTAAGGAAAAAGAAAATTGTTTCAACATCACTTTGCAAAGCATGTTGGCAAAATTTTACTAGTCACAGTCAGTAAGAGCTGACAGAATTCCCTTTTTTCTAGTCAGAACAGGTGCCAAGATGGAAAAATGCAGATATTCGTAACGTAAACATGCAGAAATAAAGACAGGCATAAAAAAAAAAGGCCTGATGTGTAGAAGTGAGGACTTTGATAATCAAAAATATAAGCTCAATACTGTGTTATGCTTTTCATGGATAGGAAAAAAACCTCTTTATAATGCATTTGTATATCTTCAGATTTAAATAATCTATTATTATCTATTTACTATTTAAATTGTCAGATGATTAAAGAAAAAAGGGAGAGAAGAACATAAAAAGGCAGAAGTTTTATCATTCATGTAGAACAACAGGGGTCTCAGAAATACGGACTCTAAGAGTTCAAGATGCATTTGAAAATATTTTTTTCAAAATAAATTCTATTACATAATGTCCAGACTTCAGGTTTGCTTTTGGACAACACGTGAGTGCTAATATATGGGTATATATTTTTAAATCTAGCCAAGAGTAAAGGCAGGTTTATTCTTAGAAAAGTCCCTGACGAAGCACTGAATAAGATTTAAGAGGAAATAAAAACAAGGCACACAAGAAAGTCCACACCAAATTATACAGCAAAAGCATAACAGATTTGAATTCATAAGCTGCCTAAACTGAGGTAATTTTTAATTGTAGAAACCAGCAAAAGTATTCACACTAGATAGCACTCTATTCTGATTTAGCCTTCATCACTTCCTCCTCTCCCATTCAAAATTACATTTTCAGATGCATTATTAACTTGTACCTGTCTCTTTAGACTGCTATAACCCGTTTACTAGCACAAGCCCATAAGGAATATGCACAATACTTTCAAATCAAAAACACATTAGTAGATGTAAATAGGAGTCCCTTGTTAAATCACTGAAAATCAGTTTACCATCAGTGAAACCTTTGAAAACTTCTAGTTCTATCTTCAGATAAAGAATTCACTTTCCTCAGAAGCTCCTATTACTTGTTTAGATGTCAATGGACAAAATCATTTGCCCGTGCTAACACCGTGGTTCTCTTCATATTTATATTCTCCAGAAGCCTGACTTGCCAAAAGGATCTAATTATTATTTCCTTCCTGTTCAGTTCAGCAATATGGGAAAGTCACTGCAGTCATGATTCTCAGAATCAAAAAACCTGCTTTCCTAGATGAACAGATCTCAGGGAGCTGGGGTTGCTCTTTCCCTGTCAAAAAACCTGAAGAACCATAGCCACACAGGGAGTGCCAAGTTACTATTTGGATTTTGCAGCACATAAAATGTCATAATGGATTAGAAAGGTCCCCTTCAGGGCAGTATGCTAAATTAGCAACTGCTTTTCTCACACATAGGCACTGAAGAATGGCTGCTCCAGCACCTTTGGTTTGATTGAACACTTCCTGGGGGACACAACCAAATTATGAAGTCTGTGGCAGGGGAAAGACCATACAGCAGGTCCTGGCTTTGAGACTAATGATTTAAATTCCTCATCTGAGGTCAGAGACCATAATCTGGCTAGTAGAAACCTGCATAATTCTGAGGAGTATTTTGGCAAAGAAATCAGATGTAAAACGCAATTAAACCTGATATGTGGCTTTTAAAGCATAAAGAAATGCTAAATAAGAAAAGATTAAATATCTTGTTCAAAGTTGTGGTAGGAAAGCATTAAAAAGGACTGCTGAAAAACAGCAGTAGGTAACGTGGGAAATGATACGTTTCTTAGAACTATCAATGAAATCTGAGGAATCTTTAATGAATGTGTCATCTCAGAAAGGAAAAACCACACTTTTCTTGTACATTAGGAACCAGAATCAAAAGATGTGGAAAACCTTTGGGGGCTGAAAACAAAATGGAAGACTATTAAAAAGCATGTATTGCTTAGACTTCCAAGCACAACCCACAGAAAAAGAGCGTGTTTTCCAAGAGCAGGGAAAACCAACACTGAGGGCAGAAGTAAGGGTACATACAGATCATCAATTGCTCTCTTCCTTTGTGCACTGGATTCTGTCCCCCGTCCCCAAGGGGTTTTCTATTCTGTTACCATATGGGCTTCAAAAAAAAGGAGATAACTAAAGGAGAAGCAAACATTAGACACAGACTTCGTAATTCCATATGGATGGATGTAAATTAGACTGAATTCCTGCCGAAGCAGCAATTTATCTTTAAGAACTATGGTTTTAGATTATTGTAGAGTGGAGATAAGGTAACAAAGACGACAGAGAATATTCTCCATGCAAGTATTTCCTTTTGGATTTTGTTATAAGGAATGCTGTTGAGTATTAAAATATACTTCTACCTTGAGAGGCATCTTTGCATGTTCATTTAATAGAGGAACATCAAATACTAATCTTCTCAGCAAATGCTGCATCATGGAAGGCCGCAACTGCCTAAAAGCAGACAAACTATTTCAAAAGGGTGTACCAGCATAGTTTCATGTAAATAATTGATAAATACATTAAAGGAACCTGTGAGTTCTATGCCATTAAAATTCTTCATATTAATAAAGTAATAGGATTTTGCTTGTGGCACTAAAAAAATGTCTCCAAAAGAAAGCAAACAAGTGCATACCAAAGAAAACCTTCTGAACAAGCTGCAAATCAAATGCTTTAAAGAAGCAGAGAAAATATCTGATCTATAGACAGAGAAAATCAGGAAAAAAAACACTGAATTTTGATATTGTGTATTATGATCACCATGATAGTGACAAAAGGCTATAACGTTAATTTCTTGTAATATATCTCAATGGCTCTTAAAAATATCCTATAAACTAATAAAGACATAAGAGGACTAACTTTAGATGTACTAAACAAAACACGCAGCAGTGGGCACCAACTGGAAGGACAGAAGAAATAGGTGTAGCATGTATATTAGAATGGCATGGACATTAAACCTTTCCAGATAAATAGCAAACACTGGTCTATTTCACTGGTTCTTATCACGGTAATACATATATTAAATGGTCAATGTGATATATTTTATAAAGAAATGCTATACAGTACTTTTTTACAGTACTATAACATAAACGTCATTTCTGAACACATTTCCACATTATGCAAAAAAAATTATGGTGAAATATTATAAAAAGGGTGATTTGAAAGCCTAAATGTTGCTAACTTTAATTAGAAATTGAATTCATAAGTCCTTAGTCAACTTCTGATAAGCGAGCCTGTAGGCTCATAAAAAAAAAATCGAGTAATCAACTGGTTTTGAGAATGCAGACACACATACAAAATTTGTCCCATAGCTATCAATAATGAGGTATAACAATACTAGTCATTGATTAGGATTTCAAATGTAACACAACATAAACAAACACCTCCATAGAACTGTATAACCTACTGATCATCAACCATACTGCCAATATGTACAACTAACAGTATTTAAATGGCACTTCAGTTTATGCATAATTCCACATTTGCAGAGCTTTGTCTTTTTGCAGTATATCCTCTTAGTTAATCACCAAGGTTTTAATTTTAAAAACTCCGTAATAGCAAAATAACTGAGGACTGCACATGAGTGATTAATAAAGTCGCAAATTGAATACAGTGCATTTCAAAATATCACAATTATCTGCCAGAAAAAAAAAAAAAATCTTAATTATGCTACTGGTGACATAGTTCTGCATTCCTGTATTATAAATATCATAGGTTACTTTATCAATTAGCATTCCTGTACAGCCAGAAATATTTTCTTACCCACAGATAGACAGCAAACACTCTTCAATAGAATCTCGCTGAGCTTTGGTAAGAGAGCATCCCTTTGAGAGTCTGTACACAGTATGTAATAAGGAATCAATGAGGGAAGCATGGTGCTCTGTGCCAGCAAAAAGAGGAGCACATCTGGTCAACAGAGGCAAGACTGCTGTGCAAAGGTATCGATTCAGAGCCAAAGCCATATCCGTAGCACTTAATGCAGCCTATGAATTAAATGGGACAGAAATTAGATTTGTCTCATCAATGTTGTTTCAAATGAAAAGAACTTGTTATTTATTTTTCTTTTGCAGTAGTTACAAAGAGGGAAATTTCCAAAACACACAAATGAGGGTTTGATACTTATACTGGAAGCAGGATGCCTAACTTTTCCTGCTTCTGAAGTCTCACAGACAGCTTTTGTTTTGTTTTGTATTTAGTGAATGAAAACATAAACACTAAAGGTAGCCACTCAAAAACAAAACAATTTTCAAGACTATATTAAAGAATGTCATAGTTGCTTAACAGAACACTCCAAAATCAGGTAATACCAGTCAAGTCTGCATGTACAAAACTCAGTATGTTTCAGTGTTATGATCAAGGCCAAGTTCCCAGTGAGGAAAAAATCCTCACCTGCTCTTTCTTAA
This sequence comes from Burhinus bistriatus, assembly GCA_013397275.1. Classification (NCBI taxonomy): domain Eukaryota; kingdom Metazoa; phylum Chordata; class Aves; order Charadriiformes; family Burhinidae; genus Burhinus; species Burhinus bistriatus. The sequence goes on from VYXH01010316.1 coordinate 26,451, forward strand.
ATAACATCATAATTATTTTCAGAAAAATGTTGACATAAAAGGTCAAATAGGGAAATCAAAGTCCATGCCTTAACCCTCATAAAAGCTCTCTAAATCTATCTTTCTGGACCAAGCCAGCAAAGAAAAATTAGATGGAAATAAGACTCTCAGAAAAAAAGGCAGCAATTTTGAGGAAGAACTAAAACAAAAATTTAGTGATTTCCTAAATAACAATGTAGATGTCTCTAACAAATGCATGGAGATGAACTCTTTATATCTCTGGAAAGAGGCTCTCAGTTACATGCTTCACTGGCAACTTATCTGACTTTGATTCCATATCACAAGCTCAGAAAGTCTCCTGGGAAATGGCATTGCATCTCTTGTGGTATGGGTATCAATGGGGGCTCTTTATAAAGGGAGCATCATTCTGGAGAATGCTTCTTCACTGTTCTTCAAGTGTTCTCAAAGCTCAGCAGCAACAGGCAGCTCATCCAGCATTTGAGAAATGCAGAAGGCAACATGAAGAAATAAAAAATGGTTTTTTGAGGGATGAAAAATACTGCATTGTTCAGTAAGATAATGGAACCAAATTAATAACAGACTTAAACCATTACCGTATCTAAAGAAGCAGCAGCACGAAGATCTGGCAGAAAGCCAACTTCAAGAAGGTGTAGAAGAAAATCCTGATCCTCAATTCCATAGACCCTGTCAAGGAACAAAACCATGGCTGCCTTGTGATCTGGGCAAAACCCCGCAGACATGTCAGGTTCCACCACAGTACCATCTAAAAAGAAGAAATAAGACTTCAATGACAAGGATCATCTTTCACTAGCAGACTAGGCAGTCATACTACTACATGTCAGAGGTTTTGAGTGTCTCTTAATACCTAAGCATCTTCCCCATGGTTTTGTTGCACAAAGGCGACATATTTGTAGTTAACTGAAAAAGAATCCATAAGGCAAATTCTACCCTGACAGACCTCAAAGTCCATACATGCTTTTCTGTTCATGCTTTGTGTTATTAAGGATTCTTATCAGTTGATATCCTAATATGGTAAGTACCCAAAACATACTAATTCATCTACAGAACTACCTAGTTCTTAGAAGCAGCAGACAGAAAGTAAAAAAATACAACAATTCTACATCAAACACCCCAGGAATGCAGCACTGGTGAGCGTATCTGTAATGTATGACAATGAATTAAGATTGTGCTAAAAAGTCCTCTGTATCTGAAAACTTCTGAAATATCTGAAAGGAATTCATTGAAATATTTTCAAATTTTTATACTTTCATTTTCAAAACCAAATAAACAATTCTGTATCTATGAGCTGTACTCTATGCTACTGAGATATCACCTATAGATCCATCACTGTTTGGACTATAAATAAATAATGATGTAACAGCGTGATTGATCTCTTTATCTCTTCTGCTGTCACCTATTGGGCATTCTTGTGCTGTAAGTCCCTAGACAATCCATGTTGCAATTATAAAGTTCTCTCTCCAGATACCCAAAAAAGCAGATGTAATTCCTTTCCCTTTTATATTGATGCTCACATAGCTTGCAATATTGCAATCAATTCTATATTGGCAGAAAACACAAAGAAATGTATTTGCATACGTATGTCACACCTATAACTTCACCATAGTTGCTGAAGAACAACTCTGGTGTCTTAGTAAGATCTGCTAGAAACAATTGATAGGGTTAGAACAGCAAAAACTAAGGATTATGTTATCAAGAAAAGAGACTAATTTTTAAAAATATTTTTAAAAAATAGGAACTATGCATTTTAAAATTTCTTTTTAAAGTTGTAATAGATTTTCATTATTCAATTTAAATGAATAAGATTTACATTAGTGATTTAAGTGTACACCAAATTTTTGCCTATAGCACGCAGAAAAATTTTTGACACGTTTGAAATACACGATTTTTCTTCTAATTCACAAAATAAATAGTTTAATTTCTCTCACATTTTTAAATACTGAGAGAAGTATGAGTATTAATATGTCATTAAATTACGAAACATAAGAATGGGATGGGAGAAAAAGAAGCAGAATAACCACCTTACCTTTAGCTATGGTTGGCATGTGGAAAGGAATACTAATTACTCCCACCAAATCTTCCAGTGGAATCAAAGACCGTAGAATTGATCTGATTCTAATGGCTTCCCCTTTACCAGCATGGATTAGCTAAGGACAAGACAAATAAAAAAATCAACAAGGTCATCTTTTTATCTTGTATATGTGTTCATGTTCTGGAAACTTCCTGAACCACAGATACACAAGAATGACAGTTCTTAAAATAGTATTATAATTAATAATGTAAATTTCACGCAATCTGTATTTATTTGCTGTATTTTGGATGCAAATGTGCAAAGTCTAGAAATCTAGATGTTTGGTTATCAGATAAGACTAAGCCCATTTTCAGAATGGAATGTTAGGTAAAATAGTTGAACAAAGCATTAAAATGTAGCACATGTGATGGAGGGAGAGCATAAGCAGATTTTCAGATTAAAAAACCTAATTTTTCTGTCCTTGCCAAATAACATTGCTTTCAGGTATCCCACTTGTTTTGAGTTTGTTTTAAAAAAAAGCAGTGAGACAGGAAGAAAACAAGACACTTTTTATTCAAAACAGATATACATACAATGACCTTATTATATGGATATCTCTCTCCTTTCTCAAGTTACCAATCTCTGCACAGATCTGACACTGATCTATACTAATCTATATGAATTAGGGCACTTTTCAGGGTGAAATGAGAACCTGCATAACTAAGTAGAATTTCTGAAGAACAGGAAGGTATTTTGAATTGTAAACAACAAATATTTTTGAACAGTTTCAAGCTTTTAGTTCCTAACTGGTAAGGGCTTGGTTTTTATGGTGTGAGTGTCTAATTCTTTGTATCTAATGCCTGAAATACACCTTACCTTTGAAAAGGTTTGTCAGTGTGAAGAAAGATTATGAGATATTGATGTGTATGTCCAGGGACAATGGTTATTCCTATGTTTTAAAAGAATGCCCTATATTATTTACTCTTTTATATGCAATTTAAACAGTTTGTTTAAATAACTGTATGAAGAGAGTAAAACCATAGTTTAAAAAAATAATAATGATTAAAAAAACAAATCACTCTACACCATCACAATAAGTAGGGAAACCTGAGGAGTTTGATTGTGAAAACGGACAATCAAACAATATTCCCGACAGAATGTTGTTGAAGACCAACCACAGGGAACAGTAGTAAGAAAAGCAATGGAATAACTCCTTTAAAAAGAAAAGCTTCTGAATAGCTTACAGAAATTCCTTGCAAATTAGCAGGTAAACACATTATGTATATTAAGATATTATGTAGCCATACCACTGCTTTAATACCCAATAATGTGTTACTGTGAAAAAGCCGAACAGCAAACCACTGAAAAATCTGTAAAACAGCTATGCCTTTACTTCCCAGTGCATGAAGACATTAAAACTTACATGCATTTCAGGGGCACAACGTCCTAAGAGATCAATCAAAGCAGCATAAAAGGTCATGATTGCATTTCCCATGTGAATAGTGTCATCTTCTTGTTCTTCCATTTCACTGTAATTGGTTAAATATTAAAGAAATTAAAAGATGAGAAAAAATACAAGAAAGTTTTTACATCAGCAATAAATAAAGAAAATCTGCTTGTAGGCGTAATGACTTACACATACTGTCTTCCTGTTACCTAGCGGACTTTTAGCAGACTAACACAGAATGGAATTTCTCCATAAAAGACTGTAGTGACATCTGCACTGTTACCATTTATCTGTCTCATTTTTCATCAGAGGATTGATTCTTAACTGACTGACAAAGAACAAGTAGTATTCTAAAGAAGATTTAATATTTAGAGAGAGTTACTTAAATTAACAGTGCAGAGGAAGCACTATTTGGCAGAAGACAAATCTTTTCCCTCCACAGAATACAATGAAGAATCCAGCTGATAATTCACATGTTAAAACAAACAAGTCATTTCATGACTAAGATTATAAAATGAATAAACAAAAACAATGGCAATGTAAACAATTCCACTGCACCTACAGGATTTTACTAGATCCATTACTTGGGGAAGGTCCATCTCTTGTTGGATCTTCTGATATTTGTATTGCTTCCTCCATGGCAGCAAGTAATCCATTGCCTCCTTCTCCTCTTAGAGCTGGACCAAAACATTCAGGTCGACGGATAAGCAGTCTGACTACAACATTAGCATTCTCCTCCACACTCTCTCCTACCGCATAGAACAAATATCAAGATTTAAGATTATATCAAAAAGACTTCTGACATATAATCAGTAAAAGGTACACGACAGTGCAGAATGCATGCATCCGTTGATGCTTTTAACTACAAACAGTTTAAATATCATGACAAAGTTACATAAACACACAAACATACTCCTCTATTATTGTAATAAAAGCTATGAAATAACACATGTGATTTAATTCAAAATTAAATAGAGCCAAAGAAGTAACTACGTAATAAAGGATGTTTAAAGCATCACTGAAGCTACTGATTTGTAGTAAAGACTCACAGTCAAGTGAGAGAGTTAATGCGGGGGCCAATACAGCTGCTAAACACTAAAATTGGACTATCTCAATCTTCATCAAAAGATGGAGGTTTGGCTCTATGTCAAGCATGAGTTTTATCATAAAAAGGTTTAGGACACTCTGCTCTATTTCCAAAGGAGATGTGGGCATTTCAAAGATGGATCTAGAAAATGGAGCATAGGCTTGTAGAACCCTATATGACTTGTGAAACGGGCATCTAAGTTACTGTGTGTCTTGCATAATTCTACTCTTTCTGCAAATTGTCCTTTAAATTTATGGTAACTTATCAAGTTGCCTTGTATTACTATTTTAAATGACAAACTTATTTGAACATTAAAGGAAGTTATAAAATTTATAGGCTTCTACTCTACCATTGCAAAAGACAGCAAAACGAAGAAAATCCAAATATCGCTCTCCTTCAACTGGATTCCATCCAATGTCTGGGTAGCCTTTAGAAATCAACAAAGGACAACTCTGCAGTCCACATCCAGCCAAGTAGCGAACCACCTAAAAGTAAGGTAAGATGAAAAAAACATTAATTGTGGAAAAGAAGAGAAGTGTAGTTTCAAAGGGAAGTATCCTTCGATGTTGTCTCGGATACGGTGTCCATGTTCCCAATAAAATCATATCATATTTTGCACAAATCAGAAGAGCAGCCTCTTTCTTAGTTCACTTTCCCAGTCTTTGCCTACTTCTGCCATGAACTGCAAGACCTTACTTTTCTCAATTCCATTTTTCCTCTCTCTAAATCACCGCTTTGTTCTCTATATGTCATTTCTCTTTCAACTCTGAGCATTACAAATTTGTCAGTTTTGTAATATTCCCCAACCACACACTATCCATATTTGTAAACATGTCTTCTAATGTAACTCACAAGTCTACTTTTTTAATTTTAACCTTTCCTTTTCACTTGCCTTTTTTCTTCCTTTCTTTTTCAACAAACAGCGGTAACACTCCCTGTAATTCAGATCTATAGTCTCAATAGTAGTTTTCAGTTGTCTCTCTCCTTTCTCAATTGTAAGCATAGCTTTTAACCAGTTCAGACAGCTTCTTTTGCTGACTATTTGTAAGAACAATAAGTCTGAAAATGTCCTTTTAAACACATATGGTCCATCTTCCTATGCCAAGAAAGGATCATCTACACTTATATTACTCCTGACAGATGCTTTCCTATGAAGGTTATAGCATCTCCAGAATTGGAGGTCTTCAAGAACACATTGGACAATGCATTTCACTGTCTTACTTTCCATTAGAAAGTTTTTTAATGTCTATCTTGAATCTGTCTTTCCATTATTTAAGTCACTTTTCTAATCCACCACTGACATAGTAACCATTATTCTATTCCTTCTTGCAGCAGCAATTTACATATTCTACACAATTGTCACATGCTCTCTTGATTTTTTTATTCTTTAGTCTAATTAATTCCAATTCATTCAATCTCTGCTGAAGCAGGTTTAAATGTTAGGAAAAAATTCAGATAGATATACATAGATATCTCTATGAAAATTTGTCAAATATTCTAACAAGTTGTCACAAGGCTTCTAGTAACTCCTGTTGCATTATCTCACCACTGCATGTCACCATCAAGACAGAACAACAAAGAAAGATTTTAGCAATAAAGCTTTGTTGGGTATGGACTCCACTATTGCCCTTGAGGCAACTCCTTTTAGTTACACTTGTGTATGTAATAACCACAAACCCAGTTCAACTATCCAGACCACCAGCAGAAAGACCAAACAATCAGATCCTGATAGTTTTCCTCTGAAAGGTACCTAAAACTCCCATACAATTCTTATAATCTTGGATTTTGATTACTCCAGGGAACAGCAATCTTCTCCTCTCTACAAGCAAAAAAAATGCTTGATAAAGAAGCTACCAACCTTCTCCAGATCAGGCTCCCTTAAAGCTAGTGCAAGTTCATTGTTATCCATCACAGAGGCTGCTGCAACATCCAAAGGAGTTGATCCTCGCATAGAAGGAGAGGCTGTTAAAAAAATATTTAGTTTCAACACCAACTTAATAAAACCCAATAAATTAATAGGAAATACATTAACTTTTTTTTAAATAAAATACAACATTTTGTTACTAGTTAGCACAAAATTATAAGCATACCCTTTATACCACTCAGTTTATAATAAATCATCATGCACTCACATGAAATTTAACACTGATATGAAATCAAAATACAATTTAGATGTTCAAGCTAGAAACAACTTTTCTTACACATTTCTATTCTCATCACTCACTTTAAGATGTCATTCTTTCTAATTTTTCTAACTGACACAACTTCGTTTTTAGGAAAAGGTAGCAGGGATTTTATATCTAAACCACTGAAGTTTAAACAAATGTATTGAAATGGAAAATATAGAATCACAGAATAGAATCATAGTATATCTTGAGTTGGAAGGGACACATAAGGATCATCGAGTCCAACTCACTGCTCTTTGCAGGAATACCTCACACTAAACCATATGACTAAGAGCATTGTCCAGACACTCCTTGAACTCTGACAGGCTTGGTGCTGTGATCAATTCCCTAAAATATGGAGCGCTTCACGAATTTGTGTGTCATCCTTGCACAGTGGCCATGCTAATCTTCCTTGTATCATTACAATTTTAGCGTATGTGCTGCCAAAGAAAGCACAATTGGATGTCTGTTGGATATCTCCTGTCCCTTTCCAACAAACTCAAATCAGCAGACCTGCTCAGATGACAGTAGCCTGTCTGTGGCTCATTCCATCAGATTAATCACCATGCAGAAAGCGAAACCTCAGAGTCTGATCAATTGCTGCCACAATACCAGCATTTGTAAAACCAGGAGATCAAGCAATTAAGGTACGTAACTATGGCTAAGACATTATAGGTTCACAGTGAATGCTCTGAAGACCAAGGCACTCATACCTAAAACACCTTTAGGCTTAAAATAAGGCACTCATAGCTAAAACATCTTTAAGCTTAAAATATAAGATTATATGCTACCTATTTCTTCAAAAAATGGCAGCCATTATAGCATTAGGAAAAGCTAAGCTTTTCATATTAATGCTTCAAATGCATATGATCTGCGCCCTTTCTCTCCAAAAAGATTTTTAGTTTATGCTCCTGTCCTATACCTGTATTTTAATAAGGAATTTGTGATCATTCAAAAAAATTATTGATGATTCTAAACAATTATATCTTCTCAATTACAAGTACTAAATTAAATAAAGGATAAATATATCTCCTCTGTAACACTTCCGCCTAAGGAAAGAAAGGCTAACCTTTTAAGAAAATTTCAAGGTTCATTTCTGGGCATCTGTACACACACACCCAAGCAAATGAGCTCTGTATTTCTCCCACTGCCACAGGTATACTGAACAGGCTACAGAAATAAGGCCTAATTAAATGTTGCCAATACTGCATCAAAATCTGGATTTTGTCCTGTTCCTCAAAATGTGCAACTAAACACTGACTCTTCTTTTAATGTCCAGGCACATACGAAAAAGCGTATACTAAATTACCTCAACTTCATGCTACTGTCAGGGGTTTGTTTGGAGTTAGCAATATGGTTAATGAAGATGTTTTTGCACTGATTAAAGGAAAACTTCAACACAAACAGAGGGATGCAGAAAAACACACGTGGTTATATATATGTATATGTATATGTAAAAATCAGCAGAAAGTTTTAAGATTTTGGTTTTGGTTTAGAATCTCAAAAGCCACACATTTATTACTTACCAAGGCCAACACTGCTGTTTTCCAATAAATAGCTAAGATGATCAAACATAGCTTTTTGATTCTGTCTGCTGATGCGGCAAAAATAACATAGAAAACGACAGCAGTTTGCCACCATCTTTGGGAAAATGATTTCCTAAGAAGCAAATAAAAACAGACTGAAGCTCAAACTCTAAGACAGGCATAAAACTTGCAAAAGATCATTTATGCAACAGCCTTTTAACCCACTAATAGTTATGCATCATATTCATTGCACCTCAGTAAAGTTAACTGTTTAGGTTTCACCCTGGAATCAACAGGGCTTTCTCAGCAAGTAAATAACTCCTTAAACCCCAAAGACCAAGGTATAACCTTGAAAAACAAGAGCTGGATTCACCTGTAAATTCTGGATTCAAATATGAAAGAATGTGAATGCTCAGATTCACAGAGCAACACTGCATCGGTTTTTAGTTAGTTTCTGAAAAGATCTCCCCTTTAAAACCCAGTAAGTATCTAAAGTGCTACTTGCAGATTTTTCTTTAAAGCATCTGAAATTATAATGCTAATTATATCTTCCTCTACAATGGAAGAATAGATTATTCTAAAAACTTAATCAACAATTGTGCTAATGGAAATTAGTAAGAGGTTATAGTCTCAGTACCTCCAGTGACTGCTCAGTGCCTTACAGGATAAAGCTTTGAACAGCAATATTCTAAACTCTGTCTTCTAACAGTGAATTGCTTTACCTTGGATTCTCCTCCACCAAGCACATTTACCATCACTTCCATGACAGTTTCATGCATGCCTAAAGCTCTCATGAGATTTGGATGTTGGTAAAATACTTTATTATTCATGATGTCTCTACAGGAAAACAAAATAAAGAATTGGATTAAAATGTTATGGATCAATAGTTTACCTATTATGTTATCTGCAAAGCTGATTTACTGTACAATTCTTCACCACCTGAGATGAAAAAGTACCTCAGGGACTTCTCAGGTTGAGCCTCAATCTCTCCTGATTGTCTGTTTTCATATGCACATTGCGGAAGTACCTGATCTTTCTTTTCTCATATTATAGTTATTGCCATAATCACCACTTGGTTACACCAGAGTAGGATGCTCTTCTATTTTCATTAGAAATTCCATTCCAGATCTAAAAATATTTTCTGACAAGAGCATGATCAAACTGCTATATTAGCTTAAACTTTAAATCCAACTAATCAATATTTTTGACAAACCATTCTTTTCAGAATATTTTAACCTTGAGACATTTGACATCTGCCATAAAAAGAAAGAAAAAACAACTGTAGGGAAAAGAGAATGTATGTCCACCTATCCTCTAAGCATCAGAAAAAGAAGCTGTCTAAATGAGTTCATGAGCTAGTCCTCAAAAGAACTCTTCTCTCCTACATATTTAAGCAGAACAGATTTACATAATTTAAAATCAGTCCTGAAGAATAGAATGTCAATATTTTATGTAGATGTGTTACGTCCAATAAAAATGTCTGGTTTTAAAAGCAATTAGATTTGTAAAAACTGTAATTAGTCTTGAAATCACACATAAATAAATGTGAAAGCATTCAGGTCATGGGAGAAAAGAACTAGCAAGTCACTATAGAAAATACTGTTGACAACTATTCAGATTTCACTGTACATTTTATAGCAGTCTTTTTTTTTCTGACCTAAAACTCCTGCAATTAGACAAGAAAAATTTCAGCCTTATAAAAGATGAGACATGAAGAGGACTGTTCCATCACTCTAAAAGCTGCAAATCTGCAACTATCAGTCATGCAACAGAATGCATGCAGTATGTCTGATGTAGGTGAGGTTATCAGAATTTTTCACTGCCAGTAACTCCCAGAACAATTAGCTGATCTTTTTCCCTCAAAGCCTACAACTGGACTTCATATCAGAGATGACAGAGGATAGGCCCTGCCTCCAAAAGCTATCCATACCAACTCTCCTTTCTGCAGTAATGCTTCATGCTGTGAAAAAAGACCTTGACGGTATCAATCTGCCATGTCATTCTAAACTCTGATTTGTCTACAGCAGCTTTCTTTTACAGAAATAATACGGTACAGAAAGTCAAAACGTCACCTCAGGGGCTGGCCAGCAATATTACACTACTTTGGAAAGTACATCCACTTTCAGTGTTCTGTTTAACCGTGGACTGCATTATGAGATGTCACACTTAAGAAAAAAAAAAAAAAGTCTTAACAGCATTTCTGAGGAAACTGAGTTTTTAAGCAGGAATGAGTGACATTTCCATTTCTCAGCTGGAATAAAGGAATACTTTCCACTCACAGCAAAAAGCTTGGCATTTCTAAATAGGTGCTGGAGCCTGGGTTAGGCTGTAAGAGGTACAAATTGCACAGCTGGGTAACCTACAAGATAAACCGGACTATGATAGAGGCTACCAAGAAGGATGATAGAAACAGGCAGTGAGAACACTAGCTTAACAGAAAGGGCTCTTTCTTACACCAGACTTTCATATATCACCAAAAACCTTCTTAAAATTAAATCAGGTTCACAAAATCTTAGCTTTTCATTCATAGCAGAAAATGTTGAGGAAAAATACGTAAAAGAATAAAGAAAGCAGAACATGAAAAGAAAACTCCTCCAAGATTGCTTTTTGCCCAGGCACAACAATGCCAGAATCTAGTAATCACTCACTCATTTCAGACTTCATTAGCTTAAGTGAAATGTAACAACTCAAATTTGAAGTACAAAGGCGGATTTAGAAATACCAGCATTTTGTGTCTCTTGACTGGTGACAGACTTTCCCCTTTGCCAAACCCTTAGCATAAGTACATTGAACGTTGCAATAACCAGGGAACATTGATGAGACCTGCTAGCAAGCTAAGAAGTAGGCATTGTTCATAATGACACCACAAAACTACATATAGACATTATTTGGATATTTGAGGCTTTCAGTAAGCTCAAAAAAAGTAAAAGGTATTTTGCACAACAAAAGCTTCTCTTCTCCTTGCATTCCTGGCATTTCTTAGATAATGCTATCTTTAGTTGTCATTGCTTTTGATGATTTGGGATTTCTTGATCCCGAATGATTCGGGATTGATTGATCACAGCTGATGTTTAATCTCACCAGATATAGCTCAGATGGTAACATTTCTTTGAAAAAAGTGAGAGAAAAAAACCAAACTCTTTGCTAGTAGAGATGATTGCGTTTTCTTTACTGTTTTCTCCAATTGTACTTTTTATTAGGCTATATTTCACTATTATTAATCATATAATTATGAAAAATAAGGCTGAGTGAACTACTTCATTGTTCAAATAGTACCAACTACATTCAGTGCAATAAAAAGATGGCATATGTACAAACACAGGTAGACACAACTCCATTAGCTGACCGCTTGGGGGAATTGTATGTGTCGACAGCTACCAGTCACTGCATTCATCTAAAATGGACAGGATTCTTCATAGTCATACTGTTTAAAATATGCTAACAAGATATATTTTGTAATATCATAAAACATTACATACATGTTTTCAACTTTTCTCACAAGAAGTCTTACCGACGTTATTTGCTTCTCTCCAAAAATGACGCATATGCTGCTGCAAAGGCTGTATCTTACAACTGAAGATACCACACAACTGATACCAGTGTTTGCATTTACACCTATATAGACTTTTCACATTCAAACTTCATGTATAACTTTGACCATAACCATACAGCAAATTACAACAAATATTTGTAAATAAAGAGATGTTACACTACAGTTATTTACCCTAATCCACGAATCATAAGTTTCTCTTCCTCCTTCCCCATTCTGACACTAAGCAAGGAACGGATTTGGCCAAGCGATGCCAGAAGACTGATTGTGTCTTCCACAGACACACTATTTATGGTGTAAGTCTTTGGTAGGGCTCGAACCAGGCCGCCAATACCATCGTATTGGCGGTGTAGCAATACAAACATGGCCCTCACTAACTCCGGGTCTTCTATCACTGATTCCTGGGCCCAGCGTACCATGGTGTCTGAAATCAACTGCTGAAGAGTAGCTGTGAAGAAAATACATAAATCACAAAATTACCATGAATTGCTCATCTCTCTACCAGTAGTCCCTCAGAACCCATTATGCAACATGAATTGGAATGAATTAAATTCTTAAGGAACACCTTTTTCTTGGTATTTCTTTAGCAGACTATCAAAGCAAAATAGAATCACACCAGAGAAGCAGAAACATCTCAAAACCAAAAGCCTATATTTAAAGTTAAAATACAGAAAATAAATCTGATAACATAAAAAATTATGAAGACATAAAAGATGCTCAAAAAGTCACCAGATTTATTTCTACATATTGCTTTCAAGATTTTCCAGGAATTCAAGTCTGAGGGTTTTTCCTACATATTATGAACTAAGACTGGAAAAATATACTGGTAGCACATGTAAATGCTGTATTACTTATTTACATGTCTAAGCTCCATATCCATTCAAAACTTCATAATGTACAAAACCGAATAATTTAACTTAGTCCTTTGCCAAAACCAAAGTCCCTTCAAAAAGAAGAGAAATGAAGAGACTCCAATCAAATAAATGGCAAATCATCATTTGCATATTTTGAATTCAGTCTCTAATGAAGCAAGAAACCCATATCTGGTATTCTCACTGACATTCTTTATTAGTTGGGATATATAAATATTTTTATATTTGGGAAAGTCATATGTCAAAATAGACAAGCTATATAATGTTAGTTAAGATTTGAGACTACTGTTTAGAAAAATTACTCATCAACTAACAGTCAAGGCAAAGTATTTGATAAAGACAATTGAATAATGCTCTTTTTCCCATCTCAGGGAACTTCCATTCAGGTTTGCAAGACTTTGTCAGATCAGTTCAGGATTCTCTTGAGATATCCTGATAGTTATACACTAGAGAATTTCACCTTTAGTACTTACCTAACTAAACAATTTATTTCCATGTCAAGTGGATAACAGCTAAAGTTTGACAAGGGTAATTTGAAAATCCCTCCTGAAGTTCAGTAAATGCCTAATAAATATTCTGGTGATGAAGAAGGTGGCTGATGCAGACTGAACATCAAAAATATTTTCAAATTAGAAATCTATGTGTTAAGACAGTAATGTGATTTTGGAGTAAACCAGATGCAATTTCAGGCTAAGTTCAAACAAACAAACCAAAAAAGTACTTAAAGAAAGATATTGAAGGGACAATAGTTTACAGAAAATAGAATGTTTAACAAAGAAGAGAATTTGTGCTAAGATGTGCTAATACAGGGTAAAGGAAAAAAAAGAGCATTAATACTGTATTTTATTGCTACTGCCCAAACTCTGTACTATAGGTGTTTCCATTGTCACATAGCATAGCATTTTTTAGAATGAAAACCCTTTAAAAATATGAAAAAGGATGAAATGTGTTTGGGCTGATATTTCAGAAGGACCAAAATAAATAATAACAAGAGGGGACACAATAGTAACTTTCCTTTGTTTTTTTGTGAAGAATCACATGAGCAGGTTGTCATTTGGCTCCTGTTTTGATAACTGCAATAGTGCATGTACAAACCAGAATAATTTAACTTAGTCCTTTGCCAAAACCAAAGGCCCTTCAAAAGAAGGGCTGGTTGTTATCTTGCTTGCAATGAAGAACCCAAGCAGCCCAGCCACCACAATACTGAATTGTGTGGGTGCTTATTTGCTTTGAAGGGTTGTCTAGAATTAGTTTAATACAATACTGTCTTTCTACTAACATGAGAGAGAGATAATTAGATTTTGTGGAGCCTTAAGCTTACTACAAGAAAAAAAAAATTAAGAAACTGTAGGATTGATCACCACATTCTGCGTAGACCTAGCCTCTAATTATCACTGCCTGATAAATGAAGTAACAGCTATAAACTGCAACTGTCCTTTTAGAAGGACAAAAATATTTCTACTTACAGAACACTAAGCTAACTCTAATAACTGGCAGCTAGGAAGCCATCTCATTATAAATATTCTAAGGAAATCTTCTCATCCCATAACTTTAGGCACTTACATTAAGCAACCAAGTTAAAAGGCCAGCCTCTCTAGGAATTCTGTGTAGTCAGTGATGGAAACCAAGCTTTTACCAAAGTCAGAACACCTAAACTGCACGCCTAGAAATTCATTCCTGCTAGCAGGGGAGCAGCCTAAAAAATTAGGACACTTGAAAGTGCCACCCACCATAATAAAGGCAAAAAAAAAAAATCATAAAAATAAAATCAACATTAATAAGTAAAAACTAAATAAAATTCCATAGTCAGGTGGCACCAAGCGCAGAACATGGATGCCACTGGCAATGATCCTTATCAAGATGGAAAGGCAGAAAAGTCTCAGAAAAATGACAGAACAACAGTCATGGTCAACAAATCTTGAATTTTAGGTTGGGGAGGAGGCTTCTCCTAAGTACAGCTTTGCAAATTACGGTGTAATAGCACAGTCATCTTTAATGTGGTAACCTTCATGAAAATACTGATTTGAAGCTGCTGCAGCTGATTTTATGAGTACGTGCTCTTAATCAGGATCTTGCTACAATTATTAAGTCTGCACTAATTCTACAAAAAGCAAGACACGTTCTGGAAAAATTATGACTTGAAAAAGGATCAACAGCAAAAAGCCAGTAGAAGAAATTGTCCACTGCGTCCCACTGGGAAACAAATCTGCCTATCATAAAATTTCCATCTGAGCTTGTTTTGAGTCAGAGCTACAAACTTTAAGGTGCACAGATGTTTCACCAAAAATCAACCTTGTTTTGGCTGAAAATATGTGAAGAACTTCCTTCTCTGCTTCTTTTGCCATTTGGAATTAGGATACAATAAACTGATTTAATTTTACTTACAGGAAGTCTTAGCATCATCATCAACTGGCTTCTCAGCTTGCTTCTTCTTCAGATGTGTAACTTTTTCCATAAGGTATAGGAGGCGACCCCTAATGGTTAAATCACTATTTCCATCCAAGGTTCCATCTTCATCTAATTCAATTCCTGAAATAAAAAAATACACACCAAATAGTAAAAGAATAAAATTAAACAAGTTACAGACATGTTTTGTATCTTGTATGTACAAATATAATCAAATTGAACTATGTTGTTCTGCTCTGTCAGAACTAAAAAACAGTTCAATATGGGATATGCTTAACCAGCAGTTTGGAACAAGTATAGAGGACGTGTACGTGCAAGGCAGGAAACTGCAGATAAGAATCATGTAATCTTATGTATCTATTGTATAAATTGTGTGTTATTATATATCAAATATATAGTAAATACATTTCTGTGGCCAACTTCCCCAATATGCACGTTTCCATGCTAACGCTTATGCCTGTGTTTCAGACATATGTAGCTCAGAAGTGTAGATAAGAGTCCCTACTGACACAGTATGGTTCAACTGGTATTAGCAAAGACAAAAGATTTTTAGGTAAAACATATCATGGAAGTGAAAGAACTAAAGTTACAATAAATGTAATTTCTAGTGACCAGTCAGAAGAAAGTAGCCACGTTCATAATACAGTGGCTGTTTCATGACAATCCTGTAACAAGCTATAAAAATGTAAAAAACATATGTGAGGCTTTACAGAATCACGGAACAGCTGAGGTTTGAATAAGCCCTTTAGAGATCATGTAGTCCAGCCTCCCTGCTCAAAGCAGGCTCAACTAGAGCAGGCTGCTCAGGACCACGTCCAGTCAGGTTTTGAATATCTCCTAAGGTGAAGACTCCACAACCTCTCTGGGAAACCTGTTCCTGAGTTCCATCATCCCTACAGTAAAAAAAAAAAAAATAAAATTGTGCCCATTGTTTTTTGTGCTGTCACTAGGCACCACTGAGGAAAGTTTTAGCCTTCTTTACTCCCCCTGCCCAACAGGTATTTACATGCATTGATACAATCCCCCCCCATGAGCTTTTTCTGCAGGTTAAACAACCCCATCTCTCTCAGTCTGTCTTCATACAAAAGATGCTCCAAGAATTTAATCATCTTTGATGGCCCCTCCATGGACTCACTCCAGTGTGTCCATGTCTCTATTGTACTAGGGAGACCAACTGTTGGCTTTCTTTGCCACAAAGACCCATTGCTGCTCATGCTCACTTTGTCATCCACCAGGGTGCCCAGGTCCTTTTCTCCAAAGCTACTTTCCAGTTTGGTCCCTAGCCTGTCCTTGCTGCATGGGGATAATCCTCCCCAGGTGCAGGACTTTGCACTTCCCATCGCTCAACTTCAGGGGATTCCCATCAGCTCACTTCTTTCGTGTTTTCAACTTTATTCATTCATGCATACATTGTAAAGGAATTAAAAATCTTGACCTATACCTATTACTCACACTAAAATAAGCTCAAAGTAAAAAGGTCATTCAACTATTTTTTCTGGGTTTTTTAGTTTCCAATCTAAGTTCTAAAGTTAAGGGTTTTGTGAGGAGTTCTTTGGCAATCTTGAATTTTATAGAATGTTTCTTCATGACAATACATCATTCTTCTCAGTTTATTGCATCTGGTTTTAATTGTCTGATTTTTCGCATTAAGTACAGTTCCATTTCCATTAAAAGTTATTTTGTTATATTTTGTCCTAAGAGAGTAATTGATGCTAAACTAAACGAGGATCATTAGTAACTTCATCTTTTATACTAAATCATATTACAAAATGGTTTGGATGGCAGTCTCTTCAACCAGATGAACTAACAGTAAAGACACCAAAATGTCTTATCAATTAGAACACAGAGATGCTCTGAAATTACTCAAATGAAATGTCTGTTTTGTCACAGTTGTGCTGTCCCCTGAGCTCTAGTTGTTCTTTTCTGATTAGCAAACTGCCAATATAATTGTCTCTCAACCATTTCACAAGATGTGAATTCCCAAATGGTAGCTGGCTAATCAACCATACACAAGACTCAGGATGTGTAATTGTATTTTGCAATAGCCATATTTTGAATACACAGAGTGAGTAATTCTGTTTTACTGTAATGCATTCCCCAACCCACAAAATTAATTTTCTACTTGTAGATTATGCAAATTATTACTTCCCCATAAAGCAAAGAAAAATGACAAAACTAGATCAAGTAACTTGAACAGAGGAGAATGACGATAAAAGACTAAAGAAAAATGGAAAAATCAAAGAGAAAGATAAAGCTTCTACTCCTTTCAAATGTTATTTTTAAGTTCTTTATTTCATCTTTGTTTTCTGTCAACTGACAGTTTACTTTGAATTTTCCTTTTTTTTTCTTTTTTCATTTAAAATAAAAATATTCCATTTGAAGTGTCATAATCCACCTTCATCAACTTTGTGGATGATACAAACTGGGGGGAACAGAAAACACACTCAAGGGCAGGAAGCTCAACAGCGTAGAGGAATAGGCTGACAGGATACCTGAATTTCAACAAGGACAAATGCAATGTTTTGCAACTTGGACAGATCAGTCCCATGCGACAATACAGGCTGGGCATAAACTGGTTAAAAAAACATCTTTGCAAAAAGAACTTTGGGGGCTCTGTTGTACAGCAAGCTAGACACCAGTCAGCAGTGCACTCTAACAGCAAGGAGAGCTAAAAATATCCTGTATTAGCAGAAACATAATCACTAGCTCAAGGCAAGTGTTTATTCCCCAGTACTCAGCACTCATGAGATGGCATCTGGAATACTACATCTAGCTTTGCATTACCCAATACAAGAAAAACATTGAAAAGCTGGAGAACATCTAACAATGGCCCATCAAGATGACTGGTGGCTGGCCCACTTCTCCTATAAGGAGAGACTGAATGAACTGGGTTTGTCAACCTGCATAACAGAAGCTTTATGGTGGACCTAATAGCAGTCCACCAAAACCTACAAAGAAGTTAGCAAGAAAATGCAGCCATGCTCTTTTCTGGGGGAACAAGATACAATTGTCAAACTAAAACAGGCAGGGTTCCAAACTGACATAAAGAAAAAAGCAAAAAATCACCGTTAGGATATTCAAGCCCTGCATCACATTTCCCAAAGACATTGTGGAATCTCTGTGCTTAGAAGCTTTCAAGACCCAAGTGCAAAAATCACTGAGCAACGAGGTCTGAGTTCAGCATTGACTCTGCTTTGAGCAGGAGGCTGCACCTTCCATGATATTTGATACCTTAATAAATCTATGATTATTTTAGTAAAAGAAATGTCTTTGAGATGGACCAATCTAATCAAATTGTCTTGTGATGCACAATGATATCAACTGTGCTTGCTCAATCAAGAAAGAAAATTCATATTATGAAGTCAGATATTGATGGCATGTTTTTATTTATTTGGATATTTTAAGGTATTGAATTAAAGAATTAAACCTGATATTTCCAGTTAAACTGAGATGAGCAAAGAATGAAATTCAGGAGGAAAAGTGCAGAGATCCTCCTGTCCAAAGCTTCTTCCTTGACCAGAGTATTAGTTTAAAAAATATTATCACACATCCCTGCATTAGCTTTTTCTAGCTAATGGGACGTGATGTGTCTTGTCTGCTAATGCTGTCTGCTAAGTGTTTCTTTTACTTATTTTTTTAAAATAGGGTAGTGAAGTAAAATGACAGGATGAGCATCCTCCAAACAGGAAAACAACAAAGTCATCAATGCAAAATGTAAGTAAGCATGCATTCTGAACGAAATACTCCACAACTGAATTCACAGTATTCATGGATATGAGCTTTACATTTAAAATACACCTTTTGGCGCTTCATTTTTATATTGGTATATTCATATTTAAATTGTTACTATATTTCACATTTTAATATGACATAGAATTTAATTGGTTTTTATTAATTAAAGTGAAGAAATCAAAATCACAGAAATATAACTGCTGCTTTTGATTATTAGTCTATTTCAATAGATAATAAACTTCCGTATCTTCATTCATGTCTGAGAAGAATAGCCACTAATACTAAGTTATATTGTGGTTAACATGGCCATAGTCAACTTGATACAGCAAAGATGACCTATACCAACCTATGCAAGGGAGTGCAAGGGAGACGGAATAGGGCAGAGGAAACCCTTGAATAACAAGTGAGCTACAGCATTATCCAATACATTAAGCTCAAATAAATTCCCGCAGAGTTCTATGGGTGAAAAATACCCCTTTTCCCTCATGAGGCAAAACATACTGCATTCCTTTCCAGTTTGCCCAGATATGAGGATATGTCCTTGGTTTTGACTACAAGCTGAGTATCTTTATTTTATAATACATATAATTGATATAGCATAATCTGTAGACTATTTAGTTGGTGTTTCTTATGTAAAATTATTTAGAAAAATTGCTTCTAAAGCTAATATAATTAAAAAAGCAAAAATATTCAGTAACAAGACTTACCACAGTGTGTCATTAGGTCTTCATGGAAATCCAAGAGTTGATCCCGAATTTCTTCAGGGCAAGGGCAATCATTTTTATCATCTTTAAAGTTCAGCAGCATGTTAATCTTAAAGAATACAAAGGAAAGGCAAATGACACCGATCTCCAAAAACAAAACTTTTGAAATCAAACACAACTCTGCCACACATACAGCATAACAAAGAAGAACTTGTGCATTGTAAGCTGTACCTGCTCCTGAGGTGGGGATCGAAATTCTTTTGTTTTTCTAGCTGTCAGGGCAGCAGACATATTCAAGGCCTGCATCACTTCATTGTATCGGAAGCGTTGATTCTCTTGAAGCTTGGCCACAAAATCATCCGAAAATGCTACAATGGCTTCTATTCGGTGTCGTACTTGGCAATCACACAGGTACTGGAGTAGATGACACATCTGAGAAAACAATATTGTAAGGGAAAGAAGAGTTGGCAACCTAAGAAATATCTTCTGTAGATTATCCAAATACGGATAGATTCCTTACAGCAGCAGCGACTTTCAGATAAAGCGACTGAAACATTTAATGCTGTCATTTACTACATGTGAAGTAATCCTACACAAGGAAAATCTGGGATCTGCAAGAGATATACGTGCGTCAGACAAATAAAAGTCTTACATTTTATATAAGTTATAAGAGAATGGATCTACTCCTTGACTCTAGGGAATTTCTTTTCTGTCTGGATCCATAAAAATGAAGAATTCCCTGTTAATGTAATTGAGAAAATAATTCTGTTTAATGAAACGACAGTTGTTTGATCCATGAGGAACAAGCTTATAACATCAGGAAGATACTAAATCTTGTTATTTCCTGTAAGGAAATTACTTCTCTATTTAATTAACATGCTGTATTCCTTCAAAGAGAAATTACTAAGCGAAGAAAAAAGGATCTGTGAAGAAATGGGAACAACCACTATCACTGCAGTAATGTTACCTGTAATTTAACAGGTTCTGGAAGTTTCATCTGAAGGAGTCCTTCCTTTGGCACTTGCTCCCCTCTCGTTTCTTCTTCTACTTCTTCTGACTTGAGCTCATCTGAACCCAGCTCCTTCTCCGAGAAATCAATTTCATCCTCCTGGCTCATTGCTTCTTTGAAAACCCGGGGCTCAATCAACTGCAAGATGTGTTTCAGATCCCCATTGTGGAAGATTCCCGTAATTAGGAGGGTATAAAAGAGTTTGATGAGCGGGACAAACAGAAATTCTGTAGAACCTCCAACTGGATCTCTGACGTGGAGGCTGCCCTCCTGAACAGCTTCAGTCAACATCTCTATAGTTTTGGCCTTTAAGATTTCCAGAGGGAATTCAGGACTGAACTGAAAGCATTCACTGCTAATGCTTACAAAACTTGGAGATGAGAACTGCATTCTTGGCCTTAACGAAGTGCTAAGTCCTATACCAGGGAGGCCATGTTTTTTGTTTTCATCAGGAAACAAAGTAATACTCTTGGTCTCATCTGTCATTGGAACTATAAATTCATTATTCATCATTAACCTGGCAGTTGCGTAGGTATTGAGATGGATGTCAATAAGTAAGTCATAATATCCTGCGCGTAATAATCCTGGCATATACTTATTCTCAATAGCATACAGGAGCTGAGATTCATCCACATGGCTACACATAGCATGGGCCACTCGGTTGTTGCCTAAAGCACAAACAGCTGAATATAATCGGAGGGTATGGTAGTGAAATTTCAGCAATTCTTCTTGTTCTGTCAGCTCTAAAATATCAATTGTTCTGCAGAGAAAAAAACAATACAGTAAATTCTGTATCAGTGCAAAAACTTACTTACGTGAAGGAATTAAAAATTCTCCCTATGGATAACATAGGCACAATATCAGATCTAGGGATGGACTTTTTCCACTTTTCAGCTTTCATGTGAGAAACACTGTCAACTTAAGAATCAAGGACTAACAACCAAGTTCAATCAGGAGTTTATTCAAGTCACTCCTGAAGTACAACTTCAATTACTTTCAGTGGAGAAAGATTAAAATTATTTACTTAACACAGAATAATTCTCCATACTTCACTGGATAACTGAAAATGAAGGTTTTAAAACTAGTATAAGTTGAGATATTTATATCATTTATTGTTTTTAGATCTGGAGTTGCAAAGTGGCAACAGACTAAGCAGTTCATTTGTAGAGGGTTCAGGGGCAGGTTGTTTGTTTAAAATTCTTCCCTAATTTTTTAGTGATTTTATTTTGAGTTTCAGCACTAGAAAAATGCTGAGACATCTGGGTAACCAGGAAAACACAGAGTCAAATTTCTTCAATTGTTTATACTAAAATTAGGAAAATTAAAGTAATGAAATAATTAAATTGGCCATAAATCTTAAAAAATCTCTACAAAACCAGATCTTTGTGTATCTTACAGGTTATCTTTAATAATTTATAAACAGAGTTCCTTCCATTTTCATTCAAAACATACATATGCTATTAAAGAGTTTGGAGAGAACCTAGGAGAGGTTGGAAACACGACAAAAGGAGACAGATTTTAAAACACTGAAAAATAAGATTGATTTTTAGTATTAGTTAAATCAAACCACACTGCCTTTATTTACATGTGTTATAAATACAGAGAAGACCTTGGGCTTTTCTTACAGAAATTTTATTGCATGTCTAGCTTCATAATCTGAGCCTAGCTCTGATATACTTCAATACACAAACATCAACCTGTTTTCTTCAGGAATATGAAGGGCCATGAACTGCAAAGGATTCAGGCACTGTATCATCCAGCCTTGACGTTCACTGATCCGAGAGACATCAACCTTCAAGAAGTGGTTTGGCACTCTGCTCCAAAGCACATGAGTCAGAAATTGGACATGGAGACGTGGAGGACATTGAGAGACTGGGTTTTTGTGTTCACTTTTGAATAAGCCAGCAGATAATGGCATTACGTTCTGGAAAATTCCAACAGAAGAGACAATCGGTTTTATCATCTTTACCAAACAATGGATATATATTTTTTGAGAAATATATTCAACATATAGTACATTGAAGTATCGTGCACAAGAAATTCACATTTTCAGTACTTTTTTAAAACCAGCTGGGAACTGTTTGCAGATGAGCAGCAAGAGAGCATTGCCCATAAGAAATTTTTTAAAATATCTAAATACGAAATAGAAACTTGAATGGAATGTGCAGTCACGTCCTTGGACCAGAGATCTGAAATCCACTCTTCTTTTTACCTCTTCTGATTTCTTAGACATCCATGTATTCAAAGCAAGGAAGTAAATTCCAGCTGAGTTTACTTGAGTGTACTGTTTGAATGTACTTTAAAACTATTTTAAAACCCTAACCTAATCTGCAGATACACCAGTCATCCATGCTCTGTTTGTAGAATAAGAGATTTGCCTTACTGACCCCACTGATTCCACTTCACCATGAAGGATGAGATTCAGAAAATTCAACATGACTTTGCAATACTCTCTGCCAATTCTAATCAGTTATAACCCTTCTCATCCAATGCACTGTATTTTAAATACATGAAGTATTAATTTTAAATACTTCATGTAACTCAATTTTAGAGTTACATTAAGTATTTAAAATTAAGTTAAGAATAAAAATGGCAATAGTGCAAACACTTGGAATCACAGAAATGTGCCCAACACCAAGAACACATTGCAGGCAACAAATGGCCAAAAAAAAAAGAAAAAATATTTGATATATTAGTCCTAAACCTACACAAAACCAAGCATTATTTACCTTTATTCTTCCCAATTCAAACTGGAAAACATTGGGGCTTGTAGCTTGAGCAAATACAGCAGGAAATAACTTTGTACTCGGTTCAACCTAAATCAAAGATGCACAAATATATAATCACTGAGGACAGCAAAACACTATTACTTACTAAACCCTCCCCAATAGCTGTATTGACAGTGAATAAGTGCAAGCCTTTGAATAAAACCCTACAAAATCCAAATAGGAGGGAAAAATCACTGTCATAACAGCCACAATTAGTTTTTCTTCCAATCTTGTAAAAAAGTTTCTAATAAGACACAGTCTGATGATTTGGTTTTCCCCCTTCCCACTGGAAGACATAATAAAAAATTACTCACCTGATAGTACGTGCCTAGTTCCTTGCCGTTAGCTGTGAAGGTCAGCAGGCCACTGGCAGCATCAACCAAGCAACCAATCTCCAGACCATTATTATTGCGTCCTTGTCCAGGGCTCATGCTCTCTCCTGCGCACACCATATAGCAGTTGCTGCGTTTTATACTGAATGTCAAAAGACAAATTTATTTATGGACGGTGTGTAAGCTTTATGTAGTGGACTAAGAACAACTTTGTATGGCTGCAACCAACAGGGCCTTGTGGCTGAAAACCGCGGATCCCACCATAGAATCGTTTAGGTTGGAAAAGACCTTTAAGATCATCTAGTCCAACCGCTGACCCTACTCTACCAGGTCTGCCACTACACCATGTCTCCAAGCACCACATCTACACGACTTTTAAACACATCCAGGGATGGTGACTCAACCACCTCCCTGGGCAGACTGTTCCAATGCTTGATAACTCCTTCAGTGAAAAATTTTTCCTGATGTCCAGCCTAAACCTCCCCTGGCGCAACTTGAACCCGTTTCCTCTTGTCCTATCGCTAGTTACTTGGGAGAAGAGATCAGCTCCCATCTCACTACAACCTCCTTTCAGGTAGTTGTAGAGAGCAATAAGGTCTCCCCTCAACCTTCTCGTCTCCAGACTAAACAATCCCAATTCCTTCAGCCGCTCCTCATAAGACGTGTTCTCCAGGACCCCTCACCAGCGTTGTTGCCCTTCTCTGGACACGCTCCAGCACCTCAATGTCCCTCCTATACTGTGGCGCCCAAAACTGAACACAGTGCTCAAGCTGCGGCCTCACCGGCGCTGAGTACAGGGGCACAACCACATCCCTACTCCTGCTGGCCACACTATTCTTGATACAGGCCAAGATGCCGTTGGCCGCCTTGGCTACCTGGGCACACTGCTGGCTCATGTTCAGCCGGCTGTCCACCAGGACCCCCAGATCCTTTTCTGCCAGGCAGCTTTCCAGCCACTCTTCCCCAAGCCTGTAGCATTGCCTGGGGTTGTTGTTTATAGAATCATGGCCTGAAACTACATAGAAAAACTGCACTATTTTACTTCTCAGTGCCTATTGATTTGATTAGATCATTAGTCCACTGTTTCTTCAAAAGCAAGAGGAGAAAAC
This sequence comes from Burhinus bistriatus, assembly GCA_013397275.1. Lineage (NCBI taxonomy): Eukaryota > Metazoa > Chordata > Aves > Charadriiformes > Burhinidae > Burhinus > Burhinus bistriatus. Next base: position 51,187 of record VYXH01010316.1, read on the forward strand.
AAGTAAAGCTACACTTTTTCCTATTACTTTTTTGTTAGTTTGTTTTTACATCAACCCAATTACATTAAATGGGGTGCATTTATAGATGATAAATTGTTAGTTGCTTTTATGGGTATAAAACACATATCTTTTCAAGAAAATTGTAACCAACCTCTCATGAACTTTCCCTTTTTCATCTCCTAGTGTAACTGTGACAGTACGCACTCTGTCCAAGTCAAAGCTTGTGTCATACTGGTGAAAATCAGATGTAATCCAGCCCACCCAGACATTAGCAGGTTCTTGACCCGGAAATATTCTCACTGAATAATAGTACTGTCAATAAAAAAAATAACATCAGCAAATGTTAGTATTTAGTTTCCAGCATATCAATTTGATTCAGAATTCATTTTTTGCTCTAAAATCTGAAAATATGTCATCTCTTCAAAAGTAGCATAGGCTTGTTCAAGTGCAATTCATAAGCAAAGCAACAAAAGAATATAAACATAAATCAAAACACAGCCAACAAAATATGCATGTTAAAACAAGAAATGGAAAACATTAAAGATGCGGCTTATACGGTTGTATTGTGGGCTTCCGCATCATAGCATTGCAGGCTGTTTTTGTACTGCAGCTACAATTTTTATATGGTAGGTGACTCAGTTTCTAGTATTTATGATCTTTTAGAAAGAGGAGAATACATCCAAAAGAGTAGTATTTTTTCCTTTGAACATTGAAGACTGAGTGCTTATGGAGCTGATCTTGTCAGAGGAAGATGCACAACACCTGCACAAAACTTTCACTGGGAATTCCATGAAACAAATGCTGAGTAAAATCAGCATAGATATTTTCAAATGGTCCTGAACATTAACCTATTAGTTTAATGGACTTTTTCCTATTTATTCCATTGTTCTAGCACTATTCATTCTTCCTCTTTTATGTTTGGTGCTATAGGCAGTAGTTTCAAAAACAGATTCAATTAATTCATGACTTTCCATGTGGAAATTGTTTTAGACTGACAATCAAGTCAAAGCAAAAGAAACATAACAGTCTCAACTTCAGTAGTACGGGACTATCACAGACATTTTGCCTGGAAATTAGTTTCTGAAACTCTTACAAGCAAAAACATGTAGTTATTAAAAAAAAAAAAAAAAAGGGCAAAAAGCAAACAGCTAAAATACCAATCCTATGTTACGATACCGTGGAAGTTTGCATCAAATAATCATAGTCATCCCTATCATCTGCTAGCACATCCTCAGTAAGCCGTGCAGAGTGACTCGTGCTATAATCCGGCTTTGTCCTCCTGAGCATAAATCTGTAATATAATAAATTAAATGAAAATCTATATGCAAAGCTCAATATATACACACATTGACACATTATCCCTAAATACATTATATTTATCATACTAACCCTAAATACACAGTATTTACTACATTATTAATACATAACACTAGTTAGTTTAATACTTCCATGTAGAGTAAAACAAAATAAGTTCTTCAGAAAAGAGAAATAGACAGGATCATTTTTAAAAGCACCTAAAATGAATTCTGAGTTTAAACTCTATATTCAAAAGCCACATGGAAACTAAACTCGTAACAAAAAATTATCAGGCTGTTAAACACCAATGTCACTCTGGAAGAATGTGGAACCTTAAATTACTGTCATGCATTTAAAAATACCATTCATATGCCCTGATTTATTCTTCAACTGAAATATTTAACAAACCAATTTCGGTAAAGAAGAGCATAAAAGGGATGGAAAGCTGCAGTAATATTGTCTGGGTAACGACCCAGTGTTCGCATCTCCGCAGCATCATCAAGTTAGGTGTTCTGCTTCTGATTCCATAAGAAAAATTAGGGAGAATGAACGTGTCAGCTAGAGAATATTCTTATGGTTATTTGGTTCATTGAACGAGATAAGACGCTAATAGATAATCTTTGTCTAGAAATGTATAACACCTTCAGCTTTTTGGAAGCCATGTGAAAAAACATTCTGTGTCACTTTGAAGACCTCCTAGTTCTCTGTCAGAATGGATCTCCACGGTTTTAGAATGCCCTTCATATGATGATCACAAAAGCCTTCACAATAAATCAAATGAGAGGTTTCTAATAGCTTGAAAAACATTTTCAGTTTTCTGCTTAATTTTAATTGGTTACATCATAATTGATGATGTAATTTAGTCACATGAAGGTTAACTGTCCCACCTACTATATTATACCGAAATTTAAGGCAGAATTAGGGGAAAAAAATCTCTGCAGACCTGACTGGCATTTTCTTATGCTATTCAATAAAGAGGAAAAAAATAAAATAAAAAAAAGATAAAAGGAAAAAAAATAAAAAAAGGCAACCTAAATGTGCTACTAACCTTTGTTTAAGACGTGAAGGCTTTTCTTGAACATAATCTTTGTGGTTGTTTAACTCTGGTTTTGTGGCATCTTTTTCTCTTTCTGTCCGGTCGGGAACTAGATGACCATGAGCAGTTTTCATTAGAACCTCAAAATCAGAATCAGCATCATAATCCTCCAAGTCATTCTTCGGGCCAAAAAGACCAGAGCCTGGTAACCCTCCTGCAGCTGATCTGGAGAACACCTCAGCACATTCAATGGGCATGCTTAATCGAAAAAACATGACGTCTGTTTTACTGTTCTGTGAACCAAAGGACTTCTGTGTGACCTTCAGGCAGGGGCAGCTGTCTATGGTGCCATCAATTCTCATCACCTATCAAATGTAAACATGTGGTTGTTTTGAAGCTGATGCTTTTTCCCCCTTGTAAATATTAAACATATTTCTAGAATAAGCATCCATGACTTGCAAAACTTGCAACAGTATGCTGTCAACAGTCAAATGTATTGTAATCATGTGCTGCCATTTTAATGGAAAATAATAACTGTAAGGACTGGAGGTTTTTGCTGTTCCATTGTTAAATAAAAAAAAAAAGTATTCACAAAGGAATAACCTTTCTCATCATAACTCTCTGCAACATAAATCTAACCCTGCCCAGAACAACACAAACCGACTAACATAAATCATACATGAACATATGCAAGAACACAAATTATTTCTTAAATACTACAGTGTGATACACATCAGCTGAAAAAGAGTTCTTATTTCATCAATTTCAGAATTATTTCATGGTAGACTTACAAGGCATGAATTCAGTTCCATCAAGATGCACAACTGATTGGGACATAAGTGTTGACACAAGTGGCTAATAAGTATTTATTAAAATCAAAACCAACTAGTTATGGAAAAATCACTTCATGAAGTGTGTGCAAAAGAACACATGGTATCTGTTACATAAAAATGCCCAGTTTCTGGAAGTTGTTTACAAACATAGCTCTCACTGCAGGAGGAGCTCTTAGTGAGGACATTTTGTCGAATTTGTCTCTGAGAATCTCATGTTTACACACATGCCAGATTTCATAGATACAGAAATCCTATTGACCAAATAATTACATTATTTGCAGCTCCACTGAATGTAAGAACTTTGCAACAAGTGCAAGGTTCATCCAGAATCGAGTCAACACATCACATTAAAAATCTCGTCTAGAAGTGCAAAAGTATAAACACAATTCAAACATATTCATAGAAGTGTCTAGAAACATTTTAATAGGATCACAAACCTCAATATGCTCATGATTTTGTGGCACGGGTAGAAACTGAGGGAGCCTTTTACTCAGCCAAATGGTGATGTCTCTGTTTGTATTAACAGCAAAGGGTTCATACCCTTCCTGTAAGCCACAGATAGTGAAATATTTTAGAGTGCTAACATCTTTTCCAAAGTTCAATCTTCCCACTTGAGACGGCCCCAGGCTGCACACAGGTAGAAATCCTAAAACAAGATGAAAGAATACATGGGTTGTACATCATGAACATCTCTTGCATAACCCAATTAAAAATCACTTGCGGGGGGGGGGGGGTGGGGGGGGGTGCAGAATCCAAAACCCAAACAGTATAAACGCAAGCAGTCATTGATAGCACATCACCTCTTACATGTCACCAAATACTTTACCTCAAATATCATTCTGAAAAAAAAAGCTCTCTAAAAGACATGGATCTCTTCATGCAACACTCAATTTACTTCACAGAAATCTAAGAGTACTTCAAGAAGTCTGACAATCAGCTCTTGGTTAATCTCTCTGCTAAGCTGGTAGAGTGTTGCCGATTTTACTCCATCTCACTATTTTTGATATTCTTCCTAAAATTCCATTAGCTATGGTATTTTGAGAGAACCTCAAAACTTACTTTAGAAGTAATACAGTGAAAAAAATTACAAATAGGCACCAAGTGCATGGTGTAGATTTTAAAAAATATTAAAATTAATAAATTAAAAAAAATCATAACACTTTCTGGCTCTGGATAATGAGAACTGGCAATATGATACTGTAGCTTCATGAAACTTACAGTAGTTTGTTTTTGGTTTTGGGCTGGGTTTTTGGTTTTCACTTTTGAATCAGCTTCACTTTTGTATGCATCTGCTCTCTTACTGTCTCACTAGCACAGGGAGCTCACTCGTGACTCCTTTGCACTTTTAAAAAAAATTATTTGTTTTTTTTTTTCTCAGGACCAGCATTACAGTCTAAAAACCTAAACAAGTCTCTTATTTCTTCTGTTCCTTTTCATCCTGACTTTGAATTTCCACAGCTACAAACTGCTCTTTGGATTCATTTGACCCAGGTATTAACAAAATGCTTTCTTTTGTATCAACAAGAAATATGAGTCTCTGTTCAGTGATTCTGGTTCAAGTGAAAGTATCAGGTATTGAAGGGTATAGGAACAAAATACAACTAGTTCCTCACTTTTCTTTAGGCTGCCTAGATTGGGGGAAAAAAAGAAAAAAAAAGGCAGAATATCTGTTCATGGTACATTTTTTAGAGATGAAAGCAAACTCCAGAGCACCATCTACAGGAACGACTGCTCACCAGATACAAGATCAGCCATCAGTACCACCTTTTGAAGATTTTATTACAGATACACAAGACTGATTATCATGTGTATGTGTATTAGGCATGATAAATTTAAGGACATACACTATTAGTCATAAATTCAAGTCCAGATTTTTATCTTCACAGCAAGGCTCTTAAATCACAAGGAATCAGCTTCTCAGATAACAGATGATTTAGACAAAATGATTTATGTCCATTCTGCTAGTGCAAATCCAATGACAGACAATAATAAAGAGTATTTTTCAGCACTAAATGAAACAAAATCGTATTATACAACACATAACTAGGAAAGTTCTATTTGCATATACAGATATATGCTGTGGTAAAGCCCAGCAGTTTTAGTAGGGAGAATTTACTAGGCTCCCTGTCGAGTTAAAAGGAATCCATAAGCTCTTGCAAAGTTTTTAAGCAAAGCAAAAAATCAAAATTCTATTTTCAATAACCTTACAAATCTCAGCTCATCACTCAAGAACCGTAACAACCTCCTCTGAACATCAAGTTTGTGTTTGAGAATGGGTTTTCACAGAAACTGTTGTGACAGCGTGAATCCTCACAATATTAACCAAAAATGACATAAGACTTGCTGTAAACCACATAGGTATATGCAGCCTAAAGCGTGTGCTTTGTCTGTCTGAATCACCTCACCATTTAATTTCCAGTTCTTATTGATCTAAAACATTTTGAGGTATTTCCAGGATGTATGGCATGCACATTTAGAATCTTATTAAGAGTTTTGCTTTCCACATCTCAAAACAGATATATATAATAGATCTAAAAATGGCCAACACGAATGAAACTGCTTTCGTATCAGCAACAATTAAAGAAAGCAGGATACTGCAGCCTCCAAAAAAAAAAAAAAAATATTAAGGGGGTATGATACATACCCCGATTAGGAGTGGCATAGAGAAAATGAACAGTAAATGATTTTTCAATGATGTCTTTCATAACAAAAATTATGATCAAAGAAACTGTTGGGTAGCAAGCTTCAGAACAAAGAGAGGAACTTCCTTATACACCTCACAGTAATGCTGTAGAATTCTCTGTCACATGGCATCATGGATGCTAAAAGCTCACATTGATTCAAAAACTGTTTAGAGACCTTCATGTGGGAAAGAAAAAAAAAAAAAACACCACCCAAACAAAAAAAACATCGGGGCTATTCAACACAAAGACATCATATTTGCCTCAGAAAGCTCCTGAATCAGAAATCACTGGAGGCTGAGTGACTGTATAACTATCTGCTTACCCTGTTCTGACATGTATCCACAGCCATTTGCTATCCACTGCTGTTGAAAACAAAATAGTGACCTAACTGGACTTTTGGTAGAGACACTGTTATATTTTCATAGAAAAAAAGAGGAACAAAAGCATAAAATAAGTGTTCAAAGACAAGGAGGTGTAAACCAATCAGTTGTGAACATGCCATATCTGTATTTATTTATACATATGAACAATTGTTTTATGTTTCTGCACAGGTCAAGTACTTCATGAAAGGAAGTAGCAAGGGCTACCTCCAGCACCTTGAGAATTAACACATAGCCAGTTCCTCTTTATTACAGCCCTCAAATCAAACAGGAAATAATTGTTTTACAAAACAAAAAAAAGCAATAGCAGCTGATGTTATCAGCAGAATTCAGTAAGCACACATTGGAGAAAAAGCTGGTAATTGGATGCAGTCCAAAATCCAAGAAAAGACGATCAACTCTGTTCATGAAGACTGAGATGTATGCATGACACAAAACTAAATCAAACAGGAATATTTAAAATATGTAAAATATTTAAAATAGTACTAATATTTAGCCTTCCTAAATAGAATGCACATAAACTGTTAATTCTTCTACCTATGCATTTTCCTCTGGGCTCAGAAAAAAAGGTCTCACAGACAGATTCATTCTTAGACATAAAGCAAATATTTTACACACACATACATAAAACATAAATGAGTATTTGCAAGATTCCCTGAAAGAAAAAAAAGAAACCCAGAACAAATTCCTACACGGGTAAAACTCTCGCTGATGTTTTTACTCTATCTAGTATTTTCCCTCAACCCTGTAACTGTAGCTGATATGGAATCAAGATGACAATCTTTCTTACCAATACAAATTTCATTGATGCCAGAACAGTACTGTATATGTAGCTAACTAACTCCTGAAAGTAATCGTAACTATACAATAAGTGTTGCTCTGTATGAATGGAATATAAATACCAGTGCCAGTCCTAATCATGGAAGCACTACTTCTGTCTCTAGTGAAATTCTGCACTGATTTGTCAATGGTATAGCTGTCAGTGAGGTATTTCAGGGCTCTTCCGTATTTGGTAAAGATATGGCATCTCATCTTACAGGGAGTGTGCTAGCAAGGTAGTTACGTGTCTTACTATGGAACAAAAATCAACTTTCAGTACCCTTCTCTAAATGGGTATTCAGTTATTTTAGATGCGATATTCCACAGATCCTGTGTAGCCCTTGCATGCTGGAGGTGCATAAAAAGATGACTTACCCCTGACCTGGCTCTTAATCTCCAGGTGCATAACTGAGCTGTGGAACAAAACTTTTCTTTTACTGTAGGAAACAGCAAATCAAGTAGAAACACTTTACCACTACCACCAGAAAAGTAACTCTCTAGCATTGTCTGTCACATGTGGAAAAAGCATAGGACAGCAACGTTTTTTATCACGTTCCCTACTTTTGAGAATACAAGATGAACCTGCTGACCCAATTTGTCAAACACTCTCTACAAACAGCTCACGCTCACAGAGATCATAAGTTGACAATACAAAATTTGGTTTGCACAGTGTACTTCTTCATATCCACAGTGTGAAATTTCTCTTACACAACTGCATAATAATATGCAATTTGTTTAACACTTTTACTACCTAGATGGCATCTTTCAAACAGAATATTCTGCCATAATCCCAAGGAGCTCCACTTGTTGGCAGTAAAACCTAAGACACAGCACATGAGCCTTATTAGTAATCTGGCAGAGTGCCATATTCCCTTTTCACCGTTCTTAAGTAAATGAAAACTACAGGACTGATTTATATTCAGACTACATCCTTCATCCCACCAGTTGCAGGGATTGATGAGGGGATAAGCAGGAGGAGCCAGCAAATTGACTCCTGGCTGCGAGACTGGTGTAACCGGCAGAACTTTGGTTTCTTTGATCATGGGTTGATCTACAGGTCACCCGGCATGCTGGCAGCTGGAGGAGAAAGCCTAAGAGGGGAGAGCAGTAGACGTCATCTACCTTGACTTCAGCAAGGCTTTTGACACTGTCTCCCATAACATCCTCATTAGGAAACTGAGGAAGTGTGGGCTAGATGAGGAGACAGCGAGGTGGATTGAGAGCTGGCTGTGTGACAGAACTCAGAGGGTCGTGATTAATGGAGCAGTGTCAAGTTGGAGGCCTGTAACCAGTGGTGTCCCCCAGGGGTCAATACTCGGCCTGATCTCGTTCAACATATTCATCAATGACCTGGATGAGGGGACAGAGTGTATCCTCAGCAAGTTCGCTGATGATACCAAACTGGGAGGGGTGGCTGACGGTCCAGAGGGCCGCGCTGCCATCCNCTGGGACTCTTTAGCCTGGAGAAGAGAAGGCTGAGGGGTGACCTTATTCTTGCTTATAAGTATCTAAAGGGTGGGTTGGAAGAGGATGGAGGCAGACTCTTTTCAGTGGTTCCCAGTGACAGGACGAGGGGCAACGGGCACAAGTTGGAACATAGGAAGTTCCATTCAAACAGAAGAAAAAACTTCTTTACGGTGAGGGTGACAGAGCACTGGAACAGGCTAGCCAGAGAGGTTGTGGAGTCCCCTTCTCCGGAAATTTTCAAGACCCGCCTGGATGCAGTCCTGAGTAATGTGCTCTAGGCATTCCTGCTTTAGCAGAGGAGTTGGACTAGATGATCTCTAGAGGTCCCTTCCAACTCTAAAAATTCCGTGATTCCGTGAAAGCAGGACACTTGGCTCTGACCGGAAATTCTAGCTTTTTTCTAATGTGAGGGGTCTCTTTCTGCAGCAGCACATGGCATGCACACGATTCTCTGACAGAAGTGACCTGCAGAAAGGTCTCAATGGTCTTAAGCAAGACCCATTAACAAAACCAAACTAAAGCCAGCCTACCAAAAAAAAATGCAAGCTCTATAAAAGTCATATTTAATTGTGGTATTTCATATGTGTGTTTGTATACACATACACATACATGCCCTCCCTCTCCCATGAACTGTATATGAAATACCCCTAATATTGATCCAAGTTATTAAATCTGAGATCAATCAGCACATTCCTTTGAAAACAGAATAGGAGAGCTTATTTCAAAGGCAAGCTCTTTTCTACAAACACAACACTAGAGGAATTTAATGTGAATTAAAAGGATATTGTGAAAAACCTGAAAGGCTTGACACTGACATTAAGTCTTTGACATGGTTACCCAGGCCTTCAGGCTCCATGTCAAAACAGCAACTACTTTAGCAGTTTCAGACTCAACAGGGATCTGTTTAAATCTGAACCTGCAGCTAGAAACAAGTATCACTGTCATTTCATCAACTTTGAAATCAAAATAGTGGCCAAGCAGGCTACCCCCAGAATTTCATGGAATTCCCATTTCTCTCAGAATCCCTCATTCCTCAATGGAAAACCATTATAATTTAATGGCACCAGGATGATTTAATAGCTATACCACTAACAGTAAGCCAATTCATGCATCCTTTTTCCTCATTATGTTAGCACAGTATCTAAGGAAATCTGAAGGCAGCAAAGTAACAGGTATGAGTCTAGAAAATTGGTGGCAATTATCTCATTTTAAATTAAATCAAATTATTCCCGATTTCTATGGTATGACAGAAGAAGGGAAAAAAAAAAAATTCTTCTCCCAAAGCACTCCTGAAAGTGAAATACTCTGAAATCCAGATCAAAGTACAGTGGTTAAAATTCAAGCGGGGAACTGCCTAATTAATAAGTGTAAGATTCATCTTCCCCTGGGAAAAGAGATCAGTAACCCAAAAGTATCATTTGCAGCTTTTACTGTTCAAAAAAATTTAACTTTATCTCTCAGCCACAGATGTATTATTTAACACATGTATAATATATATGACAGAATATATGTACCTACAACAAATGAAAGAGAAAGATTAAAGGTTAAAATATTTTTTTTTACATTACCACAATGCAGAAATGTTAGGCAGTTATCTACATTGATGTAATTTCTTACCCTTTTATGTACCTATTCACACTCAAGTATGTAATTAAATTTATAAACAAAAAATACTTTTGTGGTATAGAATCAATCTGGCACCTGACACAACCTCACAATCTTTGCTATCTTTTTCAATCTCATAAACTACAGCTTCATGGTAAACTAAAACCTGCTTGTGGACTCTGAAAGCTGCACCAAAAACACTACTACGAAAGGCACAAAACTCAATCTGCTGGTTTAGAATTAAGTAAAAAATTTTGCAGGCTAACTTTCCACCAGCTGGCTTTATCCTGGATCAGGTTTCATTTCTCCTCCTAGAGCTAAAACAAAACCTTAAAGCTGGCTTAAAATCCCTACCATATGTTCTCACTAATTTGACAGAAAATTGGTAGTATTTCAGTACTTGATCTAGATAAAATTTTATGTCCCTACCCATGGCAGGGGGATTGGACTAGATGATCTTCAGGGGTCTTTTCCAACCCAAACCATTCTATGATTCTGTTATATCATACAGTGATGTGCTGCAATGCAGATGAAAGGTTAAAGGTCATGAATTTGAAACCCCAGAAACCACCTCCCTGAAAAATAGTCAAAAGGTCTGATCACAAAAGATGGCTGCAAACTTCGCCACAGAAAAAAGCCTTGCCTCATCCTCACACCCAGCACATCTCCTTTCCAAAGGCTTGCTACTAATCAAATAGAGAAAAGGACAAGGGGTAGTTCCCTAGGGGGCCAGGGAGGGGGAAGAAAAAAAAAGAAGCAAACCACATTAAAGGGAAGCCGGAGCAAAAGTTAGGCAACAACAGCAAGTTAACAACACAACGTATTACAGTACTTACCATCACCAGCCTCAAAGTCTTTGAATGCAAGTTCTGAACCCGAGTCATCAAGCAGGATTTCACCATTTAAGGTGAACATCATAGTGTGTTCATTCATGTCAACCATGCATCCAACAACATCTCCTGCCAACCAAGAGCGGCCAAAGTGCTCATTACCTTGATGCCACCGCTGCGCCTGAAAAGGATTTAAAAGAATTTCAAAGATTAAAAGTGACTATGCGTGTGTTCCTCTCTCCCTTAGTGGTACAACTAATAATTAGCCCCCTCAATTAAGATGGCACTAAAATTAACGCTTTCACAGCATATCATTCCAAAACAATGCCTAGGAGTACTCCAAGTTGACTTTGAAAATGGAAATCCAACAATTAATTTCCTGCAACCACCTATCACATCAGTATTGTAAAATGTTGCTAAGTGAGCTGACAGGGAAAATTTCTATTTCAACATTTTAGTAACAAGTAAGAGCATGGCTTATTTTTCTGCAGAAGCTCCACGAAAGACTTGTAATGAAAATAGTATGTTATCAATTACAATGTTAAATAGCTGCTTCACAAACTTTTTTTTAAGCAATTGCTTTTATTTAATCTAGTAGCCTACAAATTCATTGCTCCCAAACAAGCTTTATTGTATCCTTAAGTATAATTCTAAAAATGTTATGTACAAAATAAATTAAACTTCCTGTCATAACAGATTTTGGAAGGAATAGAATTGTCTGTGGATGGGACAAGGACACTGAGCTTCTGACAGATTCCAGAGTAGGCTGAAGGCACAACTAATGATTCACAGAATACCAGGGGTTGGAAGGGACCTCTGGAGACCATCTCGTCCAACCCCCCTGCCAGAGCACGGTCACCTAGAGCAGGTTGCACAGGATGGCATCCAAGCAGGTTTTGAATGTCTCCAGAGTCAGAGACTCCACCACCTCTCTGGGCAGCCTGTTCCAGTGCTCTGCCACCCTCAAAGTGAAGAATTTCCTCGTCATGTTCAGATGGAACTTCCTATGGTCAAGTTTGTGGCCATTACCTCTTGTCCTGCCACTGGGCACCACTGCAAAAAGACTGGTGCCATCCTCCCGGCACCCTCACTTTAAGTATTTATAAGCATTGATAAGATCCCCCCCTCTGAGTCTTCTCCAGACTAAAAAGCCCCAAGTCCCTCAGCCTTTCCTCATAAGAAAGATGTTCCAGCCCCCTAACCATCTTTGGAGCCCTCTCCTGTACCCTCTCCAGCAGTTCCTATGAATGACCTTCAAGTCAAAGGCTGCAAAGGCTTTGGATGGGGTCTTGGATTGGAATTCAAATAAATTAACATTTATTAAGAACTATTGTAACATGCATAAAACACAGCAGTGTTAATAACAAATAACTTCCTTATTCATATATTCCACCACAAGTAGATTTTTATCCTTTAGTATCTGTCCTGAAAATCCTGCAAAACCAATGAGCCTTTCTGTATATCCTGAAGGTCAAAAGCTTTTCTCCAACTAAGGAGACAACCCACCAAAATCAAAGACAACAAAATAGCTTTGTGGATTGAGACCTAAATGTCAAAACCTAAGATTCAGAAGGCAACTACTACACAGCTATTCTAGTAAAGACACAGGACTTGAATAGTTTACTTAAGCCAGTCAGATATTTTACAAAAATAACTTTTCAGTTCTCTTTTTAAGGCATATTCTCATGTTAACTGGGAAAAAAAATGAAATTCCAACAACATGAATAAAATACAGCTTGACAGCTTGATCTGACCAGGAACAGCGAGGAGTACCTTTGATTTCTGTTACATGTTGTAATAGCAACAAAGGAATTGTAATAGTAATGAAGGAAATTAATTCCAACATCAGATACAAGAAACACTTTGAGATGAGTCATCAGTAGCCTTAATAGCAATTTTGGTTTGGATAGTAGCTGCACTCCTTCATACTGAAATAAAAAGTTTTAATGAGTCATTTAATCTATTCTGATGAAAATCAGCTACATATAAAATAGTCTGTTTTCCTATATATTTTTACTACTAGATTTCAGTCACTGTCTCATGCAGAGTTAAATTTAAGGAAATTTACTGGTTCTATCATACTTCATTTACTCTAAACTGTAAGGATTTCCATTAAAACCTAGGTATACTTTTCATAACTTTTACATTCCTGTAAAGAACTTGTAAAGTTTGCCTCAAACACTTACTGCTAATAATCTTAACTGTATTTATTCCTTAATGGCAGTTCTTATAGAGAGGACAACAGAGTAAAAATACAAAGAAATGATTCACAGTTAATTACAGCTCTGCCACTATTTTGAATTTGAGTGAGTCAGATTCTTCAATGCTTTATATATACTGTGAAGCTGTGAAAAAAAACTATAAAAATGCCACACTATGCTAATTAATTTTTCAGGTGATGTTGATCCTCCTTATTCCACCTAGGCCATCAAAGAGAGAGAGAAATAATTTCATAAAACACCAATGTAAACACAGAAGGCAATTTAGTTGAGGCAATGACATACGGAATAAGACACAAAATTAAAAGTTTTGCAATCACTCATATTAGTACAGATAAACATATACAAACCTTAAAGCCATCAAAAACAAAAGCTTCTTCATCTGAGCCAAGTTCCTGATCTGGTAGACAACCCGGCCTGGTCCAGCCAACTCTCATGTCTCCTGCAGTAACTGCCTCAAACTCAAAGTACCACTTCCCAGCCTTCACTGCGTAAGTCTTTTCTGTGCGGAATATCCTGAATTTTTCCATTATCCCACTGCTCACATCCAGTCTCATCGCTGTAAAGTTTTAAAAAAAAAAAAAAAAAGTAAATAAAAAACCCCTCAACACCAAAAGTACTGTATTCAACTACTGACAAATGAAGGCAGTGAAACTAAAAGGCAAAAGAATCCCTTTGAGCATAGGCATGCAAAGAAGAAAATGCCTGCAGAACAGCCTTATGGGGAAAGCATCCTTGCCTATTCTGGGAAATCAGCATGCTTGGGTACCTCTCTGAAATCACTCTACACTTACTCATCCAGCATGGCGGGGTGGAAACAAAAGGAGAACTTAGAAGTCTGAGTGCAGTTACAGGGCTACAATCCTCACTGGGATCACAGAAACATGGTGGAATAACTGACATGACTAGACTATTGCAATGGATGGATACATGGTTTTTGGAAGGACAGGCTGGGAAGGCTATGAGGAAGAGCTGCTCTTTATGTAAGACAGCAGGTGGAATGCATGGAGAACTGCTTTGACACAGTTCAGGAGCCCATTCAGAATTTACGGGTCAAGACATGCAGGCAGGCCAATATGGGTGCTGTAGTGGACAAGCCCAGGGGTACTGGGGCCTACAGGGGCATTGGAGCCAATGCTGTTTAACATCTTTGGTTTCTTTGATCATGGGTTGATCTACAGGTCACCCGGTATGCTGGCAACAGGCGGGGAAAGCTTAAACAGAAGGGGAAGAAAGATCCTGGTATAAGAATTAGCAGGGCTCATTCACAGGGCTTTAAACTGGGTTTGAAGGGGGACCGGGATGGAACCAGGATTACTAAAGCGGAGGCTGAGAGCAGCATGCCAGTGCTTCTGGGTAAAAGTGTTAGCAAGGTCTTGCAGTCCATCTCAGTGATGGTGCGGGATGGTGATCCGTGTGGTAGTAAAAACATGAGAGGTAGTGATAGGATGGTAACTATAGAAATGTCTGAGCACCATCAGGTGGGAATTAGGGCTCATCCCCCCAAAAAAGTGGCAGGACAATTAGCCCAGCTGAAGTGCATCTACACTAGTGCACACAGCATGGGGAACAAACAGAAGGAGCTGGAGGCCATTGTACAGCAAGGAAAACATGATATAGTTGCCATNAGAACGGCCACCTTGGACTTCCAAAGGGCAGACTTTAGCCTGTTGAGGAGCATGGTTGAGAGTGCCCCTTGGAACACAGCCCTGAAGGGCAAAGGTGCCCAGGAAGGCTGGTCATACTTTAAGCAGGAACTCTTAAAAGCACAGGAGAAGGCCATCCCCATGTCCTGAAAAATGAGCCGACGGGGAAGACAACCAGCCTGGCTAAATAGAGAGCTTTGGCTGGACCTCAGGAACAAAAGGAAAAGGGGGTTGGCAACTTATGAGGAATACCAAGATGTAGTTCCATTCGAACAGAAGAAAAAACTTCTTTAGGGTGAGGGTGGCAGAGCACTGGAACAGGCTACCCAGAGAGGTTGTGGAGTCCCCTTCTCTGGAGATTTTCAAGACCCACCTGGATGCAGTCCTGAGTAATGTGCTCTAGGCATTCCTGCTTTAGCAGGGGAGTTGGACTAGATGATCTCTAGAGGTCCCCTCCAACTCTGAAAGTTTCGTGATTCCGTGATCTTCATTTATGACCAGGATAATGGGACAGAATACACCTACAGCATGTCTGCAGATAACACAAAATTGGATAGACCAGCTGATGCACCAGACGGTTGTGCTGGCATTTACAGGGATCTCAAGAGGCTGGAGAATTGGGCTGAAAGAAATCTCATGAAGTTCAACAAGGGAACATGCAGTCCTGCACTTGGGGAGGAACAACCCCAGGCAACAGAATACACTGGAGGCTGAGCAGCTGGAAACCAGCTCAGCAGAGAAGGACCTGGAGGACCTGGCAGACAACTGGAACATAAGCCAGTAATGCAGCCTCCCATCAAAGAATGACAGAAGTATCCTGGACTGCATAAGGAACAGCCTTGCCAGCAGGTTCAGGGAGGTGATCCTTCCCTTTGACTTGGTACCAGCGAGGCCACATCTGGAGTTCTGGGTCCAGTTCTGGGCTCCCCAGTGCAAGAAAGACACTGGAACAATTATAACACAGGGCCATAAAGATGAGGAAGAGGCTGAGGCATCTTTCTTATGAGGGGATGTAGAGACAGCTGAGACTGTTCAGCCTGGAGAAGAGAAAGCTCAGGGAGGAATCTCATTTATGAGTATAAATATCTGGTGAGAGGGAATGAATAAAAGGGAGACAGACTCTTCTCAGTGGTGCCCAGTGACAGGACAAGAGGTAATGGAGTCAAGTTAAAAACCATGAAATTCAATCTGAACACAAGAAAACACTTTTTACTGTGAGGATGGTCAAACACTGGAATAGGTTGCGAGAGAAGTTGTGGAGATTTCGTCCTTGGAGATAATCAAAACCCATGGTCCTGGACAACCTGCTTTAGCTGACCCTGCTTGACCTGATGATCTCAACAGGTCCCTCTCAACCTCAACAATTCTGTGATTCTGTGAGCTGGTCTCTCAGTTACTTTAAACAAAACAAAACCACCAAGCACACAAACCCCAACAAAATACAAATTATATTAATCTTCCAATCACCATAAAAGACAAACGTTTGTCTTTGAAACAAGATTCCTCAACTGAGACATTTTCTTTACATTGAGACTGTGATCAGTTCACCTAATCTTCTAATTTATAGTCTAAAAGTCAGATTTCTTAAGTATGTCATTGTTACAAAAATTTATTACTGTATTTCTTAGTTATTATATAAATAATAGAAGGAAGGTTGCAATTTAGATTTTTTGCAGGTGCAACAGAAAATGGAGGACAGGAATCATAAAAGCAAGTCTTGCATGAAGCTTTAATAGCAACAACAACAAATATCACGAAGTAAGTATACTCCTGCTTCAGGAAAAAATATATTAACTTCTGTCAAGATAAAGGGCAGCAAGTCTGGAAAGAATAAAGATGCCCTTAAGAAGGGCATAAAAGTAGCATTAAAGGCAACTCCTGTTCAAGTCAAGGCAAGTTATTGTTCAAGAACAAAGGAAATCCTAATCACAGCCAAAGTACTATTCAGAAAATATTTAGTTAGTGAAGTAACAGAAATAACAAGGCACCAAGTTTGAATTGTGTTGCTATTCTCCTTTATTCTCTCACGAACTGTTGAAGAGACAGTCAGATGACTAGATTTCAGAGTGCCTTAAAAACCGCTACTTCTCACTTCAAAGTTAGTCAATTGTCAAGCTGAGATGAAGAAAAAGAGCTTGCTCACATTTCTTGTCTAGTGCAATAGAGTGTAAAAATAAATTAACATTAACAGCTGTGTGAAAACAAAAGCTTTCACAGACACTGATTCATTTGGTTAAGTATCTGTAGCATCATCACATGTGCTTATCTTATCATAGCTTACTATGCTTCATTCCCAAATTCTCTTAATTGCAAGGGATTCATAACAAGCTAGTTTAAACGTGTTTAAGTTAAAATTCACTCTTTGCCAGGCAATTATAAGTATCTTTTTCTCAAAGACCACAATGGCTACATGAAGAGCTTCAAAGGAGGCTAAAATTAAAACTTTGACACATTTAACTTATTCCTTCTGAATGTATTCACTGATTCTCTAATTCCATGAAAGAATAATGGCACAACTAATACTGAAAAAATGTAAGCTGGGTTGTTATTGGGCTGCTTCAGAGAAAGAGCAGAAAAGAAACCTCAAGGGAAGGATAAAAACGTAATCATGTTATTTTGTCTGCTCCATTAACAGCAGTAGATACAAGCTTACTTTACGCCTCACATTTCTGCTTTAGAACATTTGTGGAATGTATAAACAAAGATTTTTAAAGGGAGAAAAAGTACGTTGGTATATGTACTGCTTTGAGACATGTAAATAAATCTATTTTCTCCTTTTTTCTTGACAACTAACAAACAATAAAGTTTTGGACTTGGATCTCTAAGCTCTGATCCAACTCTCCATCTATCCATCCCATGTCTCTTGTGGGTTATCCTGCTCCTTTGCTCCCACTCCCACTCTTTTCCTGTGTTTTTCCCACCATCCATTCCAGATCAATCTGCTCCAATAGAAATGTGCTCGTTTCTGCCACTCACAAAACCCACAAATTTTGGACTTACCTACTTCGTCAATTTTCTTCTTTCCCTCACTGCACTGAACATACCGTCTTGAACAAATGCCTTTATTGATTCATCTACAGCTATGTGGCATCCTACTACCTATGGAAAACGTTCTCAAAAATTGCCTAAGAATATTACTTGAATACTACTACTACTCATGAGCTTACTTGGTGCCTTGGAGATGGCCATTTCTAACATCCTTTTAAACACTTTTAATCCTATCTTCTTTCTGCCTTCCTTCAATAATTTTTATCAGTATATACTAAGTCTTCCCTCACTGAGCTGCCTTTCACTACTCTACATATTTTCTTTGTGTAGTATCTTCTGCTAAAATAGTTTCAAGTCCAACCTTATATGGTGAGTAAATACAAACCTCCCTCACTGTTGCTTACTTCTTACACAGTCCTACAGTCTGTTTCTGACACTTCTTTCCAAGACCTTACTATCAATTCAAACCATAAGCTAGCGTGAAATGATAAAAATTACACTTCTGAAAGATGAAAACGTTTCACCAAGCACAACATGTAATGCTGAATGAAACCCTTGATATTTCTTCCTTACGTTCTCTCAACTACTCTATTCTCTGGTATTTTATACCGTTTTCTTTCCATTAATCAAATCACACAACTCACGGATCACTCTAACTCTTTTTCTCAGATTAGGAAAAAGCATGCCTAAAGTATTCTGGATCTTTTTCCACAAATTTGCAAGGTATTAAAGCCTGTGAGGCCTTTGAAATTTCAGTATTCCAATCTGATCACTGTAATTCCTTCTCTTCCTGAGTTTATTATAAGCTCAAATATGTCTGCACCTACCTGTCTGTTAGACTGTGTTAAGAACCTCTCCCTTTCTCTTCTGTTTTCTCAGCCACATTAAGATCCACATTTCCCATAATATCTTGAATAGTCTATAAAAATCACATCCCTCAGAACTTACTTCTCATGCCACCAAATGCCTGACTTCAGTTAGTCAGGCTCATTAAGTTTCCTGTAAGCAATTCTAGCCTCTCCGCCACGTAATTCTTTACCAGTAAAATTTTCTCTTTGATGGTCTACATAATTAAAGCCTTAAAAAACACTTTTGAAGACTCTCAGTACCTCACCTATATAGGAGATGAACAAAGCATGGTAATTGAGAATTTGTTGTCTTTTTAGCTTCTAAGTAACCTAATGCTTTCTAGATTCTAAGAAATCCCCAAAATACAGCTGCTGTGGGAAACCAGTAAGTAATAATAATAAAGCATAAACAGTTACGCTATAGAGCTTTGTAAATTAATGTTTAAAATAAAATTAATGAATGGAGATGCAGAACACCACTAGAGGGCTCTACAGCCTTTAATAACAGTATGTATTTTGGCTGATGAAAGGGTATCCCTCTGACATGTTTTATGCAGCTCAAAAACTTGAGAGGGTCATGAACTATAAAATCTAAATCCCCAAAATGAGTATAAAAAAATCTTTTGCTGAATGCAATGTGGGGAATGATTTAGCAAGTCTCAGCAAACGCCCTAGCACGGTCCAGCTGATAGAAGGGGACGCGCTGGAACTCGTCGGCCACCAGCCTTGGGTAGATTAAGATCAGAATTGTATGTATAAGGAACAAGGAGTGCCGACACTGTGTGTCTGCACTAAGAGGGTTGTGAAACAACTATCCCGTGACTGAGGAGCTGTTGTCCCAAACAGGGAGGACTGTGGTAAGTAGGTAAGTAAATGTTTGAAAAGAAAATGTTAGCAGTCACCAATCAGTTGTTAGCACACAAGTCAAATGTGAACCAATGAAATTGGACTGTAAATAGAAGCACCAATCAACCTGAAGCACGCTACTTTCTGATTTATATAAATATGTTTGAGTAACTGCAATAAAACGACATCTTGCTTGCATCAAGCTGTGTCCCGTCTCTCAATCGTGGCAATGCAATTCCAGTCTTTGTCTAAGAAAGACCAGTTTGTGGGACACTGTTCTGCACGTCTTTTCCCCTGGAAATTTTGCAACTGGATTGATAATACCTTTCAGATGCAAGGATTGCAATTGTGTTCTTTACATTTCATTAGTAACTCCATGCACAGAACTAGCTCAAGGATCTCTGCATCATAAGGAAAAAATAAATTTTTCGAGCAGTTCATTCCTGAGGAAAGGGAGGGGCATATGGTTTTCAGGAGCTGTAAATGAGGAAAGGGGCTTAACATTGTTCAGTGGGATTTAGAGGAGATTGTGGAAAATGAGCTTGCTTTCTCTTCCTCTCAGCTTGCCCCACTAGACAGCCCCTTTATCTTCACAAGAAGCAAAGGCCTCCTCTACCAGCCAACCCACCTCCTCCGAACCAAGCAGAAGCCATGCTCGCTCTCTCTACGCAGCATCTCCTTCTCACAGTGGGAGGGGAAGAAATTGCAAGATTATGCAGCAGCCTTAAACTCTCCAGAGTAGGCACAGGCAGATTGAACAGCGAGACCATGGCCTTTTGCCACCAATGCAACCTACTCCACTAGGAAACAGATTGTTTTGCCCATTCAGCAATCCAGCCTTGTTACACACTCATGGTACCAGTGATGCCTCATATTTAAAAGTGTAATTTAATAGCAGTCTCCCATAAAAGCTGAGGATCAGAGCATGTATGTGCTCTGGAAAAGAAACTGAAAATGGCAGGTTCCCTATGAACGTTTTAGGTACGAGTTAGATCTTCTGCAGAAATGCTTTACTGAAGGTCCATGGCCTAAATAGGTCCAAAATTAACAACACTATCACTATATAAAGCAGGGAAAATAATCACTTATTAATCAATATATTGATACAATAAGGTTTAGACATATTTCTCAAATTTTCCACACTTTGCTGAGATTATAAGGATTTAAGCTTCAATTTCATTTTGATTATTCCACATTTCCATATTTCCAAGTGGACTTCCGGAATATGATTGTGGAGGGGTTATATCTATTATGTTACCATTTCCTTTCTATATGTGTAGCTAGTGCTCCAGAATGACAGTACAATACCAAGAATATCCCTCTTGTGCTCCGTCTTACAACTTGATCTCAGCATGACAGAAAACTGTTGTTTTAAAAGCCAAAATCTAAGAGAGAATTTATTTTATTTGTACATTATGTCTCCTGTTTTCTTTTACTTTCTTAACATTTTATATTCTGCAGTTAGTGAGGTAAATCTTGTGTACTATGTTTTTAAAACTTATTAAAATTTTATACAGTTTTCCATTTTTTTCTGTTTAGGATGTCTCAAACTCAAACTATATATGCTGAAAATACTGCCCAGAGTATCAATAAAATATTCAGTCTGGCAATGATGCAAATTCAAAGAAAACATTCATAAGAAGTGAGTTAGAATTTACTTATAGTCTATTCAACTTCAAAGACCTGAGAAAGTCTAGGAAGCTTAAATACTCTTAACAGACTATCTAGTTCTAGACTTGCAGTTTGACATTCACAGAAATTTGGCTTGTAGACATTTGTCTTTGAAAATTTCAACTTGAAGTTTTAAGTGTTTAAATACAAGACTGTACATGAACTGTAGAATTCTTCATTATTTAGAGTTAAAATTGTAGGAATATAAAATTCACACCTACATTTACATATGACCTTTTTCTTAACAATTTTGATATTCTGTCTTGAAATAACAAATACATAGTACTAATTAAAAAGTTTTAAAATAAAAAAATTAATTTATTTATGCACATATTTAAAATGTAATCATACATTTTATTCCCTGGCACAAGACCATATATTGAGCAAGATGATAAACACATTTTCCTGATTTGCTGTATTTTACGGTTGTGTATTGTAGTATTCACAATCCTCATTTAAATTGCTTAAGCTTTTATTTTTGTTTCATCTGAACTATCAAATCTACAAAATGAACAGTGAAATGAAGTGCATGAAATACAGAGAAATTGGATCACCAATTAAAATGTAAAAATGCTTAATTTTATAATTCTTCATGTAAGGCCACAGTAACAATAAGGAAAGCAAGATCAAAGGGAAATCTAAACAACAGAAGACGGAGGAAAGTACCTATTAGCTTTGAAGACACAGTACTTGTTCAGATTGTTTTATTAGACCAACAAGTCTAGCAGTGGAGTGGAATATTCTAGATTTTATTTTTTTTTATTTTTTTTTTAGAGAATGAGAGAGAAGAACAAACCAACAAAATTAATTACCATGATCTTGATCAGGAGCTTCCAGGTTGTAACCATAGCCAAGAAGGGTGCGGACTGCTTCCCGAAGACTGTCTTTGTTTGACTTCTTTGTCCTATCATCCAAAAGAGCATAAGGTACGAGGCGAGGATTTCGTCGATTTTTCACATCCTGCACAAGTATGAGAAATCAATTGAATTTCAGAAACTGTGCTTTGTCTTAAAGACAAAATTGTGCTATAGCAGCAGTATAAAAATTACTATTTATACCAACTGAAATCATGGAACTGCAAATACAGTGAGGATTCAAAGAAGTTGCAATAGTCTAGAAACTAGTAACAACACTGACTTTACTAAAAAAGCAAGTAATACACAAATAAATGAAACTGTGTGCCTTATGCGTGCTTTCATTTTCCATCAAATGGGACAACAATACAAACTACAAGACTGAGGATAAATGCAAAGAGCTTGACTGAAAAGTCAAAGGGATTATATTTTGTACACTGTTTATGCAGCAGCTACCATAACAAGAAGCTAGTAAATAACTAAAGCTCAGAGACATTACTGTACCACAAATATATAGGAGTTTTTTAATTACGGCACCGAAAACGATAGATAAAAATCCCAAAGAATAAACAAGATATAAACAAAAGAACAAGATAAAACATTACTAATAAAATAATATTAATACATGCAATAATAATTAATAAATCATAATAAACCTGTGCCTTATGTGTTAAATACTTAAAACGTATTTTTCAAAAAAAAAGGGTCTTGTAAGAATATGATTAATGTGCTTAATGTGCAGAATTTTTGTAATAGATAATTTTCTGTAACCTCTCCTCCAGCTGAAATTAATGTATTGTTTAGCTTTAATCATTGTATTTTAGGTTTATTAACACAACATTTAAGTTTTCCTCCAGTGCAAAAGTATCTTATTAGAAAGTATGGTTTAACTCGATTATTTATATGGCCAGCATAATCTTTACTGACTACTAGAATTGCTTTCTTGTCTTCTCACATTTTCTTCTCACATCCTGCCAGCATTTGTTGGCAGTGAGAGAAACCATACAAAGAACTCTGCTTCTTCTCCCTACTATCTTATTTAAAAAAAAAAATAATTAAAGACTAGGCATAATAAAACAAACAAACAAACATTCTTTTATAGCATTACAGTTCTATTTTTAAATGTCTATGTGGTTTTCATTCTGCCTTTGCAGACAGAAAAGAAATACCGTATCCATTCTGACAAATACTTGCAGTCATCTTCTGTAGTCCTTTAAATGCTTAGATAGAAGGCTATCTGCCTTTTGCCTTATTGTGGTGAGTAAACATTGAACTGCAGTTATTAAGCAGTACTTGATGAAATCTAGTCCTACCAGTGATCCTTCTAGGAGAAGAAATATTACAGGATAAGCATTACCTATATGCTAAAAGGGCTAACAGAAAGATAAAGATAATGCATTGCTGGGGACACAAATTTCTGCACTGTATCAGCTCTAGTTACCTTCAGTGGGAAAGATGGTGACAGGGCCAACACAAGGAGTATTTGAGGGAACAACTTACCATATTTATTCCTAACACTGAAGCCGATATCCCCCTTTTCCCAATATTTAATTTGGTAGATGTGGAAAAGGGCTGCTTCCAGAACAGAATGGACCAAAAAAAATGTTGAAGTAAATGTTATAAGAATTATTATTTGATCTAAGAATAATTACATTAACATCAGAGATGAAACACCATGAGTTTAATTATTTATCTTGGAAAGGACATAAAAAGAGAAATAATTTCATCTGAAACACTGTATGTCCAAAAGATATTATGAAATACTGTCTTTAAAAATATGAAAGAAAAGTTTGGAATAACAATTATGTAACTTCTTAATCATGATATACAGTTAGAGTAATGCACTGGTAATTGCCATAGCAACCATTAACACACATTAACATACTGGCAAGCAGCTGATAACAATGTATGATAATCAAATATAGTATAAGTGCTTTTAAAAATGCCTAAGCACAAAATCAGAGTGAGGAAAAAGAAATCAAAAGTATTAAACAAACTCAATTTCACAGATTTTTTTTTTTTTTTCCTTAGGTCTAATTTTATTTAATATTGTGATCTTTCTCACCTACTCAAGACTTTGGCTACTTCTTTAAATATAAATATAAGGAGGGATTTTTCTCTCAATAATTTTGTTCTTTTTTTTCCCCTATGATATGTATATCTAAATTTCCAATGTTTTACTTATTGCTGAATTAAGAACAGTTATTGTTATAGTCATCATAAGTTTTTGTACTAACAATCTTCTGCACCTCTGTGGTTTAAGTGTAGCTAATCAAGAGAATGACCCTATACAGTGATTGAGCTTTGCACAGTCACAATCAAGTCAACAAGAAAACTGATTAGCTAGAAGTGATAATTTTTATCGAGTACATTTGCAATTCATACATAGAATTCTTCCTATTCACTACAGAAAACTTATTGTTTTGTATTGCAGACTGTTAAAAGAAGGAAAACTTAGACTATGTTTTTAATTTTTTGCCAGAATTTTCCAGGTCTGACAGTCTAATGCTTCATCAGAAGACTGTGTTTTCTACAGAGTTTGTCTGGCAATTACTTGTTCACAGACTCATTTGAAAGAAAAAGAAAAGCAAGTCTCCTCCAGAAGACAAAAAAAATCCCAAAACTTAAGCTTGTTGACAAGATTCTGTTTCAAATGGTTTGACCTGGGTAGCACACACAAAGTTTATATAATTGTTTGGTTCTGAATTCAGAACCTATCATATCACAGGGGAAAAAAAAAAAGAAAACAAAAAAGCCTATATACTTTATTACACAACTTTGTCTTCATTTAATGTAACACAAACATTGCATTAGTCATTTTGAATTTAATTCGGAGTTACTTCAGTAAAATAAAGAATTGTAACCAGGAAAAGTTGGAATGCCTGGCATAATGCACCCTGACTACAAATGGAAGGAACTCTTAATAAATAATGTTAAACTTGAATGATGTAACACTGAGCATGAAAAGTCAGTATTACTTCATGTAGTGTACACTACAGATTTTGCTATATATAGCAAATGATAGACAAAATTATTTAAATCAGTATATATATATATTTATTTCTAAGGTAGAAATGGATTTGAAATAGGCGATAATTGGTCAACAATGGCACTAACTGAATATAGCTCTTAAAAGTAATAGAAAAGAACTACAGAAAGAATACCTATACACACACACACACCAACAAGTATCAACAAGCTTTTTAAAACTTCCATTACAGGTAATGAACACTACTGCAGAACTGCATTCATTCCTTCAGTACATGACGTGTAGGCAACTGATCTAGTGCACTCAATCTAGCAACCGGTCTTGCAGCTTGCATAGACAGATGTCATGTAAGAGTAAGAACGAAAGAAGAGGAGTGTCCATACTGTCTACGGCAACATAGAATGCCATGGTCAAATTCTATAAGCAGCTCTAAAGGAATAACCTATTAAGAGATACACTGCGTGTAATAAAGTTCTACTCTTCAGAAGTAATTCAGTAACAAGAAACAAAGCTTCATATAAACCTCTAAAAGACATCTGAAATGATAATGAATAATAGAGTTTTCAAAGCTATAAATGCGATATCGCAAATGTATGCACTGCTGGACCCTCCCAAAGCTCTGAGAAGTTCAGGAACAGCACAGATCACTAGACTAAAAGGAACTAAAAGACACCAGAAACATACATAAGTAAGTTCCTATCTAAAAGAAAGACAGGAAAAGACTGAAAAATGAAAACACAGACTAGGAAGAGTGCAGGAAAAACATGATAATAATTTAAAGGGATCGTAAGTTTTGCGATTTAAAGTGTTAAGAGCTGTACAGATACATACTTTGTGCAGTACTGAAATGATTTTGTTCTCATAACCAGGGCTGTTAAATGACAAGCACAAAGCAAATGTATTTCATCACATATTCAGTGAGACAGATGTGCTGTTGTTTTCCTAGCTTCATTTGCACCATTAGAAAAGATCCATTCCACCGCTGTGGATGGATTCTGCTTGCTGCCATGTCTGTGGATCCTGCACTTCCACAAAGGTTTCTGAGCAATTGCCACAACAAATGCTACTGGTGAGCTTTCCAGCAATGCTGTTAGAAATCCAGCTCAGTGTGCCACTGTGTGAGTGTGCGGCGTATACACCGTGAACAGGAACATTTATCTACACCATACATTTCATGTCTTGTTATCCAGAGGTCTAGCTTTTCTGCGTTGATCATGGCAGCTCATGTTTAACCATAAACCATTAAAATTAAAAATTATTTTATATGGAAAAAAGGTAAAATATAATTCTAAATTGGTATTTACTAAGTAAGTAATTTCAAGATTCCAGAACTGGAAAGCACAATAAAGTCCTCACAAAGCCATATTCTTGGATATGTTAACAAATAATCCTAAATGTATCCATCCAAAGCAGAAGTTGTGTTCCTAACCTGGTATACTAGCAGCTGAGTTCTGTCCTTAGAAGTAGTGCATCCTTAAAAATAAGTATACAGTTTCTACCTTATTCATTGAGGACTGTACCCACATGGAATCCTGGCAGAATGTGCCCTGACTATAAATGGAACTAATATAACAGTATAAACAACGTAAAATGTGAAAGTGAGGTGACGTTAAGTCATTTTTCCACGGACAAGATGTCTTTTCATGTATATTTAATGATAAAGTAAGTGACAAGCTTTCAAATTGGGATTTCTCCTAAACATCCATATTTCCTTAGTCTGAATTTCCAGAACGGTGCCTTTCTTGCATTGCAGCACTAGGAAGTCTGAGAAGATCAACTCCTGATCAAATAGTGGTGTCATATGCTTTCTACAAAAATCTTAAAAAAGTAAGATCCTGACTTAAAAAGACCAAACTGTCTTGCATTTTGGACCAAAGAGAAATCAGACTTGATAATTGCTTCACAGTCCTAAGACAGGAAGTGCAGAGCATCTTTTTTAAGATGCTCTTCACACAGTGGGAAGAACTTTTTAGGTTGCTGATTTTTATAACCAATTGTTAAAGCTGTGGGGTTTTTTTAATATTTTTTTTATAAATATAAATTAGGTTTCTGATTGCTAGGTTCTTCAGCCACAACACACAATATAACATTAAGAAAAAGCAAGACATCCTTTGACTAACGGTGACATGTGACTAAGGGTGACCACATATAAGCAAAATTTGAAAGTCAGAATCTTTGGCTGTGACCCCTACGAACAGTGGGGAGACCTAAATGCCATGTATTCAGGAATAGGGAGGGGGTGGCTAATGTACCTGAAATTATTTTCACATACTTTCTGATCTCTAAGCTTGCCTCTTATCTCCCTTTCTGTCTTTTCCTTACTTATATAAAGGTTGGGATTCTCCTGTATACGTGACATCACAGTTTAATGAACATCAACCAATGCTGTAAGTTCACAGATAAACTATGTGAGTTCTGAATATTTTCCATTTGATTGTGAAGATTTAGTCACAAATGCATCCTTTTATACTTCAATGCTATTTTTCTATCAGCTTGTAATGAAAAATATCCTTAAAAATACCCACACAAAAAACTCAGGTAATTATGATAGGGCATAATGTCAAAATCCTTACAAGTTAAAAAAAACCCAAACACAAATCCCCTCTTCACAGCACAAATGTGATTCTTTTAATTGTCTTACACCAAGACTATATTGCTCCTTGACCTGTACCTATCTCCATTATCTGTCTTTGACCATTTACCATTTCCCAAGTTCAGAGATGACCAACCTGCAGACAACTACATTCTCCCTTAAAGGGACACTGTCAAGTATTTTCATACTGATTTTGTGCTTGGTTTTCCACTTACCCCTGTTACTTGATACGTTCTTTTAAGCAAAAATACGTATTTTTCCTACCTGTTTTGTTCCTTTTGCTCCCTTCGTGGAGCAATAAGCTACTGTGAGTCTGTCCTACTAAAAAATACTTACTTGTTTGTGATCAGTGTCATCACAGCTGTCAGCATAGTTCTGGGAACAGGATTTATTAGTTAACTTGTGCTCCCTCTGCTGGCTGGCTGGTTGGCTCTGCAGTAGCAGAACAAAAATACTGTGTATAGTCATGCACGAAAAGCAGCTAGCTCTTGTTAAGAAAAAATCCTGAGAAGCAGTGGTGGATTTAGAAGAAGAAAAAAATCTGGAACTTGCAAGGCACCTTCCCCACCAGATTATAACAGGAAAGAAACGGTTTATACGTGAACTACTTGACAGTATCCCTTTAATTTTTCATATTATATGATCCCAAAATGAGGCAGCAACTCATGATGGAACAGACCTACAAGATCATCTAATCCATCCTAGAGCAACAGCATGATTGCTGTTTATAACATATTAACCCAGTGATCAGTTCACCCATTTTCAAACCTCTCAAGTTTCTTTCCCTTAGGAATCTACTTCAGAGCTCTGGAAGATCCGTTTATAGTATAATAGCATAATATGTCACTTTATTACAGTACTGTAACATGTCACAGTAATGTGATGGGATGACAAAAAGCAGTCCATGAAACAAACTCATTGCTGGAGTCAAGCAGAAGCACATAGCAGTGTGGACAACAGCTAGAAGCTTGTCATGTAATGTATGTATCAGCTAAATAAGAAGCACCCTTGCACTGCACCCAGAAACAAGCACCTTGCTATTCTGCTCTCTTCTTTTGCCTTTTAATGAATCGTATTTGTTATCTGCACCTTGTAAGCATTCTTGGAACTCAGCTGTCTGTTTTCTCTCCAGAAGAAAATAAACTTAATTATTTGAAAAGAGAAAAATAATTGAATTAGGAGGAAATCAACATCAACACCCCAAGCATGGCAGCTTCTACAGGACATACTATTGTTAGGAAAGTTTTCAAGGACATCATTAACCTGCTTAACCATACATGAGACTACTGTAATTCATCTGCCAAGAATAAGGGAGTAAACCATACTGCTAATCTTGTTGATCTGTTTCCTGAAGGTCTTAAATATTCCTGAGCTCTTGACGATCTTTAACAACCATCCTCTGTTGAAAGCATAACTATGACACTGTTGACTGCACCATTGCATTATATTCTCAACAGCGGTGTCTCAGCACACAAAAGTCAGTTTGAATGAATCAGACCCAATAAAATATCTGGATGTTTAAAGCAGAAGCACCCAAGACTGCAAAACCCCGATTGAGTGGCTTTCCAACCCTGAATGTGATCAGCTTCATAGGCACTTCAGCTTTTTACTTTTAAATCTCCAGGTTCTTCTTTGCATGCCCATAATTGTCTTTGTCTTGGTAAGGAAGAACAGTTCAATACTGCTCATATACCTGAGCCCAGTCACGATTTAGAGCAGAAGCATTTCTCTAAGTCTCTTTCAGAGCACAACCTGGTAGTCAAAGTGAGAGCCTGATTCACACTGACTGCTAACCTAAAAATAAACTTAACTAGGGGCTACCATTTTATTTTAAAATTTAGCAGGTCTAAGTGATAGTGATAACCTGTTTATATAACAACTTGTCCTTTGCCATCAAAATGGATTTAGATACCCAATTCCTATTTGTCCAGTTAGCTATCTTTGAGGATATAGACGTCAATTTTTAAAACACTAGTGGAAAATGGGTAATGCATAGTTCAGTAATTACAAGACTAAGGAGGTCAAAACTATACTTCTATCTTCCACACGTTTTCTCACCCCAGACTGTAAATTGTAATAAGTGAGCGCAGATTTAATTGGCATGTTGAGCTTTGACATCAAGCAAGTAGGGCATTTATTGGGAATGGAGGCTAGGGGAGGCCTCAGTTCCAAGGCTGGCCCTCAGGACAGTATTTTAAGGGTCAGTAGATAACATACAGAGAGTTGTTCAGTGGTTAGTCCTCCTCTTTCCCTCTTGTTCTCTCCTGGTGAGCCTCAAAAAACAGGGCCACAGTGTTTTAGATTCAACAGTAAGGTCAGTCTCTTTTCCTGGGCACAGCGCTGAGAATCTAAGACGGGCTTCAGGATTCTTCAGGACATTAAGTTGCAGTGTTTAATTTTAGGTCACATCCCTTACCAGATTTTCTAACCAATTTTTCTATTTTATTTTTTTAAACCAAAGTTGTGGCCCGGGGCAACTTCACTGCTTTTCGGGAACCATAATAAAACTAATGATTGATTAGTATCACATCAAGCCTCTTCAGAAGTAGAACCTTCTGTATGGACAGGCACATCCACACATACATATAGACAGTGTATATATACATTGTGCAGATGTAAAGGAGAAACTTTCTTTTATTGCCACCCACTCCCACTACATCTTTTGCTTATCATTCCCAACCCAGTAATAGTGAAAAACTCTTTGATACTATCCATTTAACCACCTTTCTTACTTAATACCTCACTAATGCAGAAAACATATAATTTAACCGCAAATTCACTCCAATAAATAGGGCAAAATTATTTGCATTTTTTTCAAAGATATACAGATACACAGGGAAGGTTAAATTGTCTTCAAGATCTAAGAAACTTTATTTACTACATACAAGTTGTGGGTTTAAATTTTCCCAATGCTAGTTAGAAACACAGTAAGTTAAGATACGTTTGATTCCAGAAACTTCTTCACTTCGTCTTAATCAATAAATTCTGTTGCAAAACTAAATTTAATTTTGGGATATGTCAGCATTCTATCAAAGCTGTAACTATTTCCCAACTTTCATTCATTTCAAATCTCCTGATTGGCAAGGCCCTGTATTGAAAATGTTTGGCTTCTGGGAGAATAAAATATATGGGAGGCATGGTATAAATTATTGAGTGCATTCTTTAACATATCAGAAATATTTCTTTCGAGCATCTGGAGACATACAGACTCTTATTCCAGAAATGAATTGTGCACTACCTCCATAAACACAGGATTGAAATGGTGGGTTCAAAATTAATTAATCCATTCCCCCTACCTGACAACAGATAATCATCACTTCCAACACTTCTCATGATTAATATTCTATCAGAAATGTTAACAGCACTTCAAAGGACCACCTTCCCTTACTCAAAGATGCAGTACTAGGGGAAAATTTAATCCTGTTATAAGCAGAGGAGTTGCATCAACACTGAACTATCTTCAGTGTCTATCTAGTAGGGGATATTACACGCATTCCAGTCTGCAAACACAAGAATTAGCTCATTGTCTGCCTAGACCCAAATACAGAACATAGATTTCCTAAGTAGTTTACAAAGCACCAAAATGAGAGCTTTATAGTAAGATACTATAATGGACAATGCTGAAATGCTATGCAGCATATATTTTGTCACTTAAAAGTACTTTGTCAGTATGTGATGTGGTGATTTTAAGTGCCTTAACTTAATATATATAAAACCAGATTTATTTAATTTTTTATACAAAAGCTTTGCAAATAGAATGAGTTTTGGTCTTGTAGAAAAACAAAATTTGAAATGTGCTGAACTGAAATGTATAACTTGAATTTTTGTCAAAAACAAAAACACTGTTTGTAGGCAGGAAAGAGTATGTACCTACAAAACAGCCATTTCTCATTTTTGCAAAAATAATGATCCTTTATGCCCAGCACAAAACCATGAAAACTCACTTTTTTTCCCCAAGGGGTGAATTTTCCTAAAATTTCACTGTGATATGCTACCACACATTTATTAACAGAAGTGAAGACAGACACCTTTCTTTATATAAAATTCACAAATAATCACAAAAAGAATAGAAACTATGCCTCCTAAGGGAAAATCGGTATAGTAGCTGTCGTGAAAAATAATAGATTAGGATCATTGTATAACCAAGTAATTTTTTTTTTAAAGAAAACAAAGACCCTGAGTTCTGCTGTTTACAATCCACCATGCTTAATTTTTACTCCCCTCCCCTACAATACGTTGTGATACCTAACACATAGCATTCCTATTCACTGAAAGAAAACCACTAAAGTAGGACTGGAACTCGGAGACTGACATAACTATTCTCAGTTAAACATGGCTTTGCCAGAAATACAACATATTAGCAAAGTTAGTACTAGAAGTTTACATTCTGACTTTCCTGGATAAACAAAATTATACCATTCCCAGAACTGCAAACGTTTAAATGATTCCCCTACTGAAAGTCAGTGTTTACATTTCCTAAAATACTACAGCATATTAGCTTCCTGCATGCAATTTTCTCACACCGAGATCTAGATAGCATACAGGAATATACTATCAATTTTTTAATACTGCTTGTAAAAGAAGAGTCTCATACTGCTAGAAGCTTTAGCAGGATTGCTTTAATTATGTATTTTTGCTTTCTTTGACTGACAGACTGACATTCATCAGATGCTGCTTCCTGTTTTTGTATCCCCATTAATCCCATTTAACTGTGAAATATCTCAATAGATAAGTGCTTTTTCAAGTGACTGAAGTTAGCACTTACCTGCTGGATACCATATGTCCAGCCTTGCCTTATACGGTCCCTCGCCCACACATTGTGAGCATTCTCTGCTAGTTTATCCACCATAGCTTCTTGAGAGGGGGTCAGTTTGATAAAACTCAGATCCATGGGAGCAGGCTTATATCCACTCAACAACTGGTAGCTGTCAAAAAACACAGAACTTGCAGTTACTTTTCAATAGGAAAAGATTAATAGAACCGCAAAGGAAAGAAGTGACACGTCTGCAATATATGCATACAAATAATCTGTCTTTGAACATAAAGAATAATAATGCACTGACTTTTTTTTTTTTTTTTCCCCAAGTGAATTGCATCCTGATGGGATGGAGTAGCTGGTAATGAAAGCTACCCAAAATGGTCTGAACTAAAAATGTTTTTGAATTATTTTAGTACTTTCACATATTTAAAGCAGTAGATTAAGATGTTGCTTATTTAAATATATATATATGAACACTATTATTGTTACCTCTGAGCACTTCACAATACTTATTAAATTCTACTCACCTACTGAAGCAAGAAAATACAGTCTTTCTATTACATATAGAGATGTGAGAGACAGAGCAGGTCAAATGGCTTACTCAAGATCACATACGAAGTCTATTTAATAAAAGTTTGTTTTTATAATACTTCATACCTTAACCATCCTTCAAACCATATGAGTAAACATTTAAAATCTAAGCATGACTTCAGAACACAAAGACAGCTTCCTCACTATTTTTAGCGCTCCTAAGAATGAAGTTATGAACTTTTATGAAGTTGTTCCTGTCTAATTATCGTCATCTCCCACTTTACTTGTGACCAAACCTTCTTCAATAAAGGACGTAACGCACATGGTGATGGATGCAGCACATCAGTACTTACTAAACTTACAACGAAAACCTACATGCAGTACCACCATGGTGGTGCGCGTTGCCTCCCTTCCCTCAACTGATGAGGGAACACGCAGGGGAAGGGGAGCAGGAAGAGCAAAGCAGGGGGCAGACAGGCAGGGGCTGCCCAGGGTGTCTGTGCCCAGGCTGGGCTGTCACGGAGGGCTGCAGGGCGGCCGCTGTGAGGAGCGGCCGGGGCTGCCCCAAGCCGGGCACAGCCGGTTCCAGCCGGCTCCAGCCGACCCGCCGCAGGGCACGGCTGAGCCCCGCAGCCACCGGTGGTGGTGCCTCTGGGAAAACACTTTTAAGAAAGGGCAAACCGCTGCACAAGCAGAGAGGAGTGAAGAAAAAAGTGTGAAAATGTGAAAAAACAGCCTTGCAGAAACCAAAGCCGGGGCGGGGGGGGAGGGAGGCGCTCCGGGTGCCAGAGCTGGTGCTTCTTGTGGCCCCAGGAGAGACCAGGCCACAGCTGGGGGACGTGCCCTGAATATCCCTGAGTATTTCCCCTGCAGCACACTGCCAAAACAGAACCCTGTTTTGGTCATAACAAACAGGGTCTGTGGAAAATAAACAACAACATTCTCTCACTGAAATTATACATGCTGGGGTGTTTAAAGAATGGCTAGTTTACATAATTGCCTAATTCTTCTCTAAACAACTTTGCCATTTTCTTGTATTTTCTTTATTTGGACCAACAGAGAGAAATCCAGAAAAAGAAACAGTATTTATTGCCATTCATATTCTAAAATACTAAAATACTTTACAAATGATAATTAATTCTCTTCTGTAATAACTATTTTAAAACCCATTTTAAAAAAGCATTGGTTGAAAACAATAATTGAAAACAAGCTAAGGGGGATTATCATCTATAAACATGAGGTTGGACCGTCCTTCAAAATTACCACATTGAAAAAAAAAGAAGTTTAAGTCTGAAAACAACAATTCAAGAACGTCAATCCAAAATCAACCATTCATACAATTACCAGTTGGCAGATTTCTATGAGAGGACTACGCAAGCCGTTGGGAGTTGTGCTGCCATCTCCCACGCGCTGGCTCACCGCCCTCACGGTTACCTCTCCTCAGGTAGCTGTGGAGTCGCTTCAGTGACATGAGCAAAACCAGTCAGTAATGGAAATAGTGAGTCATATAGAATTAACACGTTTGTCAGGCTGGCAATTACTGTGCTCTTTCCTGTCACGCTCCCCTGCACAACTGTTAACGTTGTGCATATAATAGCTACGCTAGCCACAGCTATTTCAATGTAAGAGCAGGGCCAAAGAACCAGGGGTCACAAAGGATGCTCATGATTTTGACACAGAGGATGTGTATACTTCATTTCAGGATGCAAATGAATACTCATCAAGGATAATTGCCAATGGGTACTAAGGAAAATAACAAAAGGACATTGTGTGCACAAATTCACGTTGCAGCAATGTTATTTGTTGAAACAGGTAGCTAAAATCACAGCTCCTGCCCAGTCGTCTGCTGATCAGTATCTTACTGGTCTTATCTTCCTCAGTATCTCTGCTGGCCTTATATTAACAATTTTTTTTATTTTTTTTTTTTTTTTAAGATGTAGGTAAAGCAATGTGAAATAATTTTCAAGCTGAAAATTTAAGTGCTTTAACAGCACATTATCACTACCATGTTGATCTGTCACTGATTTATAACAACCATTATGGAATTTTTATTTGTGCCACCACCTAAAGTTACAGAAAGAGTGGCAGATATGTTTTCAAGTGATCTTAGTCCATACTCTGCTTTCTGGATTAAAGGTCTTCAGCAGTCTACATGAGTTGTTTTACAAGAGAAAATTAAACACAGCAAAAAAAATTTTTTTTAAACTTTTTTCTTTTCAGTCTGACAGTTCTCTTTTCCTTTCCCATTTCATTTAGACTTTTTTTTTTTTAGCCTATATAAACACTAAATATTTAGAATTTATTAAAATAAAGACTTTGAATATTTCAAGGAGGTATTTTACAATAAAAGGTTATTGAAGGATGCTTTATTAAAAAAACAAAAGTAAAGATATACCAGGAAAAAACTTCCTAATAGGAAGAGAATTTCCATCAGCAAAAGTTGCGTTTGCAGTACACTTTAGCTAGTAGTTCAAACTGGTCCAAAAAAGCTCTTTTGTGGAGTGACGCTGTATTAGAAAGGGCAAATTTCTGGCACAACTGTCAGTTAAAAATGTGATTTTCCCCAACTTATAACCAGTGCGGCTGTGATGCCAAAATTCTGTATGACTAACACAAATATAAACTTGTTCTTAGTATTTTATAATCTTCATTGTTACAACAGGATAGCATTTGTATCATCTACAGGAACAGAAATAACCAGCAAACACAGGAAGTGACATCTTTTCTCCCACAAAAAATTTAGCTTTTCACACACTACTGCTTGTAACTTTTTGTTATGGTTAAGTGTAACCTAACTGTGAAAGAGCAACCCTTCTCTCCAGGACTGTATTCCACAAAAAATGTGATCCAGCCTTATAGCTGCACAACTGTATCTAGATGGTGAAATGTTTGCTCCATTTTTGCTCAACAAACATCTGATGCTATTGAGAATGTTACCACAATTATTTTTCCTTTTTATTCATTTCTTATATCCGTTGTATGTATGTACTAGCACTTACCGTTGCTCTTAGTCATAACCAAGGAAACGAAATTCCTAATTTAAATTCAGGAATAACAACACACAGAAGTTCTCTCAAACTGTGACCTTTATGTTTCTGGTTTTATACGCATTATAATCCTCCTTTAGCCCACTGAATTTTATACCAATCTAGACAAATCATGGGCTCAAAGGTATGTTGGGCCGCAGGGCTGTCATATGCTTACCACCAACTACAGTTCCATTACTTTCAACTGTGTTAAAGCACCCAAATTCTTTGTTCCCAAACTGGGGGGCACACTGGTGCTAAGCAAGAAGCCAGGGCACCTTGGCTGGACCACAAGAGCTGGTTTCAGAGCTCCGGTAGTGAAGGCCACTATACCGTACCAGCCTGAGCCCAGTCCTACCGATGCTGTTGCCGTTCCATCACTCAGGAAAAAGTCAGGCGGCTATACCAGTCCTCTCCACTTCAAGTCACTAGATGGCCATTTCAGGACTTTTCAAAAAGGGTTGCCATTAAATATTTGCAGCACAGCAAAATACATTGATGAGTTTGCTGTAAAAATTCTTTATCAAATTTCTGCAGTACAATCCAGATATAAAAGAACTATGTAACAATGAATGCCAGACATTTCAATGAATCATGGAAAATCTAAGCTTTGTCTACACATCAGATTGTAAACATCTAAAAGAAAAGGTGTGGATGAAGGTGTGTGTAGATCTTGGAAAATTCATATGCATACATGCATACCCAAGTACCAGTAAAGCTAGCAATACAAATATCAAATTGTTAAAATACAGTTCGCGCAACTCACACTGCCTAACAAAAAGATGCATTTGAATTTCAACTTACTTCTTTGGAAGTTTCATTTTTTTCACTTTTTCTTCAGCATGTTCATCAGCAATTCCAACATGGCAGCCTAATGCCAGCAGGGTTCTAGGACACAGAAATCAGAGATAAATTACTGCCAATGTTTCTATATTCAGAGTTGTGCTGCTGGGTATATAAATGGCACTATACAACACGAGACCTATGGGAATGAAAACAATATAATATAGAAAGATCAACAGCAGCCTTTTTGTATAAGCTTTCTGATACTGTTAAGAAAATGCCACAAGATGTTCTTAAAAATTTTAGTAAAAATATGATTGGACTGCTTCAAAATGGAACTATCATATAGTGTATTTCATCTATATGACGCATCAGTTGAAAGACTCCCTGCGCTTGAAATATGTATTTCTGCTTTATATAATTATTCATACTGCTTACATGCTCATTCATACTGCTTTATATGAAAATCTTTTTATGTTATTTACTTCAAAGATGATGAAAGCAAAAAAGGCAGGAAACGTCACTTGTTACCCTTAGAATGTGTCTTCTTTACAAAGAGAGGCTGTTATTCAGAGATTTTAATTGGATCTGGATTTTGTTAGGACATGCTACTGAAAAGAGGACTGTCAGCAGAACGCACGATAAGCAGTAGGCCAAAACTGCTATCTTAATGCTCAGTATGGATGTGCACGTTAATCCACTTCAGAGAAAAGGATTCAAGCTAGGCACTGTGTGTTGTGTACCACAGGGCTTCTACAACGGAGCCACTGACCCAGGCAGCCCATTCTGGCCTGACTCTGCAAGATGCAGCTCATTTCAGAAAACAAACATGCTCTACATAACCTTACAACAGGGTCGACGATATTAATCAGGTTTCTGATTACTTCTGACCTCTTCCTGTCCTTACAGTCACACTGTCCAGCAGCATAAATCTTAAATCTCATTCATCTCCAGGATTTGGTCTGTAACACATCAATTATTTGTTCCTGCACTTACATTCAATACTGGGTTATCAAGTCTTAGTTTCCTTAGCCTAAATATTGACATTGAAATGAAAAGAAATCTCAGACAAAAGTCAGAGACCACATTGGACTTGGATCAGCATTTTCGCAAAATCTGAGGGTGATTGAAACTGATTACGCAGAAGAAATCACAAGTGTAAAACTCAGACTCCCAGTTTGCCCAAAGTGGAAGAAAGCTGGAAAACAAGATTTTTATTTGTTCTTGTCTCTAGTTAAAACAATATTTTCTAGTCTTGCTTTAACTATATTTACTGCTCTTGAACTGACTGGGGGCGGGGGAGGGGAAGAGAGCATAAATATTGCTCTAGCAGCATTTCTTTTGGCAGATAAATCATATGTTTCAAGGAGGTTCTTACAGCATATTTTTAGTGCTAGCTACATGAAGTAAATCCTACTGTTATGGTCTGCGAACCCTGATTTAAAATTAGACAGTAAAACCAGATGCAAGGAAATCAATACGCAGTGGCTGCCTCCTGCAAAACACACTATCTGCTTAGAATACTCCATGCAGCTACATTTCAATTATAAATTGGCATAAATTGTACCCAATTCCTACACAGCTATCAC
This sequence comes from Burhinus bistriatus, assembly GCA_013397275.1. NCBI lineage: Eukaryota > Metazoa > Chordata > Aves > Charadriiformes > Burhinidae > Burhinus > Burhinus bistriatus. The sequence goes on from VYXH01010316.1 coordinate 89,479, forward strand.
CAGCATAAGTAAGAGAACATATCTAACAGTGGACAGCAGTACAGAGGAGCTAACCCCTGATAGCCCTAATTTTCTTGTAATGTAAGACAGGAATTTGAACCCTGTATTATCTCCACCCAGACACAGCAAATTCAAATCAGAGAGCTACAGCAGGACAAAATATATATTACCATACTGGTAAAACCTGAAAGACCCCTTCCCTTCAAAGCTAAACAAGAAAACTAGAAGTGGCTGAATGCAACCCTCGGCATAATATTGATACATGTAATTATGACACACAACTGAGTAAATAGGTAGAAACAGAAAAGTCAGTCACAAAGTAGTAAGCATCAAAAAAAAGGTACAAGATCAAACTACAAAATCTATATACGAATGTGCAGAAACAGTATGAGCAAGCATATTTTAATCCCATGACATTTTCAGAGGTAACTCAATTCCTCAGTCTTGAGATTTCATATGGTACATCTTTTTTATAGTTCATAAAAGTATTCAGTCACACTGAAAAATATACAGAGATCCCAATATATTGAAAAGAAACATTGTATCAGGTAATATGACCCAGAACTTCCTTGTTTTCTGCCTCATCTAGTAGAGCTGGCAGTAAAACTGGCAACAAACCAACAAAAAAACCACTTACAGTCAGAGTTATTCTTGGTGTCTTGCAACTACTTCAAGTATGCAGTATGCAAATTGTAAAGAATATAGCATATAGCTGACTAGAGAAAGTTTTGAAAGAACATTTTCTTTCCCTCTATCCCATTCTCCCTCACTGAGGTTGAATGCTAGTAGACTAGAAACATCTAGTAAAGAACTAGTCAAAGTAGCTTACAATTCAAGTCATCACAGTATGGATCATCTAGAATAGATTAGTGCACTAATTTTTCCACCTTTGCAAGCTTGCAGAAATGAACTGAGACACTCATATTCTAGTCCCTGAACAACAGATGTCTCTGCGATAAATACAACTTGACATTGCAAAATTAGAACTGTATCCTTCAGAAAACAAGGACTAATACAAGAACGAAATGAAGACTGAGTTCAGTAAGCACACAAATTTTGAAATGTATAGAAAGACTCAATGCTTTAGGTTTTAAATGCTATCCATTTAATGAAAAGGCTCTCTCTAAAGTAAGTAATAAAATTACCAAAATAAAAGCAATCCATAGTTTATACATTTATAAAGCCAAATTATTTTTTGTTTTGTCAGGGCTAGATTTAGAAAAGCATTGGGTCCTGAACCAGTCATCATGTAAGGACTACTAAAATTTGTTTAATATTTAGTGAAACATTAAGAGTGTACATTTAATTCTGAGTCTGATTTTTATGATGCCTGAGTCATAGTATATAGAGTACTGCAGCAAAAGATGCAACAGTAGGGAAAGTTAATGAGATCATCTTTTGTAGTTTCATAAAATGGAAAGGAAGAAGCTACTCTGGATTCTTAGCACATTGTTGTGTTGTCAGGGGTCTCAAAAGCTTTTCTTGAAATTCTGATATCTAGCTGAAGAAAAATATGAACTTATTTTCTTACCTCCAATGGAGTTCCATTTATCTCTGAATGCTTTATCTCTAAATAATGCCAAAATATCCATCCAGAAACTGTTTTACACTCAGGGTCATAAATATGTTTTTCATTGAGTAATTTACTTACCGTGGGAATGGTGGATCAGTAAATAACACAGAGAAGCTGACAAGAGAAGGACACTACGAGAAATTCTAGGAGGAGTGTTCTACCTAGCTTTTTACTATGAGGACAACGTCTTACAAGCGTAAACACTATATTGCACTATCAGTTTACATGGCAAATTTTTTTAATAATACAGTACAAATATTCCCAGAAAAGTATTATCACATGCAGATACTCATCCTTTGTTAACGCTCTGAATAGTAAAAAGCAACTAAATTATAACAAAAAAAAAAAAAAAGNACACAGAGAAGCTGACAAGAGAAGGACACTACGAGAAATTCTAGGAGGAGTGTTCTACCTAGCTTTTTACTATGAGGACAACGTCTTACAAGCGTAAACACTATATTGCACTATCAGTTTACATGGCAAATTTTTTTAATAATACAGTACAAATATTCCCAGAAAAGTATTATCACATGCAGATACTCATCCTTTGTTAACGCTCTGAATAGTAAAAAGCAACTAAATTATAACAAAAAAAAAAAAAAAAAAAAGATTTCAATGGACTGCAAATAGGAGCGACTGGAGAACCACATATACCACTGGGCATTTATCAGTTTGAGAAATATTTTAACATGTTGGCTGCATGCAATGTTACATATGGAAGAAATTACTTACACTGATAGATTTTCAATGCATTCGCAGTAAATTAAGAACTCACACCTGCTTGATTGACAAAGCTGAGATGCAGAATTGTATCTCTGTGAGCCAGATAAGTAGGTTACTTGAACAAACCCATTAAGATCCCACTGAAATTTTCTAGCATTCCAACTGGAGAGCTTCCATGACATTCACACATCTAACCACTCATCCACAAAAGGAGGGAATGCCTACTACTGTTTTGTGGCAACACGCACAGACGACACAGAAATAGCAGCAAGGGGTCCTGAAGCAAAGCTCATCATTAGTCATGTCCAAAAAATATCTATTGATTTTCAAAGTGCGCTTTATCAATAAAGAAAATTAAAAGCAATTAAATAGAATTCAGTTAAACCAAATAAGAAGTGAAGAGGTTTTTTTCAAAGCTTGGATCTATTTTTTTCCTCCAAACAAGATGAAAACTGCCTGAGTTGCCATTTCATAGTCAGCATTACCACAATAATTCTATAATTCCACAGATATTAAAAAGAAGACTATCAAAGACATTTTCAATGCCAAATACATAATTATTAATGTATCTCACTCCTCCATTGTCATATTATTACCCTCACCTACACGTCAAATTGTAATTCACATGTCAAATTATAGTTCTGGAAACTGCAACTCCTTAGGAAACTCTCACTATAAGCTTCCAAAATTTTAGCAACTTACTTCAGTGTTTCAAGGGACATTTGCAAGTTATAATTTCTTTCCTGCTCCGGCAATTTTGAGAACTCCACTAAGCATGGGTGTTGTCTTTTGTTGTCATCTCTAACCTGAAAAGACAGTAAAGAAATAAGCTTCGTGTGTCTTAAAAACTAGAAGCAATTTAAAAAACAGTCCAAACCACAATCTTGTCAGAATTACTCAAACTGAAAAACACTTCAAAACAGAAAATATTCTGTATTCTCAGAGCATGATCATTCTGTTCCAGTAAGGCAGAATTTGCATTTGCAAATAAACTTCAGATTTGCAGACCTCAAGTGGAATAAATGCTAATTTGTACATTTCAATATACAGATGTTCACAACAATTATGCAAAGTTCAAGAATAGTGCAATCTATGTTATGTTTTGACATACAGCCATAAAATAACAACTCTTCTTCAGCACCATGTTTGAAAAATTATGCATCCAGGTTGTATGAATATGTTGATATGAATAGTACTGAAGTCCTTTACCTTAAAAAAGTAACAATATAGAGGATAAATCTAGCCTGTCTCTTAATTCAGAAAATGTTTGTTTCTTAATTATGTCCAGTAGTATACAAGCAGAATGCAATTGTTCAGCAGTTACAAATGACTGGAACATTATTTTACTTTTACTGTAGTGACAGCAGAATCATGAAGACTATAATTTACAAAATACGTCATTTTATAAACTTAAAAATTTCATCAAAAACATCTTTAACCTGCACTACTTCTATACAGTTTTAGTCTAACACTGGCCATAACTAGGAAGGGCAACCTGAGAGGCTGGGATAACTGAACAGTCTACTGCTCTCAGCTTTGCATTTTTATCATGCTAGAGCTCAGTCAACAAAATCTACAAAGATTATGTCTTGCTTAGAAGGCTTGATAAAAAAAACCATCAGTTTGCAAATATTAGCTAAAAGATCCCAATGAAAGCGTTAGCATTTGCTCAGTTAAGACTACATTGTTAGCTGTATATTAAAACACTTTTGTGTCCATCTTTCATGGGTCATAAGATCATCATTTCTATTAATCTTTAAAGTTGTAAAGTGAAAGTCATTGAAAAACATTATCGACAACTTTTGATCAGTCAGATTATTCTGCGGGAAAATGGAATGTTAACAGTTGAAGTTAAGTAATCTAATTGTTACACTTTTTCCAAATTGATCTTTACTCATTTGGTGAATACAGGATGGCTTTTAAATTGTTTTAGCTGGAAGAAGATCAAGGCAGGAATTCTCAGTGAAGTGGTACTATTGAACTGTGTACAATCTGTTCTCAACAGCTTGATCTGTTGTTCATGTACAGAACCAGATGTGATGTTTAAAAAGGATATGAAAGTCAGTAGTATACAAACTGGCATGAAATTCCTGACTTTCAGAAAAATAAGGTATCACACTTAAACTGACTGCTTGCCCTGCATATTGCATCAAATAAAAGATCTTTTCTATGGCCATTTTAACGTAAATGTCTTCAAATGAAAAAGCTCTAGCATCATGGCAGTAAATCCATACGCAGTATCTAAGATTAGACTTAAATAAAATCATATTCAGACATAAACATAGTGTGTTACAGCAGGGGAAGGAAAAACAGTCATCTGCAAACCATAACCTATTTATAAAGTTTCTCTAATTTCAAGTCCTGAGTGTTAATTATATAGGAGTACTCACAGAATAAATATGAACATGGATCACTGAAATTTATTTTTTATTTATCATCTTCTATTTTTGCCAGTTCTGTGTTTTTCTATGACAATAATTAAACTGTACACCACTACTCCATCTAGTTTATGTAATCTCATGAAAAAAATCTCACATTTCTCTATAACATTTCTGAGTAACGTATTTTTGCATTTTGATCTAAGCACATAATAATTATCAAATTGAAGAGCAGTCATTTGGTTATGTTTTGGACTGAAAAATATTCACAGTCTCCAGGGAAAATTTATCGTCCTTTGATGGGATTAATATTCGTTGGACAGTCAATACAAGCAATTCAACTGTCACGCTACTTGATCAAAATCATGAGCAGCTAAAATGAGAAACATCTTTTAGCAGACACTGAAAATGTTTATTTGCAGATTTCTTTCTAAAACCTATGGTAATCTGCATTAATAAAGATGCAGTACAGTCTCCAATAAGGACTACTTTAGATCTGTGTACAGCTAATTTAAACCTTGGACGTCAGGTATTTTCCTCAGAATTCCAATGTTAATTGAATTTCCTCTAGTGACACTCTTTTCACTCTACAGCTACAATGTATAATACTTGTATTATATATTCAACATATTTTGTAGGTTGCCTTCCCACCCCCCCCCCCCTTTTTTTTTTCTGAGCATAGTATAAAAATCTACTACCTTGCAAACACATTATATAAGTCGTAGAACTCGTGAAACCTCTCAATTCCTAATTTTTGTGGATAGTTTTAAATGTACAGCGAAGTTTTATAGAAACAAAGATATGTAGGTGCATCTCATAATTTCAAGTTGGACATCTAAATACCACTCATATTCATATNTAGTAAAAAGCAACTAAATTATAACAAAAAAAAAAAAAAGAATAGATTTCAATGGACTGCAAATAGGAGCGACTGGAGAACCACATATACCACTGGGCATTTATCAGTTTGAGAAATATTTTAACATGTTGGCTGCATGCAATGTTACATATGGAAGAAATTACTTACACTGATAGATTTTCAATGCATTCGCAGTAAATTAAGAACTCACACCTGCTTGATTGACAAAGCTGAGATGCAGAATTGTATCTCTGTGAGCCAGATAAGTAGGTTACTTGAACAAACCCATTAAGATCCCACTGAAATTTTCTAGCATTCCAACTGGAGAGCTTCCATGACATTCACACATCTAACCACTCATCCACAAAAGGAGGGAATGCCTACTACTGTTTTGTGGCAACACGCACAGACGACACAGAAATAGCAGCAAGGGGTCCTGAAGCAAAGCTCATCATTAGTCATGTCCAAAAAATATCTATTGATTTTCAAAGTGCGCTTTATCAATAAAGAAAATTAAAAGCAATTAAATAGAATTCAGTTAAACCAAATAAGAAGTGAAGAGGTTTTTTTCAAAGCTTGGATCTATTTTTTTCCTCCAAACAAGATGAAAACTGCCTGAGTTGCCATTTCATAGTCAGCATTACCACAATAATTCTATAATTCCACAGATATTAAAAAGAAGACTATCAAAGACATTTTCAATGCCAAATACATAATTATTAATGTATCTCACTCCTCCATTGTCATATTATTACCCTCACCTACACGTCAAATTGTAATTCACATGTCAAATTATAGTTCTGGAAACTGCAACTCCTTAGGAAACTCTCACTATAAGCTTCCAAAATTTTAGCAACTTACTTCAGTGTTTCAAGGGACATTTGCAAGTTATAATTTCTTTCCTGCTCCGGCAATTTTGAGAACTCCACTAAGCATGGGTGTTGTCTTTTGTTGTCATCTCTAACCTGAAAAGACAGTAAAGAAATAAGCTTCGTGTGTCTTAAAAACTAGAAGCAATTTAAAAAACAGTCCAAACCACAATCTTGTCAGAATTACTCAAACTGAAAAACACTTCAAAACAGAAAATATTCTGTATTCTCAGAGCATGATCATTCTGTTCCAGTAAGGCAGAATTTGCATTTGCAAATAAACTTCAGATTTGCAGACCTCAAGTGGAATAAATGCTAATTTGTACATTTCAATATACAGATGTTCACAACAATTATGCAAAGTTCAAGAATAGTGCAATCTATGTTATGTTTTGACATACAGCCATAAAATAACAACTCTTCTTCAGCACCATGTTTGAAAAATTATGCATCCAGGTTGTATGAATATGTTGATATGAATAGTACTGAAGTCCTTTACCTTAAAAAAGTAACAATATAGAGGATAAATCTAGCCTGTCTCTTAATTCAGAAAATGTTTGTTTCTTAATTATGTCCAGTAGTATACAAGCAGAATGCAATTGTTCAGCAGTTACAAATGACTGGAACATTATTTTACTTTTACTGTAGTGACAGCAGAATCATGAAGACTATAATTTACAAAATACGTCATTTTATAAACTTAAAAATTTCATCAAAAACATCTTTAACCTGCACTACTTCTATACAGTTTTAGTCTAACACTGGCCATAACTAGGAAGGGCAACCTGAGAGGCTGGGATAACTGAACAGTCTACTGCTCTCAGCTTTGCATTTTTATCATGCTAGAGCTCAGTCAACAAAATCTACAAAGATTATGTCTTGCTTAGAAGGCTTGATAAAAAAAACCATCAGTTTGCAAATATTAGCTAAAAGATCCCAATGAAAGCGTTAGCATTTGCTCAGTTAAGACTACATTGTTAGCTGTATATTAAAACACTTTTGTGTCCATCTTTCATGGGTCATAAGATCATCATTTCTATTAATCTTTAAAGTTGTAAAGTGAAAGTCATTGAAAAACATTATCGACAACTTTTGATCAGTCAGATTATTCTGCGGGAAAATGGAATGTTAACAGTTGAAGTTAAGTAATCTAATTGTTACACTTTTTCCAAATTGATCTTTACTCATTTGGTGAATACAGGATGGCTTTTAAATTGTTTTAGCTGGAAGAAGATCAAGGCAGGAATTCTCAGTGAAGTGGTACTATTGAACTGTGTACAATCTGTTCTCAACAGCTTGATCTGTTGTTCATGTACAGAACCAGATGTGATGTTTAAAAAGGATATGAAAGTCAGTAGTATACAAACTGGCATGAAATTCCTGACTTTCAGAAAAATAAGGTATCACACTTAAACTGACTGCTTGCCCTGCATATTGCATCAAATAAAAGATCTTTTCTATGGCCATTTTAACGTAAATGTCTTCAAATGAAAAAGCTCTAGCATCATGGCAGTAAATCCATACGCAGTATCTAAGATTAGACTTAAATAAAATCATATTCAGACATAAACATAGTGTGTTACAGCAGGGGAAGGAAAAACAGTCATCTGCAAACCATAACCTATTTATAAAGTTTCTCTAATTTCAAGTCCTGAGTGTTAATTATATAGGAGTACTCACAGAATAAATATGAACATGGATCACTGAAATTTATTTTTTATTTATCATCTTCTATTTTTGCCAGTTCTGTGTTTTTCTATGACAATAATTAAACTGTACACCACTACTCCATCTAGTTTATGTAATCTCATGAAAAAAATCTCACATTTCTCTATAACATTTCTGAGTAACGTATTTTTGCATTTTGATCTAAGCACATAATAATTATCAAATTGAAGAGCAGTCATTTGGTTATGTTTTGGACTGAAAAATATTCACAGTCTCCAGGGAAAATTTATCGTCCTTTGATGGGATTAATATTCGTTGGACAGTCAATACAAGCAATTCAACTGTCACGCTACTTGATCAAAATCATGAGCAGCTAAAATGAGAAACATCTTTTAGCAGACACTGAAAATGTTTATTTGCAGATTTCTTTCTAAAACCTATGGTAATCTGCATTAATAAAGATGCAGTACAGTCTCCAATAAGGACTACTTTAGATCTGTGTACAGCTAATTTAAACCTTGGACGTCAGGTATTTTCCTCAGAATTCCAATGTTAATTGAATTTCCTCTAGTGACACTCTTTTCACTCTACAGCTACAATGTATAATACTTGTATTATATATTCAACATATTTTGTAGGTTGCCTTCCCACCCCCCCCCCCCTTTTTTTTTTCTGAGCATAGTATAAAAATCTACTACCTTGCAAACACATTATATAAGTCGTAGAACTCGTGAAACCTCTCAATTCCTAATTTTTGTGGATAGTTTTAAATGTACAGCGAAGTTTTATAGAAACAAAGATATGTAGGTGCATCTCATAATTTCAAGTTGGACATCTAAATACCACTCATATTCATATACTTATAATGAAGCCAGTTAACAAAAGTCCTTAATTTTGCTACATTAGCTTGTTATTTTACTTTGTTTCATGTATAAAATGCAGCAGTGATACTCCACGCAATACAGACAGATCTGATGAAACAGGTATGTAGGAGAGAATATAAAATACAATCTACAGCAGATTTTTTTAATAGTCTGGAGAGATATTTAAATCTACTAATTCTCTGTCTTTTAGCCTTTAAACTTTTTGACTTGGTGAAGAAAAAAAATCCACTTTTTCAGAAAATTATATAATTCATCTTGCTCTGAATTAAAAAGACCAAATCTAACCAAGATTAGAACACTTATACGTGTCTGTCTAAACCAGCTAATTTCTGTTTCATGCCTTCCCTCAGTACTCAGTAACTGCAGTGTATTGATTCAGATAACTAGAATTGGCAACAGTGGCTTAAACTGATGAAATCATCTGTGAGAAACCAATATGAAAGAGGAGTCAATCTTCAGAAGGTGATCAGCGTATACTTTGCCACATTCCCACAGTGGGCACATCCAACCATAGAACACTAAAGCTAGAGAGAGAAAGCTGAATAACTTAAAAGATTTAGCGCTTGTTTTCATTCTGAATATAACTACAACATTTATCACTGCTTAACTTGATACTTAATATATATTGTTTAAATTAATATAGTGTTAAACTGTACAATTAGATTCTCGATGGTAAGCAATGGTGCACTAAGTTGCTGCAGATTGCTTCACAGCTGGTATGATTATACCACAATTAAAATGTTTTGACACATTAATTTGACTGGTGTTTTGTGTTTGATTTGGTGGGGAAAGCAACAACAGGAAAAAAAAAAAAAATCTAGAGATCTTCTCTGTTAATGCAATCTTTTCAAGTACTGCCGTATGCTACAACAAATATAATAGCTAAGCACAGTTACATTAAATCTGTAATCTGAACTCCTCAGAAGACCAAAATCTTTTTAACAGAAACAGAATACATGTATGTTTATATACATGCATACATGTTTTTACATTTATATCTAGTATCTACTGTATGTTTCTATACACTCTTCACAGCAATAGCTTTTCATAAACACCACCATTTGGGATCCCAATAACTAGCTTGTATACTTTTTTATGATTGATTTTTTAAAAAATGTAATCAACAAAATAGACTGCATGTTGTATCAAAGTCAGAAGCCACGTAGGAAAAAAGTAGGAAAGAGTGAAGAAAATAGCTATGCGGAGCACCCAATACAAACATGAGCCAGAAGAAGTGGAAAGAAGGAAGGAGAAAAGCAGACTTAAATGGAATTTCCTGTGAGCAATATTATTTTTCACAAAAAGTAAGTTTGGGACTTATGGCAGTCAGTAGATGAGAAGAGAACCAAGAATAACTGCTTTTATTGACTGCTCCACCAGACAACTAAACTTCTTGCCCCAGGAACAAACAGAAGGTGAAAACCCAGTAAGTGCCTTCTGTGCTGGCAGTTAGGCTGGCTGAAAATTTCAGCACCAACAGCTTTAATACAAGATTTTTAGTGGAAATGGTCTAAAACCTTACTACTTTTGGAAGAATGGAAAAAAACTGCAGTCCCATTTAGCACATTGAAACCAACGTGCTGAACAATACTCCATAATTAACAACAAAGTAAATTGGAAGGTACATACTGGTCCATACTGCCAGCCAAGTTCAATCTTATTCATAACCCAAAGTTCATGGATGTTCTCTGCTAATTTTTCTCTAATCCTTTCCAGGTGGGGAGGCAAAACAATCTAAAGAGAGAGAGAAAGAGGCTGTTACACGAGTTGCTTGACAGTGCCACCCAAACTTTCGTAACAGACAAACTTCGTACAAAGCAGATCTCTCAACTAAACCTAAATTATCATTCAGTTCTAAACCTACATCATCCTTCAGTTCTCACTGACTAAAGTGAGCAAGAGTTCCTTGATCAACAGAAATACTTTAACCTATGTACTTACACGTTCCAGAGTTTGACCAACATGGGAAAACAGTTTTAAATCCAACATCTCCAAATGGCATGGAATAGATTCCTGGCACTACTACTATTCAAACCAATACTATTTCTCAGCTTAAAAAATGCTAAAAAATCTCAACAACTGAGGTAATGTTGTGAAAAACACTTCAGACAAATATAAACATTTGAGAATTGAACCCTGTAAAAAAAAATTAAAAATAATAATTACATGATGATGACAAGTGACAAGTGAAATCAGGACAGCACATCACTCTGCCTCCAAACTTTGAAATCAAGTCTGCTTCACCTCAGAAACCAGAGACCTCAAATATACAGTGCTGTGAATCATCATAACATTACCCTAATTGTTGGTGTTATAGAACAATAACTACATGACACATGTAGAATGCTGTATTTAGTGCACAATGGCAACAAACTAGCAGGTTTGGTTTTTTATGTGGGGTTGGGTTTTTTTCAGGAACGAGTTCCTAAAAATGGTAGAATCCAAGCACAGTGTACAAAAAATTGTATCATCTCAAACTCTGGTCAAGTGTATAATAAACTCTTGTTATCTGTGATCAGAGATGGAGCTCTTCGGTATCAAAGAATTACTGCTCTTTGCGACTATGTAAAAAAAAAAAAAAGAAAACTATAATTTCAATGCATGCCATTTACTGCCCACAGTGAGTCAAATGCCACTCTCAGTAGCCTGCAAGTCCAGTAAAGAATTAGAGCTGAAGCTGGTCCAAAAGTCTTATCACAAGGCAAAGTCTTCAGTACTTTTACTTAAACAGTAATAAAAATGTCTATTAACAGAAAAAGAAGTTCAAATATTCTTTTTGTGCCTACTCTAGTATTTTAAAGGTAAAACATTATAGTGGTTGTCAACTGAAATATATGAAATTTGTAGTGAGCACTAGAAGGATTTTATGCACCATTTTCCAGCCTCTCACAATGGAACGTACCAAGCAAATCCCAAGAAAAAACAAGTTTGAGACAAGCTGTAAATTCAGTCAAATGTGAAATAACACAGATGTATAATATGTGTATTAAAAATGAAAATGCAGCCTTTCAGTTTCCATACCTGACTAGTATCTACAGGAACTGGAGTGAAAGCTGCTTGTGACAGAGAGATAGTGGGACCCAGCAGGTCCCTTGTACAGCTACGATCCTGCTTGTACTCTCGGCTATGCTCCACTTTCAGCTTTTCTTTCGGTAGGACAGCTTCAAAGCAAGGGGCATATCCAGGTGGAGGAAGGAACTTGAATTCTCCATGGCGACCTCCAAGCAAGAAACGTACCCTGTAAACATGGAAGTAACTTTAGATAACTGAGACACCTCTGGGGTCAAACCTAATCAGTTTGTAATCCTAACAACTATTGATTGCTATTTTTTTTAAAGTGGAAAAAAAATAAAATTCAATGTTGCGGTTTATTTGCATTGTTTACAGTTCAACTTTCTCTAACTAGTGCTGGAGTTCATGAAATATGAGGTGCAAAAAACATGGGAAAAAGTACAGTTCTTTCTTTTAGATAATTTCTGCTTCCATAAAGGTATTCTAAATCATGAGACCAAAAGAGAAGAGACAGACAGAATAATCAGTTTCTTTAGCACACCTATGAAGTAAGCAGCAGCGTTTTGTGTCTCAGAAGGCAGAGATTATAACCCAGAGTAATCAATCAACCGCCTCTGAACTCTCTCCATTGAGGAGTTCTCCATTCCCTCTCATTTGAGAAATGAGCCTGAAAACCCCATGGAATATAGTTCTTGCTTTTCTCTCACAGAACACTAAACCCTTAGGACACAACAAAAAACTCCCATATTTTCTTCCCTAAAACATATATTTGTCATGTTAGTAAAAACCTAGGGGAAAGAATTCTTTTATTCATCACAAAATGGTGAATTTTTAATGTTTTTTTGTTACTGAAAAACTCAATGAACGAGGTGATCATGAAGTAGCAATGACATAATACTGAAAAATCTTTCCAGAACACTGGCATCCAGAAGGAATCAAAAACCACCCCAAAAACTAGCCTTACAACAGAATCATTTTGTCTCTTTTCTATTCGCTGAGTATTTTACAAGATTTTTGTCAGTCTCCAAAAACTCAGCACACAAGTAATTTCTGTCAAAAATCTCTCTCATGATGGAGATAAAGCATGCAGGTTTATAGTTTTGCATGTCATAGCATGCATGTCTAGTTTTACCACATTGTATATCCTGTATTATCCGAGGCAAAGTCTAAGGAAGTGCATTTTGCATCTGGAATGAAAGGCTGGTACGCCCACTGTGTGGCAGCTCTTAGCCTCTGCAGTGTTCACCACAGTCGTCGAATGATCCCTCACAGACCATTCCTCTGTCTCCAACAGAAATCAGCTTTTACCCTTTACCTTTGCCAGTCCTGCTAAAGCTGGTCCCCCCACTGAACATCACACAATCTTTTTTAATATTATAGTTCCAACCTATTCAATAAATGGAAGCAGAAGTCTGGAACCTCAAGTGTGACTTGAAATTTTGTAGAAAACCAGAATACAGATTGACTGAATGCATATTAACTCATCCTGCTGAAAAGAAAGTGTACCACCACCATTTCTTAAGGTAAGTGCAGATAATGCACCTTCAAATAATAGTTACTACCTCATAACAAGTGACTTAGGGCAAATATACTTTTAATATCAAAGACTGATGTTTTTCTTCCCATATAGGTAAAATACTGTCCTGGAGTGAACGTGTAGCAATGTGTCAGCTAAGAAATGATAAAGAAGCTGTTTCTAAGGTCTATCTGCAAACCACCTGAATACACTGGTGTGCTGAAAAACGACAGATGCACTATCTCTTCAGGACTCCTTTATAGCTCTATGTATCCAGGAACTGGAACTGTGCCAAAGAAGCAGATGTCAGAAAGGGAAATGAGAGTAAAGACAGCCATGGAAATATTCAGCATATTCACATATACAGGACAAAAAAAAAAGAAAGAAAGAAAGAAACAAACAAACAAAAAAAAAAACCAAACCCAGACTGGGGAAAAAAAACCAAACCAAAACTACATGGGATGCTAACTTTATTCCTGCAGAGAAGCTGACAACAGGGAAGAAGAGGCCATCTATGTTGAAATTCTCAAACATTCCTTGAACTGGCTGACCATTTATCCGGAAAGAGATGCTGGGGGCACTCAGGTCCAAACAGCAGCTAATAACATCATCAGTTCTTAACAGATGTTGGTTGGGAGAATTTACTGTTCGTGCGACACAACCTATGGAAGTAAAGGAGACACATTTAGCAAAACTTCTGGAAATCATACAGGTTTTCACAGCAGCCTAAAAAAAGAGAAAGAAAACATAGCAATAGAGCACAAACACATTAATACATAAATACCTAACCTATAACATTCAAGACCTGCTTTTAGCTTGCAATATAGTGAATAGAGGCATACAATCGTATCTACAAAGCTATTTTAATTATAAGTAATACATTTAAATTACATTTAATGTAAGTGAAAATAATTACTGATACCCATATAAACAGTCAAAACCAAGAAAACTAAATTTTATTCCTCACAGCAGTAGAAGTGCAAATTGAAAAACAACTATTAGTATCTAATATGAAACCTAGTATACTTCACCAAAGGATGCTTCATTATTCAAGATAAGGACAAGCATAATATTTTAAATTGTTTAGGAAGAGTAAGGTACTTCCTGTTATTAAGGGCTACATCATGGTACCCTCACAAACTTGTATAAGATGATACTACTTAGTTTCATAATCAAACCGCAAACTCGCATTTTTCTGGCATATACAAAGACAGCAGCAATTTTGATTCATATATATTCAGTAATAAACATATTTTTCTTTAGTAAGTTTTGTATGAATTCTAAAGGATCATTCTCGCATTAAATTACATTTACACAAGCACACCTGCTTCCCAAGAGAAATACCCCACAGAATACACAAATAGGAAATTACTGTTTCTGAAATTTACTACCATCTACAACAGAAAGTTTATGGAAAAGCATGAAAGTTGTATGAAAATATCTCTAGACATGTTTTCCAAAAATAACATATGCAATGTCTGCAAGAGATAAACGCATATTAAGAACAGAGCACTAACTTTTTAACTATGCTGTCCCACTTCTGTAAACAGGAAGGACTTAACTAAAAGAACTATATTTCCAAGAAGAAGATGAAGACAGTGTATGCTTTTAGCTGCAGAAAAAATAATAAATGGAAAGTCTCATTAATTCTTCTGCAGATAGATTTTCATACACACACCACCACCACTCCCCCAAGGGAAAAAAAAAACCAAACCAACACTTCCAATAGTCTGTGTAGGGAAAATGACCTCCTGATACTGCTATATAACCTGCAGACTGTAGACAGATGCTTTTGTGTAATCTGCCCCTTTTGATAGGGCAGTCAAGAGTATAGTTAGGAAAAAATAAAAGTTTTCAGATGCTCTTGCTGCTTCCCTACACCCTTTCAAGACAGGATGTCCTCAGCTCAGGGCCCCCTCACAAACAAGAAATCTATAGGAAACATTGCTGAGAAACAGAGTAGCAGTCACAGCTTAAGAAATGGGTTGCAAGGAAACTACCTTCTACCAGCTCTACATCTCAAAATTCAGAGAGCACAGTAGAGAATAGAAGAGAAAAACATCACAACAGTTGAGAGTTAGTTTCAAATAAATGACAGAAAGGGACAATTTTTTAATGGCAGGGATAACTAAACTCTGAAAGAGCTATCAATGAATAGTGGATACTTCACCTCCTCAAGGCGTACTAGTTGAGACTAGATGCCTTTTTAGATGTTAAAATTTGGGCAAATATAGGTTATTGGGATCAATGCAGGCCTGACTTTTAACAGTAATATGTACTGGTCTTTCATGAATGCACAGTCAGACCAAATGATCGAAGTGCCTTTTCTGGCCTTAGGCTTTAAAAAAAAAAAAAAATAAAAAAAAAAATCTATGAGTTCCACTTCTCCATAGATTAGAGAAGTAATTGCAGGACTGAAGAAACAAATGTAAATTAAATGTGATTCTGGTAAAGGCTTGGTCCAGAACAGAAACCGAGGGGTAGAAATTATTGTTGCTATTCGTTAATGCAGTAAATGCTTCATGCTCAGAAGATTATTTTAAAAGTGTCATTGCAGAGACTTACCAAGATGCAGCCTGGGATTGTGGAAGAAAAAGAAAGGCCATGATTTTCAACATTCAACTATGTAAAGTCCTTCCAAGTTTGAGAGGTATGCGTTACCCGAGAGTGTCAGTGAAGACAGAAATCTTTTCAAATCTACCAGCCACATCCACAACAGAGATTAATATACAAAAATTGTGTATACAAAGGTGGTCTGACTTTTTTGACTGGGCTGGATTATTGATTTGAGAACCACAAACAATTGTTCATTTATTCTTTTGTCACATTTCTGATTAAAAAGTTTCCAGTGAGTAGAAAAATCATTTTGATTTTCAGTAATCTTTTGCTTCCTCCTAACTACAAGTGTTATTTTGGTTGGCTCATTATTTTCTGGTTCCTCTGTAATAATACTTTATCTGACAAACTCAGTTATGACACAGCTTTAATGACACCATTAATTATGCATCATTGTTCCAAAGTAATTCTCACTATACATGAGAGGCAAAGTGGCAGCTACTCTCCTATGATGCCACTCCAGTCAATATGTTATTACTTAATCATATAATCCATTGCTATTTTGATTAGAAAAGTCTTTTGAAATGTAAAACTATTCTTTTCCAAGTATCAAGCCACAGTGCCTCAAAACTTCAAAGGCCTTGAATGATATATACAGCTGACTCACTCAGATGTCTCTCGTCTGCTAAAGAGCTTTAGAAAACTTGCTTATATGTTCATAGTGGCAAGAGTTGCCAATCCAATGAGCCTAACCCAGTTTCCAGTCAGTTCTACAGTTCATCACTGCCCAATAATCTCTCAAAATCAAAGGAAAATATTTTTCCTCAACAAGGTGAAACCACAGTAGAAACTTTTTTCAAGAAGTTTAGGACTGTCCATTCATAGGACTACCCATTCTAAATATCTGGGGATCTTTTCACAGAAGTTAAATTATGTGAAAAAGATTAAGAACAAGAGAACAAGCTTGCTTTCTTATTATTCTGATTTTGCTGAGCTAACCCAGTTTGAAGAGAGAGTAAGATATTTGCAGAATCAACAGTAAACACAAATACTTAGGTACTCAGTTCAGCTTCCTTTAACACTAGAATTGCATGGAGAAATGACTATTAACAAATAGATCCAAGCTGGGCCGATAACATTTTAAAGATGAATACCTGACCAAACACACCATATGCAAGCTAGGAATATGATTCTGCAAGCCTTGCCATAAACAGCCAGTCTTAATGTATGTATATAAAACATCACTACAGAACAACACCTGGTTTTAAAACATATGGCAAAAAGCATACTTAAAAATCTTCTTCACCTCTAAAGTATTTCTAAACTTCTAAACTAAAGATCCATATTAAAAAGCTGTTGAAAAAAAGAAAAAAAGAAAAAAAGAAAGAGAGAGAGTCCTGTGAATTAAATCTCTCATGCTGTTCTGACATTATCACACAGGAATTACAAATCCAGACAACTGTTTGTCAGACTTCATTTTTTGCACTTCTGAATTTTTAAATAAATTCTGCCCAGTTACTGTGAAAAAAATAAAAAATAATTTCCAGGCTGAAAAAATTATTATTCTATCTGCATTACTTTGTATAAAACAATTTTTTCAATATGCAATGTCAAGTTAAAACATATTCTGATATAGGGTACTGTTTTTGTATATTCCTAGTATCAACTGAAACGTGATTCACTGCTGCTATTGAAAACAAATTCCCTGGAATTGCGAGCAACTTTCTAGTACTTTAAAAAATAAACAAACAAAAAACCCAACACCACCAAATCAAAAAAAGGAGAATACCTGACCACAGATGCAGGCCATCAAAGCCATAGGAATACAAGTCATCACCAACACCATTTCCTCCCCATTCTGCTCCTCCTCCTGGATATGGTGAGTAGCCCTCTGTTGAAGCCCACCCTACTCGTAGATGAGTTGATTCTGCAGTCACAAAGGGCTCTAGATGGTCCACCATAAGTTCATAGTACCATTTTCTGTATTGGGCAGAGCCTTCGCTAATCCCCAGGAAGATGTTGGGTCGCATGCTTAAACAGAAAGAATAAAAGTGCTTATTAAAAACTCATCTCAAGAACATGATGAACTACTGGAGAATTTTCATTAAACTCAAATTTCATGCTTGTTTTGGGTGATTAAAACAATAGAATTAAATTTTATTTATTCTGGTGAAAAATGCTCTATACATTTAAAGTAAAAAAGCATTTGTTTCAGTTACTGAAACAGTATCCTCACTCAGAAACCAATAATAATATTAAATGTTCAAAATGTTCAAACACATACAACAGATGTAAAATCCTACAAAAATTAACAGCTATTCACCAGTTACCAATAGAAATGCAGTAAGTACACAGTGCAGATTTAATTTTACATAGCAAACCGCATTCTATAACACTGATTAGCCGTTCAAGAGAATAACATTTACAAAGATAAAAAAGTAAAGTATCAATCTTTCAAAATTCTCTTGTACCTCTTCCTTCCTTATTCTAAGAAGTTTTGTATACCTCAGTAATTTGCAGTGGTTGTACCAATCCTTAATATCAATTTGATGTTCCTACTGCTGATGATTTTAAAGTACTTCACAAGCATACTTGAAAAGCAAAACTATTACTGTGCTTATTCAATATCTAGTTAAATAGCAATATGTAGTCATACATCTAAAGGTCATGAGGGAAAAAAAGGAAAGAAAATTATGCTTTTCTAATATGATTTTTGGGGATAATACTGAATCTAGAATCTCATCCCAAACAATCTGTCTCCAGAAAATCATTACTGTGTCAGTTTTGGATTGAGAAAGCCATACAATCTTGAATTAAAGGCGTAGAGTACAGAGGTATCTAAAAATCAATGCTAGGTCTATTTCCTCAATGGTTGGTTACCCGTATTGCAAGAAATCTTTTAGACTTCTAGGCTGAATGTATCTAGTTTTCACATCCCTCCACTGGATCGGGTTATAACTTCTATAAATAGTTCCTTTCTACATACAAGCTGCCTAATTAACATAAATGTCACTCTAAGCCAGCCCCAGCACACAGTATGCCTTCTGGTGTCAGGAATGCACAGGGAGGAAGAATGGTTGATATGGGCTATTAAATACAATCTAGTGTAAAAGCAGACTTTACTGATCTGATTGCTTATAAAATAACTTGTTTTATCACATAAGACTAACACACTTTCCTTCTAGAAGTACATGGGGTGTCTTTTGCCAAAAGTTTAAGTATAGATACTCTTTACTTCATTACAAGTCAAACATTTGATCTCCTTAAAAATATAAGCAAAACCTGTTTGACAAAAGCTATGTTCCAGAAAAGTCAAATAATTTGTAAGTTACTGGTAAGATCACCAACTGAACCTTTTCTGCCTGAACGCAGTATCAGCATTATTATGCCTTTGTCCAGACTCCACAATTTAATCAACCTAATCGTCCAGCCTACTCTTTTTAAATAGATGTTTGTAAATAGAATTTCCTAGTCCCCTGGAAAAGTATGTTAAACAGCAGTATCTTAGAAAGTTCCTTTGCCAATTATTTTTGGTGCAAGGTATGCAAGTCTCATTCTATCACTAAACGTTTGCAACGTTTCATTGATCTTTCTGACTTTTGAAAAGATAATATTTTTTTTTCTTATAACTGCAAGAATATGAATATTCTCATTCACAACATTCTAATGCAGAGCAAAAATATCTATTAACTACATTTGCTTTTTCTACAGCTGTATTTAGGAAAGATGGCTCTACCTTCCCTGTACGAGATCCAAAGTCAGCTCAGAAGCTCAGTCAGTACCCATTCACTTAAAATTTCTTCTCATGCATTTTTAACAGAGGTTTTCATTACTGATTTTAGCTCATCAGTTGTTCAAATTTATTGCTGACACAGAATGATTCCTATCACAGCATCTTTCTGTGTTATATATATTGGTGTGTTATTGGATGTGTTGGGGGAAGTCAAGTCACACGTGGTTATGAAAAATATGAGTGAATGTATTAGCTATAAAATTGTCAAGTTCATTTCACCTTTAGACTTGAATTTATTTTTACTTGAAAAGGCCTCCTTATAATATACAGTTGTGGAATTTTTATGTCTTTCAGCATCTAATAAATCCTATGAACTCTGAATTATAAGTACTATTTCTATGTTTCAACTTTCATTCTCACTTATTGATTGAGACTTTTTAAAATAGACATAAGTTTGAGACAAGAGGAAGGTCCCACAAATCTTCACTTAAAGCCAAACTCTTCTGCCTCAGCATAAATTTCAACTCTGGATAAAGATTTACTTTGTAAATAGTACTTTGCTAGTTTAAGATGTTACTAGCTTTATCTTGCTATTAATGTCTGCTGGAAGGTAGCTTCTACTTGCTGTGGCAGGGGGGCTGGACTAAATGATCTCCAGAGGTCTCTTCCAACACCTGTGATTCTGCGATTCTGTGATACAACTCTGGCAGTAGAAGAAAGGGTGAGGGCACTCCCTCAGACTGGCTGACAATACTTTGAAAGCACAGCTAGATCTAGACAGGAATCTTTAGAAGAGACTCTACAGTTTCACAGACTTAAAGCATCTTAAAGCAGCTTTAGCTTGCAGCAGCTCTCTCTGACCCATGTTTTGATTCTAATCAATATTAACAAAGAGTATTTAAAATCCTAGTAAGAATAAAATATCTTCATAAAAGTTTTGGAAGTAAAACAGGTTTTCTGTAGTGACTATTTCTTTTAACCACAAGTTTTATTCTGCTTTGTTCATAGATATAGATTTTTTTTTCTTTTTCTTTTTACCTGCTCACATGGTTGACAAGGCGTGTCTGTAAGAGCAGATCTCTTCCTGGCAGGAGATTATCACAGATTAGATGTTGATTAGACCGCACAGCTACTCCATGACAAACACAGAGAGAACATAAAACATCCAAAACCTGAAAAAAAATAGATTCTTTTCATCTTAAATATTTTTTTCATGCTAAAGCGTTCATAATCACTGTGAGTTACTTCAGGCAATATAACACTATATACCTTGTTACTAGAAGACATGTAAGGGTATGCCATTCATCCAACATAGTAGTTTTATTTTACAATAACTCTGAAATTCTTCTAACAATATTAAGAGATATTCTTCCTATTTCCCTTCCAATTTAGTGTGCATCAATGTTTTCATTAAAAAAAAAAGAGATAATGTCCTCCTTTGCTTCTTCAGACTGCTCATATGTCTCTTAGGAAAAGTTGCATTCATAACTATGAATACAGTATTAAAGTATTTGAAATCCAACTTCTACACAGAACAATGTGCTTGCTTTGTTCACAAATGCTCTTCTTCTTTGCCTACCTTATGGTTTCTTCCATGTTTGTCCAAAAGACAGATGATTGATTTAATATGTCCTTCCTTAATAATGTTTAGAGCTTCTGGGCNTAAAATCATAACTGCACGTAATACTTCCTAATATAGAGCTCAGCAACACGTAATAGTTTCAAACATCATTGTATATGATAAAAAAAAAAAAATCAAAACAGGATGATGTTGTACTTCCAGATTTCCCAAAATAAGTGAAAGTAGCAAAAATCAGAAAGGACAGGAAAACAACCTGTAAATTAATTTGAAATTTTAATTACAAATATGTGATGATTAACACTCACAAATTCAAACAAACTGGGTAAAATAATGGTTTTCAGTAGCTCCAAAAGGTGAAGACTTCACACTACGTACACGTTATACAAATAAAATACACTTTCCATGTTTACAGTTTTATGTTTCTTCCCTTAGAAAACTATACAAATGACTAATGGAATCATATACCTCTGAATTAGACAGCAATGGTAAATTCCCAATCTACCAGCCCACTGTGTATAATTTTCTTGGTGCATGTAACAGCTATACTGGGAGCCACAGCGATGTTCTTAAAAGAGCAAAGAAGTAGAAACTAGCATGAAATTAAGATGTGCAAGGAAGTAAGAACCACTAAATCTCCAGTGGCCCCTTGATTAAATGCAATTCCAATCCCAATAAAGCAGCAGTCATTGCCATCAAGAATCATTAGCCTTAAAATGGTTCCCTGCAACGGGGCAGTAAAACTGGCTCCCATGTGTACTGGGATCAAATCACCACTTGCTTTGGGATCTTCCACATCTGGCAAAGACAAATAGTATGCATGTGGTTCATCATTATCAGTTGCTACCGTTGTTGCCACAATGAGAAAAATCAGAGCACTGAGGGAAAGGTGAGAAGCAACCTTAAACTTCGAGATAGGCAATTCCTATTTGCATTGCACATCTCCCATCATTCTGTGTTCATCCCTGTATTCAAGCCATGGCTCCACTCAGCTTAACCCTTGCAAAGCAAGATCCATAGAATGAGTCTTCTGCTCTTTGCCATGCTCGCTTTTACTGAAAGAAAAATGTAGCAATGTAAACTCCTCCTTGGTGTGTGTGTGGGGGGGAGGGGTGGAATAAATCATCAGACAAAAACATTGTCTCATTAAGAGTACTCCCGTCTTTCTTTGATCCTAGTGAGGAAGAGATCATCAGCTGCTACAGTTGAGTAAGACTAGGGTCAACTAAGGAAAAAAAAGAGTTCCAAACAGCTACTAACTGAACATAGATTTTTATCTCAGTTCCAGGACAGCATGATGACACAGAAATATTAGATTTGAAACAGTCTGTATGCTGATCCGCTGCCTCCCTCTCACCTTAACATTTCAGATTGGATCTAAAACTTACAGAGGGGAGAAAGTGCTTTTCTGTTAGATTTCCCCTGGCTTTGAATAAACCACTGAAAAAATGTGTATCATGAATAAACAACAGCTAATATTTAAGAACTTAAAGACTGTGGTTCATCCACATTAACTGTCCTCAGTATACCTCTGAGGTTTTCCAAATTTGTAAACAATAAACCCAAGTTTTTTAATTTGTAAACAATAAAAAAAAATTAGAACTGTGAATTTAAGGAAAAAGAATCTGTATTTTGATCCACTGGGGGAATTTTTACACGCACATATCCCTTTTTGGTTTTTTACATCATTCCTGAGTAACAATAGAGTATAGTCTGGAACGAGTCATACATATGAAAACAGAAAATGCAGGCGATCCTCTACAGATATCGTAGACAATTCTCCTGTTCTGCGCAGTGGCTCCAAAAAAAGTCATAACCACAATATAATGAGCTAGACATGAACTCCAAAACTGATTCTGTAGCCCTGAAGGTATAAGCAGAAAGTCTCAACTAAAATAAGAGAACATATTAAACCTGAATTTGGCAGTGGTATGATCTGGGCTGCAATAGATGTACACTTCCAATATTGACAGTAACAATATTGATAGAAAGGTTAAAAACCTCAGAGTCATGAGAGCAAGCTAAAGGAGTAGATGCCCTGCAGCAACATAGCAGGAGCACAATCCACCCAGCCTGCCAACTAGACAGGCAGGGGTCACTTGAACATGGTAAAAGTACCTCAGTCTAGAGGGGTAATCTGTAAAGAGATCAACAACTTTATTGTGTGCAACAGTGACCTGGCAACGCAGGGAGAACACTACATTCAAAACTTGGTAATTTAAAGTTTTTCACCTCTTACTGTAGCACTGAAACACGCTCTTAACAATACAACCAGTAATCCAATATGAAATGATACTGCATAATGTAAGTGTGGTAATCATAACCTTGGAATTTTCAGATTTGTGTAGGTAGATTCATAATCTTAATTTTGTTTTAAAACAGTACATAGGGTTCATTTTCTAGTCTTAACCTTTTCAATAACAGAAGTAAAAATACTTTGAAGATGTAAACATTCAATAATAAATCAATGTTATCAATTAGACCCAGCTGCCACAGCAACTTCTTCAATTACTGCAGTATCTGAATGCTAATTATCAAACACATTGTGTTCTAAGGGCAAATTCCCTCTTTTTCAGAAAAATCTCATATGAAGGCACAATGTCTGTTTGGACTAATCCACTTTTGGATTGTCTGCATTAAAGACAACTGGAATTGTTCCAATATCATTGGAGTTACACAAGGCAGGAAGTGTTCAAATTTAATACAAATATCACAAGCAGTCTGATATG
This sequence comes from Burhinus bistriatus, assembly GCA_013397275.1. Classification (NCBI taxonomy): domain Eukaryota; kingdom Metazoa; phylum Chordata; class Aves; order Charadriiformes; family Burhinidae; genus Burhinus; species Burhinus bistriatus. Next base: position 113,558 of record VYXH01010316.1, read on the forward strand.
CAGAGTTTATCATAAAGATGAGTGAAAATTCTTTCTTAGTGACTAACAGATGAAAGGAAGCATATATTTGCAGGACAACATGTTGACTCCACTAATGTCATACTGTAGAATACTAGAATAAAATGAATGCCCTTCAAAAAAAAAAAAAAAAAAATCCCCAAAACTGGTATTATCTGGTTCCAGAAATATTCACTTCAAGGATATTAGATTATTAACTTGCCCTTTTCTATTTTTTTATTACCTATGTTTTAATGCCTTCAAATTTTAGGAAGACTAGTTAATACCATCTGGAATATATTTCAGAGCGAAAGACTAATATTTTAATTTATGCATTGAAGAGACAGCTGAAGCGTTTGCATTGCATTATTCGCTCAGCTCCTGTGATATCTCACTTCTAACATGGTCTACTCTCAGACACATTTATGCTTGGACAAATCTTCATTTTCTTTCTTTTGCTTCAGTGAAGATCAGGAACTGAATCAATTTCTAATCTAATTTTTACAATCAACTCACAATTGCTTTTTACATATTTAATGCCTCTATTCTGTTTTCATAGCATCTTTAGTTCAAGGATAAGAAAAAAGTGAAAATAGGAATTTTATTTATAATAGTTTATTGCATCAAATCTTTATCGCATTTATGTATCACATTCAAGAAAACACCGGCGGGAGATGTAGTGAACAACTTCAATGTTGAAGGTGAACTTAATTTTGGTGTGATTGACAGAGTGTGGTGTTTCTTTCTCACAAACACTCTACCTTAGAAAATGAATTAATCATTTCAGGTGAATATATGAAGCCAGGTATTCTTATTTAAAAGGTGTAATATAATCCAGTATTTCTCCCTATTGTAGATCTACCACTGTAAATTAAAACCATGAATATCCGCACCCCAATCAAGCCATATAAATCTTAAAATCGGGCAAGTAAGCATCCCATATAAAATCACAAAAACATATTTACATACTAAAAGCTAAACCTACTGTGACTCTCGAGATAACTAAAGCACAGCATAATTAGCATCTTGTATAACTGACTCCCTCAAAACCAGAAAAAGTCTTAATCATAAAATCAGTTTTGGAGGCAACATGGAAGTTATGTTACCAGAACATATGGGGAAGGAGTTCAAGTGGCCTAGTTCGTAGAAGAAAACTCAGGACAAATGAGCATTGCAAATATTAGTACCTTCAGAATTTTTGCAGCATGTCATGAGGTTCATTATGCAGTACGACTACGATGTCAGACTACGTTGCAGTTTACAGAATTCATCTCATACCTTACTATAATACCATAAACATAAACATTTTGATTTTAATTTTCAAACTTTATTATTACTTTGAGATTAATTTTTAAAAATACATACATAACAAAAGTCATGTAACAAAGCATTTTTAGAGCTATTGTAACAAATCTCATATTGAACCTCCAGAATTTGAGTGCAAAGGTTTGAATTCTTTCTGAAAACCGTAGCCCTGAGAGTTTCAGATGGAAAATTAGGTCTCTTAGGAAATAATTTCACCATGAACAACTGAGGAAATACATTGAAATTAAGAAGGTTGCAGTCAAATCCCATGCAACTGCATAATTGTGAGAACATTCTCCTTAGATGAGTGCCCTCACACCAAAGGTAGACGGTACTGGAGGAAAGATCTAGTCCGTGATTTTCTGTTAATTCTCTGTTACTCAAATGTTCATGAAAGGAAGAAGATCATGGCATTACAGAGCAGGTTTCCCTAAAAATAATGTAAACCAACATGAACGTTCAGTTATGACATCTATTTGGTTAGGATCTCTACAGCTAATATACTAGCTACAGTGACAGGATGATCAGAAAATTTCTAACTAGACACCAGTGCTATGAGCAGCTAACTGCCCGTAACACCAGCTAAGAACCAAAGCAGTGATACAGATTTAGCCTCATATGCTCCTGTTGCCTCATATCTTGAGCAGCTCAACGATTCAGAGTATACACATAACATGGCTGAAACAGATTAGGTGCGTACCAGGAGTAGGAAGAAATAGCATAGTAAAACAGGTCCCCCACCCTGAAGCCATAGTTCCGCAGCAAAAACATGAAACAAAATGCTGCAAAAATACTTCTATGAAACATTGCTAACTAGAGGGGCTTGCATGGGCAAATGCCTCAAAGTCTCTATACCAGCCTCTACCCCCAGAGAAGAGTAACTGACTTCTAAACTCTTCTTCCCCCAAGAGCTGACAAAGGAAAAAACTTCCAAGAGCACAAACATCAATGCATAACTGCTCTTCGCAACTGCAGATCTTGCCAATCAGCTAGCGAATGCCATGGCAGTTCACCCTTGCCTCTGAGAGGTACTGTCATGGTTTAACCCCAGTCAGCAGCTAGGACCACACAGCCACGCACTCACTCCCCCCTCAGTGGGATGGTGGAAAGAATCAGAAGAGTAAAAGTGAGAAAACTCATGGGTTGAGATAAAGACAATTTAATAAGTAAAGCAAAAGCCGCGCAAACAAACAAAGCAAAACAAGGAATTCATTCACTACTACCCATCGGCAGGCAGGTGTTCAGCCATCTGCAGGAAAGCAGGGCTCCATCACACGTAAGGGTTACTTGGGAAGACAAAATCCCATAACTCTGAACATCCCTGCCCTTCCTCAGTCTTCCCCCAGCTTTACATGCTGAGCATTATGTCATATGGTATGGAATATCCCTTTGGTCAGTTGCGGCCAGCTGTCCCAGCTGTGTCCCTTCCCAGCTTCTTGGGTGGCCCCCGCCTTCTTGTTGGAAGGCCAGTATGAGAAGCTGACAAGTCCTCAACTGCTCAGCGTCAACCAAAACACTGGGGCATCAGCAACATCACTCCCATCCCAAATCCAAAGCACAGCACCACACCAGCCACCAACAAGAAAATCAACTCCATCCCAGCCAAAACCAGGACAGGGAGAAAACACCTACCACTGGTATTTGGCAATATTTTCCTGTGCTGTTGGTCAGATCGTCTCAAGAACAGATTTATGGCAAATAAGCAAAACGCATGTGAATGTTTCATAACAAAGCTGAGGTGAACACAAACACCTTATTCACCTTATTTACTACAGGACACACCTTCAAACCCAATTTTTACTTGGGAAACTCAGCGGTAGCAGGATATTTCTCAGATATTAATGCCACAGTAAAAGGCTGATGAGATGCCTGTGACATTTCTCTTCAAATATCTACCAGTCTAATATAAACAAAAGAACTTTTACAATGGGGGACATCTTCCCTTCCAGGCATTCCTCCCTTAAGATGCCAGTGAATCCAAGGACACATCTATCTGTTGCAGAAGTATGATTCAGGAGTGGGCGGAACAGGATGGAGAAGGAAGCTAATTCCTGAGGACTACTCTGTATTCAACAAAAAATTACTGTTGAAAAGGAAGATAATTATGTTTCTTCTGGTCATGAAACAACACACAACACTAAAATAATAAGATGATGGGAATGAACTGTAGATACATAACTGTAAAGGTGTTTAACATTGTTCTCACTGCTGTTGTAACTACCCTGCCCATCGGTCTGACTACAAACCTTCCTGCCTTTTGAACTTAGTGTAGCATAATTACAGAAAATAAGGCTTGAAAGTCTCTAAAGAGGTCATCGTCCAACAAAACAGTAACAAATATTATATATAATGCAAAACAGTCACAACTGCAACTGGAAAACATTTCTTAGTCTGCAACTCTGAAATGGCTCCAGCTGGGTGAAAGCAGAGAACAGAAGAGGGGAGAGAGGAGAAATGATATATATTAATAGTAACGACAAAGCAAACCACACATGAACTACAGAGAGATAAAAAAACCAGACAATAAAAATTTAAAACACAGCAATCACTACACATTGAATACTGTTGAAATCTGTTGCTCTCCCTGCAGTGGATTCAAAATATCATTCATGTGCTATTAATAATTAGCTCTTGAAATCCACATTGATACCTCCATTTACTGTGAAAAGATAAACATGAACCAGAAACAGAAGATCAAAGAATATCAGACAAGGGATATCAATTACAGTAGCTAGAACCAGGCAATAAAAAAGAGACAGGTTAAAGCAAGTCTTTATCTGGCATTACAGTAAAAGTATTATTACATTTAATACAAGAGTTTCTATTGAATTTTTTGGACTACAATTCTGAGCATCACAAATATTTATACTGCAATGTTCTTATAGTCAAATTACAAAGAAGAAAATTAGAAATATATTAACATTCATTGAAAAAAACTATTTAAATTGAGATTGCCTGTGGTAGCAGAAGGATTACAAAATTATCTTTAGCTTCTTGGTTGCTTACTGTTCTTCTCCCCCGTAGGACTATTTTTTTACTCATTATTGATTTAAAACAGAATTTTCTCAACTTCTTTACTAGAAGATATATTCCAAACACATTTCTTATAAGCATTCAGTGGTTTCTTCTAGGATTGTAACTTAAGATTTGTGTAATTACAAAAAAAAAAATATGCTTCTAGATTATATTAGTGACCTATATAAAAAGTTGAAATGTCTCAAACCAAAATTGCTTTTACTATGTTATTATTCCATATGTTAACATTACTGAGCATTACATGTACAACTTCTCCAATTTGTATTATTTATATTTCTATATTTCCCTCTTCACTTTTAGTTACAGGGAGGAATAATTTGCAAGGCAAGTTCCTTATCAAGTATAAGAGCTTAATTTAGACTTTGAGCTCCTGCTTGTTCTTTGACTTTTTGCCTAGTGCATGTGAGAAATAAAGCTTTCTGTAAGGAACTGTTATCATTTTTCTTATTTCACTTATTTCCTAATTTCTTTATTCGGATGTCCTATGATTCACTTAATTGGCAAATCAGACATTAAAAGATCTCACCACGTCAGATTCATCTTTTCAGTTACTGCTGTAACCTGTAGAACTCCAAGTAGGATTAAATTTGTAAGAATAAAATATAGAACGCTGGCCTTACACTATGCATGGCTTTTTTATTCCAATAAATACTTTTACTAATCTTGAAAAACAAAGGGGTGGGGGAACAGGCTGCAGTGAAATTTCTTGCCAACAGTATTACTTTGTTTTCTGATCTTTATGTAATGATTAGCACGAAAATCATGCTTGAAGAGAGTCAAAAACCAGTCTTAAGAGTCCAGAACCAATCACTTTATTTGAATCTCATTTCTTGGCTGCTGGGTCCAAGTTTGATTACTGTTTACTGTTGAGATGCCTAGATGACATAATTTTGGAATATTTTCATGGTGAAAAGAACAGCAATTATATCTTCATGTAAGGAAAAAAGAAAATGTTTGTATTTATATGAGTAACATGGGGCAAGAGACTCAAGTATCAGCCATGAAATCAACACTACTAATTGCAGAAACATAGCCCAAGTATCTCTTCAGTAACTGTGAGATACACTTAGCAGAGCTTCTTTCATGCAATGAAATTTGTCTACCATCTCTTTACAAAACAAAACTGAAGTTGAATGTACAAACACATACTTTTAAAGAAAACAAAGTAGTATTGTTTAAAAAAAACTCCACAAAATAATTATTCTAGTAAGTATTGAAGACCTTTTTAAAAAAAAAAAAAATAAGCACATGCCAAATGTCGTAATACAGATAACCACCTTTAAGGTCCTATTATAGACTACAATCATGTTAACAACTACATTTAAGACAGTAAAGAAGTACAAAGTAGCAAGCTGTTAATATCAATAGGAATCATATATCACCAAGAGAAATTCTTAAGTTATTACTTACATTCACCTAATGCTCAGTGTTCACACTACTTATTTCTTATTCTGCTTAAAAAGCATATTTTTCCAATATAGTCGTAAGTGGGTTTTTGACCAAATGTAGTCACAATATTTTTTAAAAAAATCCATTGGAAACTTAAAAATACAATTTATTTGGTTGGCAGAGTGGGTTTACCAAGAACTGACTGCTTCTAAGGAAACAGAATGCAGGATCACCATTTCAGTGAGAAGAACAGTACAGCTCAGCGTAACTTCATTTACTTTCACCTTGAGCAACACAGAGACTAATTGCATCTCAGGGACACTAAGGGGTTAAACACAGTGGTTCAGGAGAAGGATAAGACATTAGGTAACAGCAAATGAAATAAATAAGCTAGCTTAAAGAATTTGTCTAAAGTGAGACAGAACTCCCAGATTCTCAACTCATGAATGTGTTTCAGGCATGCTCTTGTTAACTTCAAAGAGAAGTTCACACCTCAGGAGTGAGAGAGGTGATTAAAAAGGGAATGTGTACGTATTATGGAGGTGACTCTGTGATACGCAAACATATAACTGAATACCCATCTGTTACACATACTCAAGCAGAATACATGATCTTCCCTGCATTACCACTACAGTCCTTCAAGATAACACAAATTATATCCATTCAGTAGGGTTATTATTACAGTTAGCTTGATGCAAATCCTTAAAAACATGCAGACTTCCAAGGAGAAGGGAAGGGAAGGAACTAGAAAGCAACTTAAGACAACTGAAACTGTAGAACAACTGTTTCACCAAATGGTTTGTTTCCCTGAATTAAAAGATAGCATTACAACCAACTGGCCAAGGAAAAGGAAAAACTGCCAGAAATTAAGGTAGAACTACAAAAAAAAACCAAAATGTAAAAGTGTTACAAATATAAATCTCACTTTAGTAATATAATTTACTCTCTCATAGGAAGAACTTCGTAATACTTAGAATGAACACGTATATTGCCAATTTTAAAGAATGAAACACTGGTCAAATATGGAAGTTAAAATACTAAAAAGCATACCAGAAGAGGCTTCCAGTCTTTCTAATCTGCTGATCAACCAATCAAGAGATCCGGAAAATTGAGCACAGTTTTTACGATTCCCTCGAATCAGAGCCGCTATTGGAAAAGAGAGAGAGAGAAAAAAAAACAATTAAAAAGAAATCACAATTAAAAGCCCATTCAAATTAAAAGAATGGGTGTCTTGTCTTTCTAGGAAGGATCCAGTAGGATAGATTCCTAATCTTTAATTATCGGTGTTCTTGGTTTAAATTTAAATAATGTGAGCAATGGTTAGACTTAAGCATAAAAATTATTCTTGGTATCAAATTGACCTTTAAGGCATTTGAATTATTTTGGCTTTACAGTCATCTCAATAATGCCTGCAAAGTGCTCTACATGAAGTAGACAGTATTGACACCACAGAAGTCAGCTGCTACTGCAGAAACAAAGTTCTGTAAAACAGTATTCCTGTAATGACAAGAAACATTGGGAGAGCAGAATGTGAAGCCAACAACATAAGTGATGAATGTAAATTGTTGTCTACTAATACAATACCTTTGTTCAAGAATAATAGGAACTCAAACAAGATAGATTTCCAGGAACTGTTTGTCATACTTTTGACAGGGCTGTAGGGAGGAAGTAACTGGTTTGAAACTGTTTCACCCTCATGCTTTAAGCTGAAGATTGAAGTAGACGGGATGCATGCACTGACTTAGTGGGTATAACTGCCTAGAAATCCTACTGGACACTGCAGGCATTCACAAGCCTGCCCTGTCCTGGAATACGTGCATTTGCATGTATGTGCACATGCATGAGCTCTCAGAGAAACATCTGTTTTACTCCAAAAAAGAGTGAGGTACTAACATTTGTTTGGTGCATGGAACAGTGCAAACTGCTGTTCTTAAGATTGTTTTCCAATTCTGCCAAGAAGTTATTTCAACCTGAAATTTCTATGGTTATTTTCAGCAGCAGAGACTGTTGGTCCTGCTAAGAGGCAATGGCCTCTTAAAATCTGTGTTTTATTGCTGCAGAAATTCACTATATTATATTGCAACTATGTTTGTATGCCGTCTCATTTATAAAAGGTTAAACATACAGACTCGTGACATAAATAGGATATGAAACTGTGTCTGCAAAGGGTTAAAGCAATCTTGGAGTTAGCTGCAAACAAGTCACTGCGCTGACAGTTCTGCATCATGAGGAAAGAGATCACAATCCAAACGCTTCGTAGAAAAAAAAAAAAAAACACCAAAAAAAA
>VYXH01010316.1:121580-161055 GCA_013397275.1 Burhinus bistriatus
AAAGAGAAAAAAAAACAAAAACCAAACGCTTCGAAAAAAAAAAAAAAAAAAAAAACACCAAAAAAAACCCCCAAACGCACACACACAAAACCAAAAGCCAACTCCTAACAAGCAAAACAAGTAAGAAAACCCTTCTCTTGCTGTATTATATGATAAAAAAAATTAAAATCTATACTCTGGAATCTTACAGTTAATTAATCATGACCATAGTTATTTGAAAATACTTGGTAATCACAACAGGAGGCGCATTTTGTTAAAAGACACAGATTAGAACTAAGGAATACCTGTTTCTGTAAGTGACTTTTTTATTGATTATAGGCAAGCCACATAATCTCACTGTGCTTCAGGTACAAACACAAAATGAAGGCAGTAATAGTTCACTGCTTAACATGACATCAATAAATGTAACTTCATTAACAGTAATAAGACTCAGATGGTTTCATAAATGCAGCTCAACAGAAGTTTGTGAAAGGTTAGTATTCAGTGGTTAAAGCTGTGCATTAAATGAGGCACACAGCCACTTAACACTGAAAACAAAAAATAATATCCAACAGTTGCTTATTTTATTGCCCACTACTCTGAAAAAGACTAGCATCCAGTCTTAAAGAAATAAAAACCGGGATGTGGTCAGTCAGACATTAAAGGTGCATCATTACATACACTCCTGTGCATTCTTTGGGGATACAAAAGGATCAAACACAAGTTCAGAGTGATTGTGTGTATTTGGAATAGAGGAAGGACAGATGCCTTTAACGATAAATGGGAAACATTTTAAATTGAAAGAGGGTAGATTTAGACTGAATCTAAGGAAGGAGTTTTTTTATGATGAGGGTGGTTGGACCAGATTATCTTTAAAGGTCCCTTGTGACCCAAACCATTCCACAATTCTATGATTTTTATATGCGATAGTATCCAGTCTCAATGTAAATACCTCCATTCTCATCACAGTGAAATATATCACAGTGTCAATGACATGACAAAAGCCATGAATTCTGGCATCACAGTTTACTTTTATTTATGTGCAGACTCAGAAACAAAGTACTGCTTGCTGAAGCAAGACTGAGCAAGTAATACCCATTTGTCATCCATGCAATTACTGTACAGCTCCAGCATTATTCAGAACAGAGCAACGTACAAATTCATTATAGCCAGATCAAAGTCAGACTGCTTAAGCATTAGCTGCCAGAAGATAATGCAGTTAGGGAAGTAACATAAGGGGGTGGAGGGGCTTGGAGAGTGGGAAGTCAACAAAAGCTTGTGCACTGTTCTCCTCAGTACAAATCCATGGAAACAATACTTGGTACAGGACAAGTAGACTCTTTCAGAAGGAACTTTCTAGCCTTATCAACTGGAAATTTCAGACTTGGAGAAATGATTCAGCAATCAAGCCACTACTTCCTCCAGTCTCAGCTGTGCTTAATGTAACAAGAGATAAACCAAACTAAACTGTTACAAAAACTTCAACACTCCCCTACATCTATGAATTACTCAACCACAGACTTTAATACTCTATCATCTACAGGCTAAAAGGTCACCAGTCTATTTCATTGAGACATTAACTCTCTGTAACCTCTGGATACTTTAAAATGTTTATAATTCCTGACATAACTTCTTTAACTGATTCTTAATAAACCAAATAACTACCATTAGTATACATGAAATAATCACCTTTAAAAAAAAAAAAAAAGCCTGAAGCAGATCCACTTTACTTAGTGGGCATACATGAGCTGAAAGACAGATTAAGATGTAAAATTTTTTACCAATGTTCCTTCTGGATCATGTTTTTATCTCAAGGTTGGACAAGCAGACATCCCCCAAAACCACACAATGTCACATTTTCAAGCACTGAGTAAAGAGCAGAGAGAGAAGCAGAGGGAGGGAAAAACATAACAGCACCACTGCTGTGATGAGAAGCTCACACTAAGATTTAGTATCATTTTCACTGTAAAAACTTAGTTTAGTTTCATGCATCTTTTCCAAATTTTAACTGTTAAAGACAAAATTTGCTACCCTTTCTGCCTGTCAATAGTTGAGCTAGCTTCAAAAAATTCAGACTAAACAATCTGGTCGCTTGCAAGCATGAAGATAACCAAAGCTATATGGGGTTGTTTTGTTTTGATGAAATATAGTGAAAACAGCAAGAAATATTTTCTTCATTTTCTGTAACAGACCATAGAGTTCTGAAGGAAGACAGACATTGGCAAAGGTAAGTGAAGAATGGAGCTGTAACATGCAAACAAACATGAGGAAGACCTATACCAGTCTGAAAAACACAAGTCATGAGGAAAAACAAAGAGGGAAAGGATCTGGGCACTCCACTTAAAGAACCAACAATATAATTCATGATGCCAAGTCATAAAATTTCTCAGTCATCAAATATCATAAATCCACTGGCAAAAACTCCCATCTACCTCTGAAACAGGTCTTCACAAAGAATTACAATGCAAAGCACAACAGTCTACCATTGTTGCAAATTACTGTTAGCTGGAATCAAAACAGTCTGATGTATCTGAAGTTTCAGTCCTGCTTTTGACCCACATGGTGACTCACTCACTTGTCACTATGCTGCAAGTCACAGAACTGGAGAGAGTTGTATAAAGGGTGTATTTTGCTTACAACTATAAAAACCATGGAAATCAAAACCAAAAACATTAAAATTACTTTATAATTTTCAGAAAATCTAACAATCTAATGTTAGGAACTTCCACTTTTGGTCAGCCTTGCAACCTGTGCATATGCATCATGCTACAATCTTCAGCTACATAGCGGGGGGAAAATCCCAGCAACTCCTCAACCAGAATCACAGCCACAGGAACTGCCTGGTAGGTGACAGCAGCCACTGCTCAGCTAGTCCCTTCTTTGCTCTGAGAGATCATGGGAGAGGGCTTCTGGTTTTCTCAGTGATGTTTACTGTGTCAACTTCTATTTCATCCGACAGAAAAGGTAGTGGGCCAAACAGAAGCATCTCATTGGTTTTATCAAGGGCTGTGCACCATATACCGGATATCCTTTTTTTTGCCCCAAGATCATTTTCTTCTTCAAGAGCATAAGATGATGAACCTACTTTGACAATGGAAAAGCTTTGTAACAGTATTACATACAGAATTCCTGCCTCAGTTGCCTCAGTGTGCTGTTGGGTAGTAAGGAGAGTTTATGTGAAGTGAGACATGCCATTACAATTTTGTTTTCTGTGCATCTGAATTTGGAGGAATGCAAGTTTTCAGTAAGCCTTGCACATGTGAAATACTGCTGAATACTCTGAAAAAAGGTCAGATCCCACAGGTCTTAATTTGGGAACTAGCACTGGTAGTCTTTTTACCTAAATTTCTCTCTGTATCTGTTCCTCCGAGTGAATGGGAGATAATACCTTCTATTTGCCTTATTAAAGAAGTTTCCAACAGAACACTTATTAATAGTTCTAATTATTCAGATTACTAATCATAAATGGCACAAAAGAACTCCAAGACAATAGCTTTGTTTTCCAAACATGAATTAAAAGGCTCATAACAAATAAGGTTCAGTGCCACACACTGAGTAGCAAAGAGAAAATTAAGTATTTTAAGTACCAATAATAAATGAGCACTAAATAAGGAATGGGTCCTATAGAAAAACTAGTATGTGATCATGTTTCACAATGCATACCCACAAAAGAGCTAATTAGTAATATACACACTACATTCATCTGGGCACTTCCTAACCACTTGACTCACTGACCACTTCATTTTGCAAACTCGATATTCAGTTGTGGAGTTTTTAATGGAATTGATGTATAAGAACATTACTTGTATACCTTTTCAATACTAAAGTTTTCAGGAGTGAGATTTAGTATAAACGATACATAAAATGCTTTATGTTTTACTGGAAAGTAAGATAAAAATCCTGCATGAGGACTTTGTCCAAACTCAAGCTTTTATCAGAACATGTGCAAGTTTAAAGGCAAGCAGGCCCTCACATTAGAGCTGGTATGTTACAGAAAGAAAGCAGCATAGGCACATGTATACAGCTTGCATGCAGGACTGCTTAATGACAGGGACACATTACTGTCCTTGGTCACTTAAGGTCAATGTTAATGTTATTACTTAGGCTTACATATGGCACTGAGAAAACCTGATGACAGAGGAGCAAGGAACTGACAAAACAGTCTCTTAGGCAGTAAAATTTCCTTTTGTAGACAATAACTCAGCAGGAGTGAATATGCAGGCAGCTATAGTAGTGGATTAATAACACTATATAACGAGTCATAGTACAACATAAATAACATATGCAATTCAAACTGGTGAGCAAACATATCAGTCCATTAAATGTTACTACCTAAATAGAAATTTGACCAGGACACCAACTAAACTTAGATACCTACATAAGGTATTATGAGATTTTCAGTGACTGCAGGTGGACAAGACCTTCATGATATACTGCATCTAAAAGACCGTACCTTTCTATGGCACCCTGTATCCTAGTATAATGCTGGAATCACTGGTCATTACTGACTAATAAGAGGGGTCTTGGTCATAGAAGCTTTAGATTTATGCTGCAGTTCTGCAGCCAGATGTGTGAAAAATTGTAGACTTCTACAAAACTGACTACAATGTCATGGCTCCTTAACACAGAAATGACATATTCACATATATTTTGTTTGCAGATTTTTGAGCAGTATACAAGATACATCAGCAATATGATGATACAAAAAAAGCAATCAATCATTTAATTGAATTCAGGAACATGTTATTTATCATAACAAATATTATTAGAAAAATCACATTATTTGAGTGTTTTCAGTGTATTTTATTCTTAAGCATACACAAGGACCTGGAAATGCAAAAATCTTGTTTAATATGTACCCTAGATTCCTACACAGTGGAAATTCTTCTATACTGAAACAGGTACATGTTTCTTTTCATCTGAGTATTATTTTGAACTAAAACAATCCAAATAACCCGTAATATGTCTTACCTAGTAATTCATATAAAGAATTCAGAATAGATTTCCATGCTTCTCCAGCTTCCTTCCCAGCTACGTCTGCAAAATGAGCTGCACTGCTGTATACATTCAAGCGATCAATACATTCAAGAACAAGGTTGATCATACCCTAAAAACGGAAAGGCTCAGATTGTCAGAGAAAAAAAAAGAAGTATTGTTTAGGTGCAAACACATAAGATTTTCCAAAATCTAAGAAAACAAAACACAAGAAAGCAAAAACCAAGAATATACACACACAGTCAGACAACTTTTCTTTGACTGTGATAACAAAAATTTACCGTTCAGGACAGTCAAAACACAAAATAAACAGTATTCCAGACATAATTAGGCAAATTTCTATTCTGGAAGGCATTTAGGCATTTGACTAAATATAGACAACTATCATTACCAGAGAAATAACAGACAATATTAAAAAAAATATTTAAAGCATGCTTACTAAACCAAAACATCATTCTGCATCAAGAGATTAAACTGTAACAGAAGAAACTAATTCACACATAAGGAGTAAATTATGGTTAGAATTCAGGGCACAAGGTTGTATTAATATCTATTTGTTTTTAAAAAGGAAAAGGAAGTAAGGCCTTAAATGTATTTCTTTAAATATACATGAAAATCAACAGATCTAAAGAGATGTAGCAAATAGTTTGACTCTTACAGGACAAAAAAACCCCACTGCAAACATTCTCCAGATTAGACATCAACGCTACAGACACTGCGAAAGAATACTTGCAGACAACATGGTGGAAGATCAGGAGTAAAACTGAGAGAAATACCTCTTCCTGGAAGAGGTTCTGGCGATTCTTCAGTGCTCGGAGCCTGTTTTGTTTGTCTTCATGCTCCAAATGTTCATCAGGGGGGTGGAAGTAGCCAATCAAGTCCTGAAGGCTCAGGCTGACTGACTCAATAGGCAAATCAACAGTGGAAGACTTCGCTTTCTTGCTGAGAGCATCAAGGCCCCTGCAAAAGATGTAAAGTCTCCTGAGTATTGGAAATTAATTTATTGTCTTGTTTAAACAATATTGTTTATTGTTTAAACAAAATTGTTTACTTTTTTATTGGTTTAAAAGCAAAGTTTGTTTAGATGCCAATGCTCAGTTCATTTTCTGAAAGCTACGTAACTTCTCAAAAATTATTTATGTCTGCCCCATTCTCCACTTAATGATCCACCCCTCCCTTCCCAAACATAAACTGGAAGCATCAAAAAATATTGTTTCTCTGAAATTTTTTTGAAATCCAGAAAACACATTTTACTATTCTACCTACACATGAAGAAGTATCAGAAGCAAACCAAAATATGAAGAGAAGTTATCATAAACCGGTTCAAAACATCATGAGGCTGGAAGAGACGTAAGTCAAAGAACCAGTCCTACAGTGCGAAAGAGGGCCCAGCTAGTCCATACAGGCTCTCAAGCATGTCTCCATCCTGTTCTTAAGCCATCTTCACTGCTGGAAGATCCAGCTCTTCCACATACTCTGTCCCAGCACTTCATTAGCCTTTTTGTTTCCCTGATACACAATTCAAGCTTGGTCTTGCTGTATTCTATGACCATCGTCTCCTCAAGTCAGGGGCAGACTCTTCGCACCCATGTTGCACCTGCCCCCTTGCTTAGCTGAATCTCCGAACATCAAAATCCAATTTTTCCTCAGCTCTGTGCTTTCCCGACCCCTGATATACCTTTCTCCTCCACTTAAACCTCATCTTTCTCGAAATGTGGCTGTTGCAGCTGAGACCTCACCAGTGCCACACAGCAAGTGGAAGGCAAGAGCTTTCCCTTGTGCCTCCGTGGCTCCCCTCAGGAAGGCGGTGGTGGGCAGGGGCTGAGCAGGGGGGCTGCCACAGTCAGGGGCTGCAGGAGGGCCACCAGAACCTTCTGGAAGGAGCAGGAGAGGCCATGAGGGGCAGAGAAACCCGGGGTGCTGAGGGCTTGTGAACATAGTGCCCATCCTCAGGGAGGAGGGAAAGATCCAGAGGATCCTGAAACTCTGCAGGAGCCAGCCAGGGCCCTGAAGCGCTGGGAGAGGAGCAGCCCTGAAGGGAAAGGCCGACCCTGGTGGCACACAGCAGGGGAGAGCAGGAGGAGGGAGCTTATTTGACACTCATGATTTCTCTTTTAACCGATTCTCAATTCTACCATTGTAAAAAGGCTTTTTTGCTAGCCTATTTTTGAGTAAAACCCAGCCGTGTAGCAAAGAGGTCCTTTTTGTTTTCACTGGTGCTCCATTTATGCTGACCTAAAGACAACCGAGCTTCAGCTGGCAGAGGAGTCCGCTGTGTCCACACGGGCACCCTCCCAGCCCTGCACTCATCTCCCTCTTTTCTTTTGTTGGAGGCACTAAAGGTCTCCAGCAACCCGACTCATGACTGTCCTCGCCAGTCCGAGCTGCACAGCACCCTGCTCCCTCCCAGGATTCCTCTCCAGGCCACAATACGGACCAGAAGCCCCATTGTATACTCTGCTTTTTGCTGGATTAAGACAACACTGGTAAGTATGGGGGCGGGGGAAATGTTGGGTTGGCTGCTGTGGGTTTTTTCTGTGTTTTTGGTTTTTTTTTCTTTTTTTTTTTTTTTCCTTTTTTTAACTGGCATGTCATTCTGTATTTTCATCTCAAATGGGGAACTAGGGCTGGTAAACAAAATTTAGGAAACATTATGAATTCAGTAGGAATATTTACTGCTGAAGAATAAAAATGTCTTAGAATAAATAATGCAATGTTTCAAAAAGCTAGCTACAAAAGTTATCTTTAAAACTTAATTTTTATTGTGAGCACGTTACCTGAAGTGGGAAAGAACTGGGGGACACACTTACGAGAATAATTTTGATCCTCTCCAATTCAGCTTTTTCTTCATGGAGTAACATCCTGCCAAAACTAAATTGTTAAACACTACCTTGGACTCGCTGTGCACTCTGCAAAAATCTCCACTATAATTTAGCAGTACCTTGATTTGTGAAACCTTATCATTAAATTGCCTTTCTCTGTCCTTATCTTTTATTGCATTCTTAGAAGCTTCTAAGAAAATGTATTATTTACAAAGTGACCTTGGGCTTGCATTTCTTTTGTATTTTAAGTGTCTCCTGACAGGTGTTTTTCCCTGCTGTTATTTAAGTACCTGAGTAAATGTTTTTCAACAAATTGACATGTCTGTGTCTTCGGCTGTGCGCTGATTTAGGACATGGTTGCTTCAGGTCACCATCTCCCACATTGTCTTCTCTTGTGACAAATGAGTTTCTATGAAATTCTTATCAATCCATATAGTCTTACTGCATATCATCCTTTTTCTAAGGGGCCTCTCATCAATTACTGAAGTCACAAACATTTGAGAATTAGCATTTTATCAGTCTTATTTAGGAGGACATTTGGCGTAGGAAGATAAATGGAAATTGCACAAATCTGGCAGTATTTTTAGATGGATAAAATACTATAAAATATTTTATATGTTGCAAAATATTAAAGAAATAAGTAGCATTAAAAGGGATCAAATAAGGAAAGTGTAATGGGAGGGTAGAAAGAAGGTGTAATTTTATTCTTTTAAGAAAAACTTTCTTGAGATTATGAACTTCTTCAGTATATTTGTGGTTTTTTACAAGTTTGCAATTGTACAGTTATCTCCTTCTTCCAGGTTTATCAAGGAAGAGCACTTTCAAAAACCATACTTAGAAAAGAAAGAGCAAAACGATGAACTGCATGACTTACAGCAAATTTTGGCAAGGAAAAAATCTCTCTTTCATGATTTGTTTGCGTTTTCAGTATGTTTATGCATTCAAATCAAGGTTGAACAATAAAGTAATACTAGAAGACAGAGAAAAAAACCTGACCAAATACCTCTCAAGGTACCTCTCTGCTGATAACACATAAAGAAATTGGCATAAAGTCTGGTTTGAGAAGTATTCATCTGTTTTTTCTGAGGGCTAAGTTGTTCACTGTTGCGTTAATGGCCACTCTGAATAAAATTAAAAAGGGGGAAAAAAAAAAAAGGGATAAAAAGATAATTTTAAAAGCATACCTTATAAACCTGTTGAAAAGGAAGACTGTACTACGGATGACACGTGCTGTACGGGATTCTTCATTCTGAGATCTGGACAATGTTAAACCATCATCCATGTGACCTTCATGGTGCATTATTGCCTGCAATACAAAAATAAAAAGCAGCCACTGCAAACTGAAACATTATTCACAAATAAGAAGTGTGAAAACTGACATAGTAAGGCAGGCTAGGAATTTATGAAGTCACATACAAAAAAAAAAAATTAAAAACGGATAATCCCATGTTTTACTTCCTCACGTCCAACACACTTGCACTGAGCCAGCAGGTTCAGTGCCATAATAATCTCAAAGCCACAGCTTCTGTAAACAAAATACTTTATTAAAAAAAAAAACAAAACAAAACAAACAAACAAAAAAAACAATTAAAAAGCAAAAGTCTAAGGGTTTTTTTTAGTGGTGTTTGGTTTTGTCAGCCTTAAAAATTAGCTCCGTTACACAGCAGCACATCCCTAAGGTACAGACAAGGTCAAAAGAGATATTTTTTACTGGTCCTGATTTCCAAGGATGTTACTGGCTGCCTTTTCTGACTATACCTTGAGTCACTACCAATAACTTAGTTTTTCATGTTTAGATATCATGACTCTGAAGGGACCCAATCCAATCTACATAAATACTTTAAACTATTTTAGGTGAAAATGTTTTCTTCATACATACACACACACACACAGTTTATATTACTTACATTACTAATTTATTCAATAATGTATTCTATTTTGAATTATTTTAGAATTATTTAAGTATTACAATCATTACAATTATTAATTATATTAGTATTACAATCACTAAAATTGTATATGTATATAAAAACTGTTTCCTAAGTGAGTATTATTTTTATATAAAATATTTATAGCATATATATATGTGTGTATATAGACAGACATATATTATACAGACAAATTTTTATATATATATATATATATATAAACTTATAAGGCATGACCTTCCAGGTATACCAGATGTTGCTCTAGCTTTGTCGTTCTGGCATAAAAAACAGTTGTAGAAAATACTACAGCGTGGATAAACATCACATTTCATTTTATTTTTTAAAAGAAGGCTAAAACATATTTTCCTTGCTGAGAAATAATTTCCCACAAAGTTATACATTTACAATAAACACTAACACAAATGCAGCTTCTGGAAGATGCATTAAGTTGTAAAAGAATCTTCTTCCTACTTTATTATGCTAAGCTAGCATTCTGCCTGGCCATAGTTAATTCTTTAAAAGAAGAAATCCCTCAGGGCTTAGGATTTGACCATTCCAGCCCAAAAGTTAATATGCTCACAACATGGAAAGAAAAGACTGAACTAAAAGCCTCCTCAATCCAAACCACAGCACAAAGGAATTTTAGTATATTCTACAAGCTATTACTAATATTTGTTTGACATCAAGTATATCCAGATTTAGCAATGTTTGTGGGTTAATGCCTATAGGGTAACACATGCATTTTGTTTGGCTCCCAGTTTAAGAATTCAGTACATCATGTAACTTTTCAATATGTGACTGAAAAAAAACAAACCCTTTCACAGTGAAACAAAGACATGCTTAAAATATTTGAAACCCAGAAATTAGCTGTCTCCTGTAGTTCCCTTCANTGAAAATGTTTTCTTCATACATACACACACACACACAGTTTATATTACTTACATTACTAATTTATTCAATAATGTATCCTATTTTGAATTATTTTAGAATTATTTAAGTATTACAATCATTACAATTATTAATTATATTAGTATTACAATCACTAAAATTGTATATGTATATAAAAACTGTTTCCTAAGTGAGTATTATTTTTATATAAAATATTTATAGCATATATATATATGTGTGTATATAGACAGACATATATTATACAGACAAAATTTTATATATATATATATATAAACTTATAAGGCATGACCTTCCAGGTATACCAGATGTTGCTCTAGCTTTGTCGTTCTGGCATAAAAAACAGTTGTAGAAAATACTACAGCGTGGATAAACATCACATTTCATTTTATTTTTTAAAAGAAGGCTAAAACATATTTTCCTTGCTGAGAAATAATTTCCCACAAAGTTATACATTTACAATAAACACTAACACAAATGCAGCTTCTGGAAGATGCATTAAGTTGTAAAAGAATCTTCTTCCTACTTTATTATGCTAAGCTAGCATTCTGCCTGGCCATAGTTAATTCTTTAAAAGAAGAAATCCCTCAGGGCTTAGGATTTGACCATTCCAGCCCAAAAGTTAATATGCTCACAACATGGAAAGAAAAGACTGAACTAAAAGCCTCCTCAATCCAAACCACAGCACAAAGGAATTTTAGTATATTCTACAAGCTATTACTAATATTTGTTTGACATCAAGTATATCCAGATTTAGCAATGTTTGTGGGTTAATGCCTATAGGGTAACACATGCATTTTGTTTGGCTCCCAGTTTAAGAATTCAGTACATCATGTAACTTTTCAATATGTGACTGAAAAAAAACAAACCCTTTCACAGTGAAACAAAGACATGCTTAAAATATTTGAAACCCAGAAATTAGCTGTCTCCTGTAGTTCCCTTCATATTCCTCCCCTACCCTATCAGACTGACTGAATGAAATGCATTCCTATTTACAGTCTTACCTTCCGCTGCACAGAACCCATTCTTACAGACTTTGCATCAGCAGACTGGTACGTGAGCCATAAGCCTGTGTCTACATGCTGTATGAAGCATATTGAATCCCCATATTTTATTTCAGGTGCTCCCATTCCATCCACCTCTTTTCTTGTCCCTATGTCCAGCTTTTCCTGAAGAAGAAAAAAAAATGTATACAAGAACAATAACCAACATGTTAATATTTTCATAAAATATTACATACTAGGTAATTGTCCCGAACATACCTAAAAGAATATTTTGAGATCCTTATTTAATGAAATTATTAAAAATGGGGGAAGTGTAACTTCTGGTTAAACGTTTAGGGAAAAGATGGAGAGAGAGATCCCATCCACACAAAAATCTAGCTTATTACACTAGGAAAGCCGGGTGTATTCATTTGACCTGCCTAGGAAAGAACCCGGATCATAATTGACAGCACGTGTCATTACTGAAACATAAAAGCTTAATGGACAACATCAAATACATTTAATCCCCTAGCTGAACCAGGCATTAACCTCCAGAAGCTTTTTCTTGGGGATTTTGGGTTTTTTTCAGCCTGGGAAAGATGAGCACTTCCCTACAATTTATTGCCAATTGTCACAGAGAGATAGCCTTTAACCTGTCACTGGCCATTACTGCCCAACAATGGGCTCAGTATTTCCTGGGAAAATAAATCCATTTCTATGTGTTTGTGATTGGCTGCTGGACATGCTTTAAAAGAAGAATGGCATGAGCACGTGTCAGCCCACTTGACGTCCTATAGAGACAGCAGTCATTTCAGGACAGGAAATTTAGTATCCCAAACAATACTATAGTTTGTAACTGTAATTTGATGTGTTCCCCAATATCTAGCTCTTCTAAGAGCCAACTCCTTCCCCACAGACATCAGGTTATACGACAAACAACCTATGCATCCTGGTTCATGTGGATCATCCATTTAATCTGTCCAAAGGTATACGGTTCAACTGACTGATATGCCTCTTGTCTGCCTGCACTAGTTGTTAAATCCAAAGGTAAGTATGGAAAAAACATGTTACAAAGGATCAGTACATATCTTGTTAATTGTTGGAAGAATGTTAATGTACTTATGCCCAAAACTTCTCAGGGCACTTCAGCCTTCTTCATGGCAAGCTGGATCTGCCTGTTCCTGAGGCTGTCACCACTAACTCAATTTTAGGCAAAACTCTTCTCCATTGAGAGTAACCAAAACTGCTTTGACTCATTAGTTCCAATTCATGTGATCAACCTATTGACATGGAAACTATTAATCATTCTTCTAGGAGGAGAGGGAATACATCACAATTGTTGCAGTTGAAGCTGAGACTACTGTAATACTGCAGCGGCTGTTTTGCTCTCCCTTTCACAGCTTCAACAGCGCAGGCAGGTTCACCGGTGCAGTCACTCCCTGTATTCTGCTTCTATGTATGCTCACACATGGCCAGATAAGAAGCTGCTTAATTTCCACCACTGTTCAAAAAATCATCTGTGCAAATTGCAGGCCTATTCTAGGCCATACATTCAGGGTGCAAGATGATGCCCTTAACCAAATACAGCTTCAACCTTCTCTGCTTCTCCTGATCAGCAGGACAAGCCACTTCCTTCAGTTCCTCAGAGTAATGTTACAAATAATGAGACCAAAACTTTTAAATGGTCTATCCTACTACAAGCAGGAAATGATTACAACATACACATGTGCCTTCACAATCGGGGGAGACAGCTTCACAGTAAAAGATGACAAAGACTGGGTTTTTGAAATGAAAAGAAAACAATCTCTCATTTATTAAATTATTTTTTTAAGCATTGATTAAGTAAAGGGAGATGCCACGTAATTAGATTTTCACCTTACAATTATGAATGCATTTTGAAGCACTTAAAAAGAAACCTCAGGTGAAATGATTATTATTACTTTTCATAACATTAAGCTTCCAGATGTAATATATTCATCAATTTAGATTATTAAACTGTTTCTGGATACAGATGTTAATTTCACTATCTTGTAAATACTTGATTCCTTAAGTGCTGAAATTCTTATTAAAATCTTGTTCATTGACACATGGTAATAACCAAATTTATTAATACATCTGATGCCAATTACCGAGTTATTGTGTGCTTCTATTTCATTATTAGTTCATTATTTTGTTCATATCCTTTCTCTAAATGTTGTATTCAACTCTTTCAAAAGCTAGCACAAATAACCTGAATGTAATAACAGCTGAAAATTGAAAAGCTACTTATAAGAGGACATTGCACACAAATGATGATACAGGAAAAAATAAATTAGGTCCTGCTATCATATGAAGAAATAACAGTTTGATTTCAAGCTCCAGTCTTTTGAATTATCTTCATAACTAGAATATAGCGTGAACATATTGTGCTTCTACATAGTAACATTTTCTTTTTTTCAAAGTCTTCCTACTTGCAACTAATTTCTTAAGATATGAATATATGAATTAACACATTTTCTCATAAAGCACTGTCAATAAAATGAGAGATTATTGATTTAAAATATTATTCCATACTTTCTTTAAAACCTACAGACTATAACAAATTGAAGGGGTTTAATATTGAAATCTTCATTCCAGTTAAAATTAACGTTAAATTTACTTAGCATAAAAATTGCAGCGCCAACAATTTGCCAAACAAGATCTATGTCCTCAGCTATGTAAGTACACTGACAACCGTGCTTGTAGAACCCAGACTGAACTCAATCACATTCAGTTGAGCTCTGCCCTGCAAAACAAACACAGTATCCAGGAAAGCATACAGTAAAAGTTGGATTAAATATAGGAGAGAAACGGATGGTGTGGGGGTAGCAGGCATTACAGAACTCATTTGGGAGCTTCAAGACATTGAGCTTTTTTGGGGAATGAACAGGAACCACAAATTGCTTATAAGGGGGAAGGTTTGAATGCAGTGCTGGATTCATGCCAATAAACAGCAGGTAGTTGAGAAAGTATATATAATGAATCAGTCTCATTATCTATTGTAAAACTGTTCAGTGAAAATCAGGATCTGAAAAACATCAGAAATCACCATGTCACCATTTAATAACTGCATATTGGTATAGACATTACATGATGCATGTTTCCAGCCCACTACACTCTTACCATAATCTGTCAGTACATAATCATCTGCTAATTCCTCCTACAGCATATTTACAAATAAAAGCTTCAGTTTTATTTGCAGTCTAGGCCCATTCTCAGATCATCAACTGTTTCTAACAAAGATCAAAAATCTTCATTCATTACACTGGGACAAACAGAAGCAATTGTTTTTTGCAACTATCTGTAAGACACCTCCATAATGCAAAGCAACAAGAATGCATTGGAAACAAACAGGTTTATTTAACAATATGCCAGATTTTCTCCAGAAGGATGTGCTCTTTATAAACAGTTGTTATTCCATGCATACAAGAATACAAGCCAATCTTCCCACATTTGTTGTGGGACAAAATAATTTTAAATGGTTTTATCTTAATGCTGAAAAAAATTATGCTATGAAACCTCACCTTAAATATGTTATTGCACTCTAATGTTTCTATTTCATTGCTTATAACATTCTGAAATGGATTAAGGCTTGTCCTTTCAATTTTATCTCTTGTCATCTGACCCAACCCACACCTTCTGTAGCACGCTTTCAGGACTCACTCTGTAGCAGATCTCACTGACTGGGAGAAGGTAATTCATGACTGCTTTTTAGGCTGACATTAATATCTTTCCTTTGAAATGTTATTAAGAAACAGGTGAAGATATAAAAAATACAGGCCATAAAATTCTATTAAAATGGATGTATTTCTGTCCACTGGAAAAGACTGGGGACAGGAAAAGCAGACTTTATACAGAATGTATAAACATTTCTAAATTTGTAAACTTCTCTTATTTCAGTGGAAAAGTGATATCAAGCTAATGCTTTTTATCAAAAAAGAATCAATATTTAGCAAATGTGAGAGAGAAAAAAAGATCCTCAGAACTTAATCACTAGAAACTCAACTCTATAGAGTCTGAGGAATAAATTGTAGACATCTGTGGACATCCTGTGCTGAGTGAAGTGAGACTACAAGAGAGAAAAAATAATTTTCTGAATTTCAGATGCCTGAAAGTCTAATATAATTCTCATTTAATGATAATTATTAGGGTAATATATAATAACCAGAGGATAAAGCCCAATTCCCAGGAAAAAAAAAAATGAAGAGACTGCTAGCTCTTCAGAATACCCGTATCTTCCGAGAGTTGTTTGGCTTGTGATGTTTTTAAGCTTCCTCATTTCTTTATTTTGCTGCTGAGATATTTAAAGAATTTTAACACGTAAGAAGATTCTGACCTAATTTTTAAACTTCTGTACGAGGATGTTGTCTTCTGGCAAAAACAAAACAAAACAAAAGTATGTGTGTATGTTACTTTGAGCATCTGAGAAAAGTATTCTCTTCATATAAGACAACTTATAAAAAACTTCCGTTTTCTGGTTCTCTTCTGCTTATTTTTTAAATGCAGTACTGGCAAGCTAATGTGTTTAAAATTATGAGTAAGGCCCTTGCAAATAATAATATTAAAACCAACAATAAATGTTCAGCATTTACATTTGCATCTGAATCCTCAGATTTAGAGGGGATACATTTTCAGTATTTTCTCTGCAAACATGAAAGTTTCTTTTCATGTGGAAGTTGAAATTATCATCTACTCGCATGCCAGAAGGAACTGAGCCTTTAACACTGCAAATAAGGGTATTCTTCCCCTATATCTGGTTTTGCCTATTTAAAGCTAACTTATCTATAGCACAACAAGTGGGATCTTCATAATTCTTTCTTCCACTACTTTTCAGGTAGTGGAAGGAAGAATTATGACTGTGGCAAAAAAGGACAGAAATTGCTATAAAAAAGATCTAGCCACTTTGCATACTCTCAACTACTAATGCTCTGTATTCAATAAAGAAGATTAGGGGCTGCCTCTTATCCACAAATAATTATTTTGGGCTAATACATGCAACAACACAAGTGAAAGGTTGGATGGTTTCTCCATACATGCTCAGAGGAGAAGAGACCCCTAAAGCTGCTTATCTTCTTTACAGAAGCCTTTCTAGGACTGCTATAATTTTGACATACCTATTTAACGCACTTTTCCAGAGAGGGAAGGCACCTAAAAATTTTTAATGCCTGTATCCTAATAAAGTGAAACATGAAACTCCTTTAAGAAGTCCTAAGCAGGAGACTGGATTCATTCTCAGCAATGAAGAACAAATTATTTACTCCTCCCTGTGGCATCTCCATAACCCCTTCCAAACAAGTCTTCAGTTAAAATGAATGTTGATATCCACAAAAATAACCAACTATTTTTTTTAATGAAAAGTCAAAGTATGGTAACTTTAAATTAGACTATAGTAAAGCATCTGATCAAAGAAATATTGATTTTCCAATTTAATTTAAATAACCCAAAATACTATATATTTTTCTTATGTCAGCCAACAGAGACAAGCAGTGAAGTACCAGGGAAGTTCATCAGAAAAAAACAAATACAAAATGAGGAAACTGTTCGAAGGTGCACAAGCAGTACAAAAAAACCAACCCACAAACAAACAGCCAGGTAGCATTACTCAAAGAAAGTATGATAAAAGAAGTTTTCTAGATATTAATTATATTGAGTTTTGGTGGGTTTTTTAATCAGTGAAAAGGTAGAAGGCTCCAATAATTCATGCAATAGGAAATATCTAAATCTTGCTTACTAAAGAGATTGGAATTACTACTAGTTATATTAATGTTGCACTGATTCCATACCTTGGAAGACCGAAAACAGAATGCTGTAGATTTTACATCTGCTTTCTCTTTGTCTGTAAGAAGAAGACTCTTGTCATCCAGGAGACTTAAATATTTTCCTGTTGTTATATGTCTTAGTCTGAATGGCTGTCCCCATCTAATGTGGCTGCCACTCCACCTAAGAAAGTTCATAGGAAACATTTGTTTTTTTAAAACAAAATGCAGGTTTTAACTACTGGCAAAAAAATTTTAAAGCACATTACATCGCCAACTAGTTGGTAAAAGGATAAAATTCTAAATGTCGGATTGTCAGCAACAAAATGGCTACTTTGTTGTTATCTCCTATAAAGCTATTCTAATAAATAATCTTAACCTCTTCCTTTGCACAGGCTGCCTTGGTTCAGACTGAATTCCCCTTGAGAGAAGATACAGATTGCCTACGGAAAAGGAGGCTCATGCTGTGCACAAAGAGCTTAGATCTGCCAGTTCCCTCTCCAACATTTCATCTACCAGCAGCCGGGTGGGTTTGCTCTCCCAGAGCACTCTCCTTTCAGCAGTCAGCACACTTTAGGCACACTTCAAATAGCATGCAAAAAATAAAATAGCTAAATAAACAAATAAATATTAAAATCCTCCAAAAATACATTTTAAATATTGTTAAGCAAAGAGTGGCCCAGATTCTTCATATTCTATAGGAGGAAATAAAGGAAGAAAGGCAAAGATTTTCTATCTAAGCTCCCCAAGAACTCCTCAAGTTGAAATATAGGTTGCGGGTTTCTAACTTCTTGCCTTAAACTGAAAAGTCAGCTCATCTCTTCTTCCTGATTAACTCCTGAAGATAAATTTGTGTACTAAGGAGGGCTACTAAGGAGCATACATTTCACAAAGCCTTTTCAGAAGGCTTCTCGAATATTCCTTAGATTGGAAAACTGCCACAGCTAGGACGTCTTGCTGGATCTTTGCAAAACTTTCTTCAGCCTTACATCTCTAAAAGTTCATACTCTGGATGCATGTGCACACTGTTTTCTGGAGAGGAAATCATATACTTATTTTGTGTTTGCAAAGTGTCCATCATAATGGAGTTATTACACACTGCCAAGGCTCTGATGTGCTTCCACGAAGACTAGTAATTCTCTATGCTTACTGTGGCTGGAAATAGCTTCAAATTAGCAACAAATGTTCACATAACTTCAATGAAATATACAAATACATCCTTATGAACTTAACCTGATTATAAGCTTACTCTCGTATCAAAATTTTGTCTTACTACATCTTCTCACTTGCATTTAAACTAATTCCAGGTACAGCATTTAAAAACAGAAAAAGCTGCTATGTATATGTTTTGTATATATTCATGTACTAGTCTGAAAATCTGTGAAGGCAGCACTTACACAGGTTTAAGTTATTTTAATTTTCCCTGATGCATACATGTAGCAGATTAAAGCACTTACCTATTCAATACAAATATCCATTTGTTTAAGCATGTCTTCTTAAGAGTTGGCCATACTGTATGCAAAGCATGCAAAACCAATTTGGCAGGCATTTTTAAAATGCAGGAGCTTTTAAAATGCAAGAGCAATACCTGGCTTCTGTTTTGTAACAGGATTTATTACACCTCACTAATTAAACTTCTAAACCTTTTTAGTTACTGGTTTTAAAGAGGCCAAAAGAATGAAGAGGTTTTCCTCTCAACTATTTTCTTTTGTAAACTAAATAGTCTCTTCTGTTTAAGTTTAGGGAAGAGGACTTGGGGGAGGAAGGAACTAGGGAAGCTTTATATCTTAGAAATGCATTTCTTTTTTTCTGTCTTCTACACAGCAAAGTCAGTATACTCCACAAAAGCACATCTAAGTATCAGTGTTCTAGCACAACTTCTGCTTCTCAATTAAGTAAAATGTCAGGTCATGAATCTCAGTTATTGTATCGCTGGGTCTGGTAAAACACATTAGCTCTGCACCTTTCATATTATGGGCCATGCCGGGGAGCTGCCTTTTCTCTGGTCTGATTCAATTTTCTCTTGGACCAAACAGCTATGGACCATAAGAAAAAGAAAATAATAAATGTAGTGCAATTGAGCCATGCCCCTAGTTCATGCCTGCAGGATAGGAAAAAGCGCAATTTGTGCGCTTACAAGAAAAGCCTTTTGAGCAGAAAGTATCTTGTGAAGTCATTTCTGACTACTAAAAATTCTTTCCTGCTATGTGAGAATATGATCCCTGTCACGTCTTGGGAAAGAAAGCAACTCTGAGCAATAGTGCCTGGCATCCCATGGCGGGGCATCCCAAGAGGCAGTCTGCACATGCAGACTGCCCAGGCAATTTTTATGAGAGCTCTCCACTAATGAGGAGAGTTCAGAAACAATGATTCCTTCAGAATCATATAAAATTAACAGAACTAATATCATATCTGCCGTCATTCTGGGAAGGACTAGAACTGATGGAGGACTTCAGGCAGGCATATACTAAGTTACAAATTAAAGCATTTGCATGAATAGTACTGTGCCTACAATTCAGCAATGAATGTATATAGCTATTAGAATATCATCCAGGAAAATAGGGAGGTGAGGGACTTGTAGGAGAGAGTATTATTCTTGGGATTTTATTTGGTTTTTTTTTTTTCCTGGTAATAGTCATGTTCCTTAAAAAGAAAGATTATTGCTGCCTTTGCTTAGTTGTTTTGACAGTTCTCACAGTTTCTCTCAGTCATATATATTCAAATGTTTACACTTCAGAAGTTTGTATACAATGCCTGTCAAAGTGAAATATATGACAGTCATAACAGAAACCTGTAGTTTCCCATGTTGCTCCAGTACCACTGCTTATTAGGGAAGTACATGCAATAAGGAAAATAACAAGCCAGAGATCCTTCCACAGTTTCGTTTGTGTCACTTAAGCATTCTCAAGGTCAATTTTAGTCTAAAGCAAAAATTTCACTGCCCTACCAGTGACATTTAACATCATCTTATTAAATAAAATGCACGCACAGAAAACAGCATCATTAGAGTGTAACCTTTCCCTAAGCTGCCCTGATTTAATATCTAAAAAGCAATCATTTATTAGTCACTAGAAATTTTATCACAAGCACATATTTTAATACAATTTAAGTGCAATTTTGCAGTGCAATTACCTTAAGAAACACGGTAAGGCACAATTCCTTACTATCATTCCAACACTTCCAACAATGCAAGGTAGCATTTTTTCTGTAAATTTTTGCCTTTAAAGGCTTCCAAATGGCTTAAACAAGCTAGGGGTGGCACACATGAATTATTATTTTTAAAGAAAACAGTTCTGGTTATGTCACATACTTGTGTTAAAAATGTAAACTGTGAATTCACTGACAGCTCTAACAACTTCAAAAAAATAATCAAAACGTGCACAGAATGTATATTAACACTCGCTACAGGAAGTTGTTTAATTTTTCATAAAAATTATATAGACCACTTTTTGAAGATGATTTTAGTATTATCAGTCTGGTTTTATAGTTATCAATATGATTTTATCCTAACACTCTTACTATACAAAAAGCACCCCACCAAATGGACTTCTTTTTCTGAGAGAGGGTTTACTTACGCAACTCTTAGAGTCTCTAGTCGCCAAAGGGAACGAGCATGAATTGACACAGCACCACCTTCATAATGGACAGTTCTGAAAACCAAGCAAATTCATCATATTGTTTGTTCATTTAACTGCATCTCTCATTTTAAGACTGGCAAAACAATTATTGCAACTGTCACATTCAAAGGTTATCAGAATCAAAACCAGCTCTTATCAATTAAACCTTCAGACTTAGTTACTCAAATTTTAATTGTTTTTAGCATCCTTTATTGTGATATTCAGAACAACAAGATTTATGCAGTGTTTGCTTAGACATCTTTCTTAGTGTTTTAAGGATAGAGGATCCAGGGGGAAAAAAAAAAAATTAAAAAAATCAATAGCCTAATAATTACAGTATTTCTAGATTCTAACAAAAAACAAGTATCAAATGATGATAAAGATTTGTGATCACTGCATACATCTCACAAGAAAGGTAGTGTTTTCTCACAGCTTATACTATTAAAATAACCACACTATTTATTACATTGAATTATGAAAATTCACTTATTTGGCACTGTATGTTATTGTCATAGCACCTGAAATTTCACAACCACACTGATACGGTCTTCACACATCTCAGATGTTAACAGCTTCCTATTTCCAAATTTTAATATGTAATGACCGCTGTAGTTCCTGTATACATCCAGAAATCTAAGTGCTTCTAAAAAACAGTCAATTAAGCCTAAAAATGGTTGGGTTTTTTTTTCCTCCATTATTCTACACACTGATAAGTGATCTATATTGCATCCACAAAATGGTTTAGATTTATGGTCACCAAAAGCCCTGAGTAGGTAACCTGGTTTCTCATCAAAGTAATGTTGAGGTGTGTGGTGAGTATTAAGCACCGCCGCTCTAGATTTATGCAGCAGTTCTTTGGACTGCTTCCTGCCTGCACCTTTATTTCTGCTCTAAGACACCTGCAGATTTTAGAAACCTAGGCCTTTCCTTTGAGAAAATGAATAAAGCAGTCACTTATGCAAAGGAGTGCCGTCACTATGCTTATCAGATCAAGCACGTCAGGGAACACTGCCAAAGAAAGGCATAGTTTTATGGATCCTGAAAGAGCTTATGGATTGAGTAAATGTGATCTTCATCCAAGACCAGGCACTGCCAAAAACAGCCAGCGACCTAACTTCAGAGAATATTAATATCGAAATAGTAGGCATTTCCCATTGTTTGTTAGAAGCAATTTTTTGAGGACCGCAATTTTGGAATCAGGGTATCTACTACTTAATAGGCTTTAGCTTCCGAAGTCCTCCTGTGGATATAATACAGAGGGACTGAATACTTAGCACAGAGGAAAACCCATTGAAGGAGATGGTTCAGAACCAAAAGAAATAATGAGTTAGAATATACTCCTCAGTACTGTTAACAACACACAAAACTACAGATGTGTTAAAATCCATCTTGGAATATGCTAAAATGTATTAAGGAAATATACACTCCCAGACATTGCAAATGAATGAAGACAAATTATACAGGGGAAAAAAATGAGTCAAAATACAAAAATAAATATTCCTCATTCCAATTACAGAACCACTCACACTGAATATTCCTGATCCATGTATAAACAGAAACTCTGACACGGGCTCCATGTACCAAAACAAGTTAGAGGTCCATGTATAAACATGTACAAAATCCTCCCTTGACCTTACAGCCAGTATTTTATCCACATATTATCTTAGTCATTTGTTGCAATGATTGTGGTGCTAGGAGCAGCTGACAGGTATTAGTAAGTCTCTCCTCTCTCTCTCTCACAGAAGGGAATGAAATTCAAAGTCAATCTTATTTTTTATTGACATTGACCTTCATTAGTATAGTAAAATGGAAATGCTAAATAGTCTTGCATTCAGCTGCTTCTCTGTTCAGACACTCTCTCTTCTCTTTCAGGCATTTGTTCAAATTTTTGTTTTGCAACTAACAGACTGGGTTTATGGTGTAACATCTAAACAATAACAGATCAGCTGTCACCCTGGTTGGTTTGTCAGGGTTGGGGGGAGTGTGTGTGTGTTTGTTTGGGGGTCTTGTCATTGTTTTTGGGTTTGGGGGTTTTTGGGAGGTTTCTCTGTTTGTTTTTAAGTTGAAACATTCCGATTACATCCTGGCTTATTTCAATATGAACCTCACTGACAAAAATGCATTTGGAATTCTTGCGTTCTTATAATACAAAATTTAACAATTTTATTCAGCAGTTTTCAGATCATTAAATATATGACAAATGAGGTCAAAGCAAAGGCTTAAATTAATCAGAATATTTGATTTTTAAGTTGGTACCTTGTAACTTTTCAGGGATGAAGTTTTCTCACAGTGGAAACCTGGATACTGCCACCAGTTTCTCAGTCTGAGTACTCTTTTGAAGCTAGCTTTGGATTACACATAACAGTTGGATCAGTGTAATTTTAAACCTCTAAAAAGCCTCGCAATATGAACTTAAAAGCATGGCTTCTCATGGTTGAAGTAATTTTTTGTTATATGACTGTCCATCCATTATTTCCTTTCTCTGTTCTTTCAAAGGGGAGCTATCAATCTTGGAATGGTCATGTAAGACGAGAAAATGGTAAGGAGATAGAAGGGAAGAAATCCTAAATAAAAACATGCAATTTGTTTACCAAAGGAAATAAAAAGGATCCTGGGATTGTCTCTTATTTCCATATAAATGAGTGGGTACAGTAGCAACAGAAGGAGTGAAGGCAGAAAGACAGTGATAGCACTTGAGGAATAAAAGTCAACAAGGCAGCAGCAAAGCCTCAGCAAAAGAATAAGTGACAGCAATCTGGAGGGGGACTGAAAAAGAGCTGGGGACTGGAGGGCTAGGGATCAAGGATCCCTACAGGGAAGCAAAAGGAGAAGCCCAGAGATTGGGGTCAAGGATGGAGCAGCAAGACTTTGTTTGGGCAGGAAAGAAGATAAATGCTACAAAAAAAACCCCAAGTTGGCACAAAGCACTAGAATAGGGTGTAAGCTCTTGTGTATTTAGCTAGATATTGTCTTCTCTACCAAAAACATGGTAAAGAAAAGGTGGCTTTGAATAAAAAATATCTTTTCTTCATTGAAGGGCAAGTCACTTTGCCCTTACCATAACAGCATGGATACTAACCATTGCCCCAGAGCAGCTGAATAAATTCATAACCTCAACCGCCTCATACTTTTTTATTCTAAGAAATCCAAGTTCATTTGTAACTCATTTCAGTAAAACAAATGTAGTAAACTGCTTTGAGATTGCTCAAACCAACTTCCTTAGAACTTGCTCTAAATAAAAACATTATTTGATAGGATGCACCTCATTTCTTTTTACATACTCTCAACAACAGTTTAGTGCTGAAAAGGAAGCATAATTCATAACATTTTAATCCTTCCTGAAACTGATACTGGTAAGCCATAGCAGATACTGATGTTACTAGGTCAAATAAAACATTTCTTTTAATGATGTGTGAATAACCTAGAAAAATTCTCTGTCAAAGAGTTACCACAGATGTACATTGATAGGTTGGAAAAAATAAAATTTCAAGTTGCGAAGTGCACAGAAGATGTACATTACTTGACAAATAGTAGAGAAAACCTATGAATTACAAAAACATATTGTGGAATTATCAATAATGTAAATGCATGAGAAAATTACAAATAACAGCAGAAAAAGAGAGGGCAACAAGAGCTACAATGAGTGCTAATCATCCCCTAGAAAGCTCAGGATACCTTATACCTTCTGAGCCATACCCATAACACTAATTCCTGACTTTTTTTCCTATTCTTTCCAAAGCACTTTATTTGCATATTCTATATTTATGGAATAAGTATATTAACCACTTTTATTTCAAATGAAAATATCAATAAGGAATTCAGAACCTTTGAGAATTTTCAGTTCATCCTCACTATAAACCTTAATCTAGTTAGTTAGTTGGTGTAATGAAGTCATTTTTTGTCTGACCTATATCTGTAAGTTAAATTTAAAACATCATTCTTCTTCCTGACTATGTCGTTAATCTATTTATTTCCCCTTAATATAAACAGTCACGAGAGCTGGAACTCGCCGCCCCGTTTGTCTGACAGCGCTGGGGCTGTCATTACAGCACCACGGACAGCGCAATCAGCCCCGCCGCCGGCAGCCCCGCCCCCCTGAATCGCTCATGTCCAATTACAATAATGAATTAAAACGCGCTGGAGAATCATTACTGAATTCATATTCTTATTAAAGTATTGTTGAGCTGAGAGAGGGCAATCACTTCAGTGAAATTCACTAACTAAAAACGGGCATCAAATGAGGTTAAAATAAATTACATTGAATGACGGTGTTTTGACACTGCTGAAGTCGTCTTGGTTCAAGAACATGTAAATCCTAAATTCCACTGCAAGGAAATAATGGAGTAAAACTCAGTAACTTGGAATCAATCAGGGCGCCATAAAGATGGCATAAATAACATAACAATATTGTACCTGGATTATGCACAAATGAATAAATCCAAATAAGATGTTAAATTTCAAGTTAAAGAAATTGTTCCATTCCCTTCAATGACAGGCAAGGCTGTTGTGTCTTTAATTTGAAAAATCTCTAAAAAGCTCTACAGATGCTTTTTCAAATTAATTTGTAAAGTACAAACATTGCTATTCAAGAGTCGTGGGTTGTTTTGGGTGTGGGGGAGAGGCTATTGATTTATGCTGGGTGACAACTTTATGAATTCACATTTCAGTCATAAATAATCCTTCACACATGCCAGATCCCAGCCTTTCTGGGGTACAACAGACCTCGCTAGTTCATAATCCCATATCAAGGAGTGTATTTTACCTTTCTAAAGAGAATAGCATGGAAAGGAAAGTGAAAAGGAGCTGGGATTGACTAAGTCACATTGATTTTGACTTTCATCACTTTACAACCCTGTCTATTCATTTCTGAGACTAACACAAAACATTCAATATAATTTACAAAAGCCTTAATGTAATATGTTTAATCCAAAGAAACTGTCAAAGGCAGAAATGACAAAAGCGCTTCTGGAAATGAGGCTACACATGTATATTCCCTCCTGAAGGCCCATTCTGACTGGATAGTTTGATAAATTGGAGTCTGTTCCACCTCAAGTGATACTCTGCAAAAGCCAGGAGCACTTTGCTCCCTCTCACAGGTAGTTTCTTTCTGTAATGATATATTTCTGAAGGGTCCAAATTACACTGCAGTCATCACTTTAAAATACATATTGCAAATCAAAATGCAAATTAGTTGCAATGGGAACATTCATGGCCTCCTCCTACACTGGGAACTATGAATACTCACAGCCCTACTTCTGTGTGGACTTTAAGTCCTAAAAGACTAGCAATGACAGGGCTATGATAAAAAGCTAGCATCACAACCCAATTAAAAAAAAATAAAATTATTACACACTTCCACTGCTATCTGCCATTAATTTGGGGGGAATATTAAGTAAAAAAACCCAAAACCATAAAGTAATCAACAACTTTACAGTCATGCAAAGTACTGTATTAATAACTAGCCGACATTTTTACAGGAAAATAAAAATGATCCACATAATACAACAATGTCAAAAATGTAAAAGAATTCCTCTTAATTGAACAGTAAAAACAGGGTGACTTGACTGATTCAGTTGTGATGGGGAAAAAAAAAATTAACTTGTTTATTACAAAACCTTTAAAATCTCTGCTGCACAACCTGAATTTATTATGAACATTTCTTGCAAAATTTTTTTAATTAAAAGAGTGAAACAATGGTAAACAATTTCACTTTCAATGTATACATGCTCTAAATAGCAACTTCCGCCATTATTATAATAAATTTATGTATTCCTTTGATATTATAAATTCACAAGTGAAGACGCAATACTATAATTACCAAATAAGGGTTTAAAAAAAAAAAACACAAAAAACCAAGCACAAAGTAAAAAAAAAAAGTGCATCACAATTTCAACAGTGAAAGATACCAAATGAAAGCAAAGACCATTTCAAGGTACCTGTGATACAGTGATTTAAACAGTGATAATTGTATACAACCTCCCCCCCGAAAAAAAAAGTCTTAAAAATTATTAACAAATTTCTTGTGTATGAAACAGGAGGAAAAGGGTGGGAAAGGAGACTACGCAATCCCTTATTTCAAGAAAAAAAACCCATAAATCAAGAAAATCCTTGTGAGTCTGCCTCATTCCCATATGCACAAGTGACAGACCGCTTCTATAAGCTCATATGATGGGAGCCAGGCCAGAAGCCATGGGGGCACAGAGTGGAGGAAAAAGAATCAAAATAAATACAGACTCCCAGCTACTGTGCTGCTGCAGAAGTTTCCCTTGGCTTTGAAGATAAATAGAAACCAAGTAACCAACAGAAGAACACCAAGCTGATTATACTATGCCTTCTTGTGAATAGCTATACCTATATTTATTTTTTAATCTACCTGGAAATGCTTCTGAAATTTGAATTGAAGCACTACAGAAACAACACTGCAAACATAGGTCTAGCTTCCTATAGATGACTAAGGCTTTTTAAATAATAAAAACACAGTTTAAGGATTCTATGCACAAGGCTTTAAACCCTGTCCTTAAACCAGCAACCTAACTAACTAGAATGTGGAGTAAATTGTATTTAATTCAGTGAAATTGCACATACTTAACCTTTTTCCTGAAAAACTACCAGGGTCATGTCCACTCTGCCTGTAGTGTTTTAAAAACAGTACCACTATTTTTTTTCTAGTGTAACATCAAGTAAACCAGCATATTCCCACAAACATCTCTATTTGCACTGCTTCCAGCTGGAATGCTTTTTAATTACAAAGCAAACTAAGTCTAGCAACTTCAGGGAGAATCTACTTGAAAAGTATGTTTCTGAGTAGATAGGAGCCCCCCGGCCTAGAGACTTCCGTGTGGTGAATAAACCACTACAATTATTAAAACTTATCTTAAGGTTTCTGACTCCAGCTAGATCTTTGGGAAGGGGATTAATCCAGTCAATAAAATCCTATTTTACTATTTTTCTTGAGTTACTACTGCAAGAATCTGTTTAAATCAGTTCTCTGAGTTGCCCCCTACACAAATATTCAAAGTAGTCTTAAATTGTTTGTAGTTCAGAGATGTAATCTTTGAATAACATCTCACTGGCATTACATCAAGAGCCAAATACCGCTACAGAAAAGGCTGCATTATCAGAGACAGCTCATGATTTCTCAGCAATTTTGACCAAATTCAGCTGGATAGCAGCAGCAGACCAGTTCTTCCATCTTCACTGGGAATTTAAATGCACCAAGACACAACAGCCTTGGCAAAAGGTAGCCCAGGCACTTTGTCTCTGTGCTTACGCCTGTCGTACGCCTGCATCTGCTGCTGCCAGGGCAGAAGGTACATACAACTGAGACAGCACACCACCACTGCCTGCAGGAGGGAGGAGGCAAGGGAGCAGCCTCTGCTCTAGCAGCCTGCAGCCCCGTCACAGCTCCC
Organism: Burhinus bistriatus; assembly: GCA_013397275.1. Classification (NCBI taxonomy): domain Eukaryota; kingdom Metazoa; phylum Chordata; class Aves; order Charadriiformes; family Burhinidae; genus Burhinus; species Burhinus bistriatus. The sequence goes on from VYXH01010316.1 coordinate 149,994, forward strand.
CCTCCTTCCAGAACTGAGGGGCCACAGCCATGTACTGAGAAGACAGTACGGGTGGACTGTGCATGCAAGAAACAGCGCTACGGTGATCCTGTATAGGTCAAAGGAGCTTTATGGATCTCGGTTCTTGGAGGGAGGGAACATCCTCCTCCTCCTAACCAGTCTCTCACCTTGGGTAAATACCTGCTTGGCCTGTATCGAAAGCTGGCCCTGAACATTGCTCTTTTCCCACTGCTCATTGTGCAATTACATCTCAGCGCTTGATACCAAAGTCCCTCTTCCAAAAATACAATGATTCCACACTACCTGCTAGTCATCATGGTAGCACAATTTAAGGACCACATGGAGGAACACACAAGCTCAACAATTAAGCAAGGAAACACAGTATAAATTCAGAAAAAATTTTGAGACAAAAAAATATATGTTTTGGGTTTTTTTTAATACACTTTTTCCATTACTATTTCTGCCACTGTACTAGGCCTCTTCCAGTGCAGATTTGGATGACCTTGCCTCGGAGGAAGGTTTGTTAAGGACTGTGATCATGAATATAGTATCTCCACTGACACTGAATCATAGGTCTCCACTGTGCTAAATGCTATTCCACAAGAGTATAAACAGCTTGAGAACATGTGTTTTATTTTGGACTTCTGGTAATCTCTGAAACACTTTTATACTCAAATTTATGTAACTGTATCAATGCTCTAAGAATAGAGAAAAACAGCAGTTATTTTTAGAAACTGCCTAGGAGGAACCTTCACATCCAAACAATTTATTCATCTCCAGGATTAGATGACACCAGGTGACATTATAAAATAAAAATGTTATTTTAGGACTGTCTGATCTTTTATTTATTTATTTGAAAAGGCATAAAGAGGAGGCCTTTGCAGAAAAATGAAAATGAGATAGAGGAATTAGTGAGTCACAACAGAGATGGAACTTCTCAGTGTTCCCTTACACTGCCATTCTGCAGAGCAGACCTGCTCTTCAGGCATATGCTGGAAAAAAACAAACCAAGCACAACTGCAATAATCTATCACCAGGCTATTTCAAAACACAATGAAACGATAATATGGATTATTATACTCCAAATATACCATACTTTATCATGCCTTATGTGCAAAAGTTACTGAATTTAAATTAAAATGAAAGATAAAATAATTTCTTTTACAATTTCCTACCTGCTAAAATTACCCACATTTTTTAATATAATTCTACCAGCAGCTAAATACCACCCATCAAAATAAGGTATGCATACATATTGAAAACTGAAAGGAGTCACAAATTATCCTTTTCGGTATTATTTTGAATAGGCAAGACTCCTAATTAGAGATAGAAACACAAATATTTTAAGCAATAACTAAATTTATTCATAATTTAAGAGGAGAAAGTGTGGGTCACAGAACAATTATATCTAACTCCATAAAATCAAAAGTGATCACAAATTATATTCCAGGTTTATACGTAAAAATAATGTTTTTAAAAAATCAGAAAAGCAACAGCAGAACTTCAGAAAAGAAGAATATGAAAAAAATTAAACTTATTTTTATTCTGTTTGTTTATTAAAGAAAGTTCCTGAACAACAAGAAAATTTCAGAAGATCAAATCTGGTTTTTATGAAGCACTGAGAAACAATGTTTCTCAGCATTGCTATCAGGAAACATAAAGACAAAGACATAGGTACTATTTGTTGTCTACTACCTCTGCTTCTTTTCAGGTACTAGACAGATAGGTGAAAAGGTAGACACTGCAGAAAGAATAACAACAATCTGGTCTGTTTACAGCACTGGTCTGCAGCTTAAGAAATGAACCCTATTCTTCCCATGTTGTGGGACACAACGATGCATCATGTGAATGCACAAGCAGATCATATTTTCTACCTAATGTGCAACTTCATGCTCCTTTATTGCAGTTTATTATATAATGTTAGTCTTGTTGAAAAGAGACAGATTTTTAGTGTGTTCTTAAGCATTAAAGTTCATTACTGAAGTGCTTGATCATCATATAAATCTGCAATTACACTGCAACTACAGTTTTTAGCAGGAACTTTGCAGGATTTAAACTGAAGTATGAGCAAACACTATAGGATCCTATTTATTTATCGTCTTATCTTTTCATCACTTTCAGGGTGAGGATAATAATAGCAGCAATAAACTCCAAGCTGTAATGGATCTATCATATAGTAACTAAAATTAAAACATGAACGGATCACATTTTAAGTCTCAGCATTTTGAAATATATTCTGTGTTAAAAAGCTATTCCCTTGTCTAAAAATGAGAAATAGCCAGGAAGGGTTGGTTAGCAGCTGTGTAAGAAAACCCTGAAGTTTTTCTCACTAATATCTAAATATTCATAGAAGATTTTTTGCTATATGAGAGTTTCCAGTGTCTTATTCTTATCTTTACAAATAAGAATAAAGTAGAATAAAAAATACATTTTTATTTGAAAACCAAGAAAACTTCTTTGGAAGTGAATGAATAGCACTTTCTTTGTCATGGAAATGAAGCTACTCAATATGCTGCATTAAACAAACTATTCCAAAATGAACATTATCATTTAGCAATCTTCAGGCTGCAGGTAGGAATAAATCATAAGACACTGCCCTACTGAAAAGAAGCTTAGGGTATATTTTATTAGAGCAAATAAATAGGACTTTGATTCACCCATGTATTCACTCCACTGAGACATGTCACTTCCAGTGCCAGTCTTCTCACCATTTGGATTTATTAGTTAACTGAGAGGCACATACCAAGCTGTCATCACTTCTCTACTTACACTCTAGGATTGCTTAAGTCAAGAAAACAAACATACATTAAGTTCTAGACTACCATGACAGGTACACCTGAGATCAATACTCAGATTAGTAGTCTTGAAGGACTGGGCAGTAGTCTTAACATACCCTGTCCTGAGGATTTTTTTGTGATTATAGAAAAAAAACCTCAGTAAAGAAACCAGCACATTTCATTCATGGTGTTTTTAAGTCAGTAAAGATGACAGTAAGTTATCAAAAATCACTATTGCTTTTATACCTGATAAGTGAAATCACACTTGAACAACACTGAAAAGAAAATCCAAGACGCTCATGTCCAAAGTTCATCTCAACAATATTCCTTCTTATGAGTAATACACCTCATCAGAATAGCCTTCAAAAATCCATACTATCAGGGACATTTAATATTGATTCAGTAACATTCGTTATTATTCTGTTATCAGCTGGAAACATACCTTCTTTGTTCTTCTCCGTGTTCACCCGAAGGGACTGTCAAACATTCGTCCATGTGACCATGCAATAACCTCAGAACATCCCCTCCTATCAGATATCCTTGAATAAAGGGAGGAAATCAAATGCATTTATCTGAAAGCAGCAACATGTACAACTATAGTTCAAACTGTAATAAATACTATCAGGTTTGGGTTTTGTTTTTTTTCTGTTGATATTTTATGTTACTTTAAAAAAAAAGAGTCAGAAGGGGAAGATATCTTTTACCCTGGGGAGACAGTTGAACATTGCCAAGTGAGAAAAGCTCCAAGTCAGCAAGTAGGAAAGGGTGGATCAGGAGGAAGAGCCACAGACAGGGGATTCTACAGAGTCAGCACAACTCAGAAAAAGACTGATCCAACGGACACAAGGAAGCAAGTACTTCCCTCCCAGATTACAACAGAAAAAGTGGGAGACTCTTCCATTTCACCTACTCACTTTTGGTTTTGATTTAAGTTAAGGATATCAGTTTATACGCTAACAAAAGAAAGATTTATATTTAACTTCAAAATCCTTTTTGGTGTCTTCGGAAGCTTTCTGTGAGAAAAACTTCTGGGAAGATCCACTGAAAGCTCTGCTTGACTTAAGATTCCCCACTTACAAACACGATTTATTTGGACCCCAAAGGGAAACTCCCATACTGCCTACACTATGACTGCACGTGCAAGTTGAAAGCCAAACACCTGGCTCTGCAGTGTACAGCTACAGGTATGCATGTTCACAAACTAAGGCACAGAACATACACGTAGCATCACAATATTTGAAGAGCCAGGACATCACAGCCAGAAAGCTGAAAATAAGGCCATAATTCTAATCAGTAAAGGTATTAACAAAATAGTTGCTTTTTCATCATCCTCTTTGAATCAGAGATGTGTCACCAAAAGGAAATTTAATTTTGTGTTATCCTACAAATATTGTATTATAATCTAGTAACTGAATGTAGCAGATAGTGCAAGTCAATAGTATTTTTTCACTCTGATAAGCTAAATAAGTGTTTACATTTGTTTCCTAAACTCATCTTCCCTTCTTGCTAGAACTCATTAATATCAAATTCTGCATTTGAGCAGGATGTGGAAACATAATTCCTTGGGTTTAGTATGACAACAAAAAGATATTTTTTAAAATATTATTGGAATAATATTTTGAAGCTATGTCTATATTTTGTGCAGTAAGACAGATCTGTACAGGGAAATGGTGTTGAAGATCCAACAATCGTACTGCACACATTTCACAGGTGTATTTTGGAGCTACAGGAAGTTTTTCTCCTGAATGTGTATCAGGGAATATTTCAGGGTGTAGTTTTTAAAACCTTGGAAATCAATATCAATTCAGTATTTATGTGGCAATTTTAGTACTGAATTTTTAAATTCTTGATTTTGACACAGAGGGGTATGTCCAGGTAAGAGTAGTTATATATATATATATTAATTTTTACATGGACCTGTGTCAATATAACTCTGGAGATGTTCTGCCCTGAGTAATTTTTTTATTTTGTTTTTAAAATGTCCCACACCCGCTTCACAGTACAGAATTAGCAGATTACTTGATCTGACTCTAAAGCTCTGTTTTGACTCAAACTAACTTCTGCATAAGCCAGTTTTGCAGAAATGCATGTAAAAAGAAATTTCAACTAGCTAGCTCCAATATCCTAGTTCATTTTACAGACTAACCATTATTTTCACTTGGAAGTAATTTTATTTAACTGAAGTGTTTCACTTATTAATCTATTTTTAACGGGAAGTTTTGATTAAGAGACGGTATTGTAGTGTAGTTATTCCTATACTAATGTTGTGTTTATGAAGATGACAAAGCATTTTGCAGATACTAACAAAATTAGCTTTATTTTCCTCTTCCTTCTTTTTAGGGTAATTTTCTCCAGTTTGGCTACAGTTTTGCTGAGGCATATGAAGTAAGGTCTTACACATTAAGTGTCAGATTGACTCTCCCTTCACAAGACAACTTTGATTACAGGAGCATTTGCTGGTTTTGCCAGAATAAGGCCTTCATTCTAACTCTTTCTGACACCATCCAGCTGATCTTCTCTAGAAAAGATACTGCTTAAAGATAATTAATTTCTGTATCTGAGAAAAGTGAAAATGGAAAGGTATAGCAACAAAGAACAAGCAAATATGCAGAGAAATGTACAGCTGCTAAAACCATGTTACATCATTTTCACATGATTTCCTGTCGGAAAAACTACAATATACTCCATCATTGTGGACTTCTGCTTCCCAAACAGCCAGGCAGGTCTCACTAGTGAGGTTCACCAACCAGAGAGATGTGGAGCAGCACAAATCTGATTCTCAGCTAACAAGCTATACTGGGATTATTAACATGAATTCCACACCAGCGTTGCCAGCAGTTGGAGGACAAGGAGAATGGAGTTTATAGGAAGAGGCAACAGGTTGGAGAGGAGAGGGTTTTCTCCTTTCATCAACAGAAAGGTTTTCTCCATAAAGTTTAGGACACTGTTAAGCAATGCACTAGTATTTTTTTAATAATGGTTTGCTCTAGAAACCATGTCAGAGAATCTGAATATGCAGAATGATCCTCATAGTCTAAAATCACAGTGCGTACACAGAAAGCAGGTGTTGGCAATGCTGTCCCTGAAATCTGAATAAGCAAAGCTGCAAGAGCATTCCACAAATGTGTTTTAAAATATGTCAGATAAAAAGAACTCATGTGAACTTTCAGTGTATTGCCTTTTCAAAAAAAATAGTACCCAAAAATCCCAGGGAGTAAGAAAGAAAGGACCTGCAGCTTTAACCTTCTTAAGGTTCTATTACAATACCTACTCAAAACAATTACTCTGTAGGAAACTTGAAATCATTAGGCTTTACATTGTGACAGACTTTTCAGAAGACAACGACTGTTTTTCTTCTCCATGGAACCAGCATGGCAAAATTCAGGGATCCTTGTCCTTTCATGTCAAAAGTTGCATTAAAAAAAACAAAAAACAAAAAACAAAAAAAAAAAAACAAAAAAAAAAAAAACAAAACCAACCCTTCCTAATTCCCAAATAAAATAAATAAATTTGAAAGTTGTTCTAGCATGTCTCTTTCTGGCTTTCCCCTCCTTGTGTTTTTCTTCCCAGCGACATGCTCCCCACAAAACCATTCCCAGTCTTAATTCCTAGGATTTCACATCCTGCTTCCAGTCATCTTGCCCATTTTTTAGTCAGTCTCGGGAACATGTAACCATGACTGCATACATCAGAATAATCCGAGAGAATATTTTAAACCTGGACCAAAAGCCTTTTGTAAAAAAATATTATGAACGTTACATCTTTAGCAAAATGAGAGTTGAATGAGCTGTTCAGTATTTAGAAAAAATTGTGTAGAAAACTATCAGTGTCACTTTCAGTATAACTTTCCCACTGTTTTCAGAACATTTGTGTATTTATTTACTGGACTGAATGTTTACATAAGATAAACCTACTCCCACACTTGGCAGAATAATTTGATTTTTTAGGTATTTCATTTACAATCCGTCTTTCAATAATTAAAGTTGAGTCAATCTTACCTTGGGCAACTTCACTTCCTGAACTGATTGGTGCTACACTCCAGAGCGTCTGCTGGAAGGCTGCATCGACATGTAAGCTACCATTGCCATAAGAGAGATGCTAAAACCAGGAAGGATAGAGGCTTTTATTTGGGGTTAATTAAAAATTTCATTACAGTATACAATAATAGTAACAAACATTCTCTTGTTTCTTTCATACATAAATTTTTCCTATTGACTGTATAAATAAACACAAAGTCAGACCTGGGTAACCTACACGGGACATTAGAAATAAAGCTAGAATAATAACAGCGTATTTGCCCCAAAGAGACATACATAAATGGCCCAGAACAGTCAGCTGTTTGGGGTCTTAGACCACAGCAAACACTTTGAAGAACTGATTATTAAAGGCTGTGGGGGTCTTATACCGCTGTTCCTTCTATGCACAATGGGATTTTCCACAAAGTTTGAATATTAGGCTGTGACATTAATTGAAGTGCAACTCACCACTTAATTATTTCCTGTGAGCCACTGGCTTCCTAAAACTGACATCAGATCAAAGAAATCAAGTAATTGATTTTGTAAGGCACTTACAGGAGTTCCCAAAACATATTCTTGAACCAAGTTTTCATGATCCAAGCAAATCTGAAACAATCTTTCCCTGAATGGCTCACTTCCTGCCTAAGCGTTCAATGGATGCTCTTCTTTTACTGTGTTACTCCCTATCTTCTGCCAGTGTTGCAGGTCTTTACAGTGAGTGCCACAGATGCTTTCTCATCTCAGAATTCTTCGCATGTGCGAGTTCCAACTAGTTCAGTGACATTATTGTCTCAGAAATTCTTATCTCAAGGCATATCATATATCGCCTCCACGCAAAATCCTTTGTCCCGCACTGTCAGTCAGTTCTACTGATACAATGTTAGTGCCAAACAACATAATCTTATATAAGATTACAGAACCAAGCATTCTACAGATAAGCAGCTGTTTTGAAGTATATTGTTTTTCCTACCAGGTAATAATTTTTCAAGTGCAGTAATATTTAGACACTTTTATCAAAACTTCATTTTAAACTACTGGACAGTAACTGTGTTTATACAGTAGTATTGGTCTCTGTTTCTGTATCTTGTGACCAACATTAACACCTTCTGGATAAAGTTATTACCCATGCAAAAGACAAAAATGGCAATGGAGGTCAGAAGGGGGTAGGTGCCCAATGACACATGCAGAGTTCTGCTGTCTTCCTGCCTGCGCATCTTCTAGCTGTACAGCAGTACGAGAATGAGCGCATCAGCTCACTTAGAAGGCTCCTCTAACAACTGCTGATGTATAAAGTAAGAGATCTCACAAAAGCCATGTTTCCACTGCACCAGTCTCATTCAGCACATGTGATGGAGGACATTCAATGAACAAACCACCACTTCACCTCTTATATTTCCCTTACTCCAACTACATAACTTAGTCAATGGCAGACCAGACTGAGAGACTACAATCCCCAGCACACGTCCAGTCCCATTTCTGCTCTGTGGGACTTAATTTTGTTAGGTTTCCTCTGAGATCACTACACAGATTCCAGTTAGGGACAATGAGCAATTCAACCAGGCAGGAACATTACTTTTTGAGGGAAACGCATCATTCCGGCTAGCCAAAAGAGGAAGAGGGTAACTTCTCTGGCATTTAGATCTGCCATCAACAGAAAATTCTTGTAACTGCGTGCTTTGTACATGTTAACGAACTTATTTTCACACACAATGGTAGCAACTGAATTAGCAGTCCGTTCTATAGATAGGACACTGAACAAAAATACATTGCTGACATCTCTCTTCAGAGCACCTGTTATTTTGATCCATTCATTTTACTCCCGCTGCAGTTCTGACTATAACCCAGATGTCTCAAGCTGAGTCACCAGAGAATTATACCTTTTAAAAGTATGGTTTAAATGACCTAATACAACACATGACCACCACAGCAGAGAAATTGAGAGTATATCTCTATTATAGTCTTCTTTCCTTCACTTCCCTAGATTGCTTGCTGCATCCTTCAAGTTACAATTCAAGGAAGGGGTCCTGACATTTACAATTCCATTCATCCCCCAGAACCATCCATAGCAAACAATAAAATGAAGCTTTGACCATGTAGAGAAAGCACCCTGTCAAAGGATATTCAAGGATTCAATTACGTCAAATATGTAGAAAAGATCCCAACAAATCAAAGATGCCAGTCTTAATCTGGCATTGCCTAACTTTTCAGTGCTATATTTTACAATCTTGATGTTGTTTTAAAGCAATCTGCTGCCTGTCTATAACTTAACTGGAGGTTATCTGCTTGGGTTTGTACTTTCAGCACAATAAAACTATCAAAATGAAACAAATTCCATAGCACGTCATAGAATCATAGAATGGTTTAGGTTGGAAGGGACCTTAAAGATCATCTAGTTCCAACCGCCCTGCCATGGGCAAGGACACCTCCCACTACACTAGGTTGCTCAAAGCCTCATCCAACCTGGCCTTGAACACTTCCAGGGATGGGGCATCCACAGCTTCCCTGGGTAACCTGTTCCAGTGCCTCACCAACCTCACAGTGAAAAATTTCTTCCTGACATCTAGTCTAAATCTACCCTCTTCCAGTTTGAAGCCATTACCCCTCGTCCTATCACTACATGCCTTTGTAAAAAGTCCCTCTCCAGCTTTCTTGTAGGCCCCTTTCAGATACTGGGAGGCTGCTATAAGGTCTCCCTGGAGCCTTCTCTTCTCCACGCTGAACAACCCCAACTCTCCCAGCCTGTCTTCATAGCAGAGGTGCTCTAAGCCTCTGGTCATCTTTGTGGCCCTCTCTGGACCTGCTCCAACAGGTCCAGGATGTGGACGTGATATTCACACCGATGTTGAACAGTCTCAATACCTACTACACCGACCTTTACTAGCTGGCATAACAGAGTATCTGGCAGAAGTAGCAGGTTGCCATCATCAGTGAGGACCACATGCGTAGCACATGTCTTTCAGCTGTGCAATAACAACATTTGCAAAGCAGAAATATGTCTGGTTCAGAAATCCTGCTATCTATTCTAATCCTGGTATGGGTGTTCTCCATTACAGGCAGGTCCTTTAGCCTTCTGTCTCACCCAAATAATATCTTTTCTGCACCAGTGTCCAGACTCAACCAAAAAGCTAGATTTGTCTTCCCTACTCATAGATTAAGAATCTCCTAAACCAGCATTTAACCTGCCATAGGCTTTTAATCACTTTGTAGAATTAAATTACGGTATTTTATGAGTACAGGTTAACACTACTGTCTACAGGCAGCTTCTCAAGGATAAACTCCAAGACTCAAATCTTCCAGAATACTAGAGGTTTCCCAACTGAACTTATTGTCATGTTATAAACTCTGTACTGCTCTGCAGAAAAGTAACACAATTGCATCTCTGTTCCTAGGTCTTCAAGAAAAACACAGTGTATTCAAGCTCACTGGAGAGCTTGGAAATCAGATGGTGACTTCCACAAGAACCCTTCAGGAGTGATTGCAGCAACATAGCTGCATTTACAATAGCTCTAAATAACTAGATGATGTATTTTAAATTTCACAGTCAGTCTGCCTCGAAGTTTCTGCTCTCAAAAATGTGCATGTGTGCAAAGAGAAAAACATAAAGAAAGGAAAACTTTTGCTTCAGGCTTCCTCTTTGCTAAGGTGCATCAATACTGACATCTCATCTAGCAGTATCTATTTCTATCTGCGCTTTACATTATGATGTCTCTGCCTTCAATCTCAGGCCATTCCAAATAGCGAGAATAGCAAAAGAAAAATAATAAAGAAAATTTATTTTCTGGTACATTGAGAAGTGCGTACAAGGCAGAGCGCTTCCCAGAATGCATAAGTACTGCACACAACAGCATCAACCACGCTGCTTCAAAAGTTCGTACCAGTTGGCGCAGAGATGGAGGCTACAGACATGATCCAGTTGAATTTATTTCTCTTCTGTATATGGAGACTCTGACAGTCATTGCTGTTTCCCCTTTCTCTCTAACTGTCTTAAAAATACTACAATGATCAGGACAGCAAAGCAGTTTCAAACCATTTAGGTACCTATTCTCAATGATATTCCAAGTCTTGAACAGACACCATTCCCACAACAGGTATGCAAGTGAGAATGCATGCATCAGAGTGAGGGGGAGCACTTCGTATGCTTCTCTACTTTTCCTTAGTCAGTCTCAGACGAGGTAAAGCAAAACTGGAAGATGTCCACACTGGAGATATTTCTATCTTGGGAAAGAAGTCAAAAAGTACTGTATCTATAACTGAAAAAAAAAAAAAAAC
>VYXH01010316.1:161135-181870 GCA_013397275.1 Burhinus bistriatus
TTTTTTTTTTTTTTTTTTTTAATTAGGATAGGAAATAAATTTCACATCAAAAACACGATGAATTAACAAGCTTCAGCAAAATCCAAAGGTTAAAGTAGATGCACTGTCTCTAGAACCAAAAGATAATGACTTGTTATCTTCCTACTTATCAGGTGTCATTTCTATTAAAATTTGTTACCTGAGTCAGTGAAAAAGTATTCTGTGACACCGAGTATTATATTGACACTGTCAAAATAAAAGAAAATATTCAGTCACAGGAAGGGAGATGTTGGAAAGAACTAGAAGTAATAACTGCATCTGTGTAAAGTTTTTATAGCATTAGTTTTTTTGCATTTTCATCTAAAAGCGGCAATACATTTATATTCCTTGAAACACCTATGTATACTCTGAAAAAGTTTGAATAAATATGGGTAAACTTACACTGAAGAACAAAAAAAAAAAAAATTAACTAAGTTTTGACCCAAAGTAGGCAAAGCCCAGGAAGTTTCAGGTGGGTTTAAAGCTCCACAAAATCCTGGTTTCTTTGCATTTCTCTGAAGTGGTTTAAACAGTTGCCCAACAAATCCATAAGCAAAGAGAATTTTTCCATTTGTAAAGAAAGAGAATTGCCAGTACTATACTAACAAATTTCAGTCCCTCCACTCAGCATAAATGTATCATCAGCAAAGGGAGAGTAGCAGCTAAAACCCACAGATATACAGAAATTACCATTACAAGGGCAGTCATCGAGAATTATCTAGTCCACTATCACATAGCTGACAGCAGGTAATTGCAGATGCATGGCAGGAAAGCATAAGGATCCCACAGAGGGTAGATGGGGGTAGTCTGCATTCCCCCTCTTTATATTAGCTTTCCTTCTGCACTATAACCACAAAAAGCCTGAAGCACATCAGCTACTATGCTTCCAAATGATTATCATTTAGTATGATTAGACACAATAGCTTTCATTAACAAAGTATTAATTTTACAGAAGCAAGCCTCAAACCTTAGGAAATGACAAAGTAGCCTATGGAAAAAGAATGGTTTCTGGTGAATGCATCATATTACAGTCTTCAATGGCATTATCCTGTACAATTTTTTCCACAAGTGCTACTTCATTGTATATACAGGATAAAGGAGCTCAACTTCAAGAACAGCTGCTCAGTGCATTGTTTTCTCCTCAATCTTCAGTCTGCAGCCTCATGCTTTACTCAATATAGTCAATTCTTCAAAGCTTTGAAAAGAGAATTATTAATTACCTCATAGGCTTTTCTCTTGCTACCAACAATTACAGCATTTCACCAAACACAGCAAATATCAATGAACTGATTTTCTCAAAATCCCAAAGAAGTAGCATTATAGCCCATTTTCCAATGGGGAGCGGAGGTACACAGATTACACTAAGAAATTTTCATTAATCTAGGATGCCCAAGTTGAGGTGACAAGGACCTGTTTAATTCCCCCTGTACACTGCATTGTATGCAGTTTTAACATTCAAGGCACACCTTCCATTCACCTCAGTTGCAGGTATCAAGACCAAGCAACTCTGGGACCTCAACCTCTAGCAGAAGGAGGAACACCTCAGAGCCATAACTCAGGTAAGGAATATTCCTGGCAAGGGATGAAGAGCTAGTGACCTCTTGAAAGCAAATCTAGTATAAAAGAAGATCTGTCCAGAAAATTCCACAGCAGAGTCCAGTACAAAATCTACTTCTCCAGGAAAATAATTAACAAAGCATCATACCACCAATCCTCCACTTGCAATTCCCAGCTTGAAATTTAATCTTCAAAGTTGCTTCATTCCACAGCCTCTCTGCTACTAAGCCCTGACACACCCATCAAACTTTTATCAGCACTGAGACAGCGTTCCATAAAAAGCCAGTGTAACTGTGTTTCTAAGTTCATCAAAGTTTTGCATTTTGTAATGCCTGTGGGTTTTCAAAATTTAGGAAAATTATTTTTGTGGCATGTTTTATATGTAATTTTCCTGCATTAAAAAAAAGGGGGGGGGAGGCAAATAAAAACCCCATAGTTACAGTAGGTGGCATTATTGTGACACCCACATGAGACACAGGTAGAGAAGGAAACTTTAAAACCATTTTTTAGACATCTGCCACCCAAACTAACATAAAATCACCGACAGGAGTAGGCTGTCAGCATACCATGGGTGACTGCTGTGCCTTAATACAACGGGTTTCCTAGACAGTTGCTGATAGCAGTTATCTAGCCTAACTGCTCCAGGCCTTTCCCACTCTCTTCTCTTCTCCCAGTCTTTATCCCAGTCCCGTATCTCTCACCTAGCCAATCCAGCTTCCCAACCCAGTTACATACTACCTTATCACCTGGATTTAGGACCTCTTCCTGCTTCAAAAGGTTATCCTCAGACCTACAAAGCCTCAGTGTGGCCTTCTGTTTTTTTTTTTTTTTTTTTTCTTGCTCAACCTCTTCCTTCCCAAGCATTAGACTTCTTTCTAGAAACTCACTACAACTTCTGCCCCTCAATTCTTTTCTCATTTCTTGGCCCCAGACCTTCCTCTCTCTGGATCTTTGCCCAGCAGTTTGGTTCTCCCCAGCCAGCCCAGTCCTTCTCTACAGATCTCTCTTATCGTCCTTCATTCCCAGTCCCACTCCACGGCTTCTTCTATCAATTCTCCCTGCTAAACCAGCACAGGTTTTCTGCCCCGAATTTCTAACACAACTTTAACCAGCAGGTGCCCACTCCTCCCTTGTCACAGCTTCTTGTCCCAGATGATTTATTAGTCCCTTACCGCCTGCCTGCCTTCAGCTGCCAATCTTTTCAGCCAGTCATCAAGGCCCACTCAGTTTCCCTCCTTCCCACTTCTGTCCCTGCTACATCACCTGCCTATTGTTCCTTCTACTTTTTCATAGCTTCCTCCTCCACATACCTTAAATGACAGCAGATCACCGGCAGCACATAAAACTGACTTCTCAGCTGTCAATACAGCACCTAACTTCATCCCCACCTTGAGCCACCCATTACAAGGAATATCTGGTTCCACCAGGGTTGGGGTGTATTTAACTATTCGCTGTAGAGGGAGTTTTAAACAGTTAACATACAAGAGGTGCAAGAAGTCTAGCTTCTGCAAAATAGACAAAGTCATAAGACTTTTAGCTACTAAAAGAAAATTTAAAAAAAATCCTCCCTGGCCTTGACGAAGCTACATTATTTCAGGAGAATGTTTCTTTCCTAAGTTTAAGCAAGGAGAGGCTTGTTACCTTTTTTTTTTTTTTCCCCCTTTTTCTTTTTTTTAAAGTTAGCAAAAAGTACACCTGTGATATCAGGAACACCCCTTCTAATTTCCTATGTTTCTTATAAAGCATGGGATGATCAACATTTTCAAGAAAACGATATGAATTTTCTTAATGATGTGAAATTATTTTTTCCTTGCCTGTCTTCAAGCTCAGTGACATCTCTTCTGGATGAACTAAAAAAAAATTATCTCAGACCAAAAAAAAAAAAAAAAACCCCAAAAAAACCCAAACCAGAATTAGATGCTACTATTTCTAATAAGTAATGTTTTACATTACAAGCACTTGATTATAAGCACTTGGAAGCAGGATTTTAGAAGGCAGAGCAACTTGACAACCTTAATTATTGGGAAGACCTACCAGCCTCCACAATAACATTTCAAATTGTACAAAGACTCTGTGGGAACTGCATTATGATCAGTGTAACAGAGGAGCTCAACACTACCTTGTTCCACTAATTTCAGGTTTGTTAATGCAGATTCAAATTATTTTTAAGAAAAACCTTTTTTACTATTTTTCAACAAAAATAAATGATGGAATCGTGAACTTACACAGAAGAAAGCAAAGTCCAACTACTGAGTTTCACACTCTTAGAAAAAAAAATGAAAGGGGAGGAGAATAAAATTTAAAAAAATAAAAGAAAAATAAATAAAAAAAAAAATCACATACTGCTCTGTTCCCTGGAACTATTGCACCAACAAATGCTACAGATACTTAGAAGCTGTCCCAAGTATTTGATAACAAGAGTAGTAAAATGAAGAGCTGAAAATAAACACTGTATTTGATGCAAGAAGATGCAGAGGGAGTGCCTTTCCAGTACTCGGGACCCTGTTCTCCTGTTCAGGACATATGACAGATATAAGCTCCACCTTTCAAGTAATCTGATCTAATTTGGACAATATTATTTTTGAAAGGGAACTCTGTCATCAGTTAACCATGATAAAAATCTGCAAGGGAAAGCTTACACTTCAAAGGAAAGTTTCCAATTACTTTCATATTAGTTTCCAGTAAAGGTCTTTTAAGTCAAAGAGGTAAACCTCAAGGCTTGTTCACAGATTTGCATAATGCAGCTGCAGATCAGCATTACAGTCAGGACAGCAACTACCTACATATCTCAGTGCAGAAAATTGCTGCAGTATACTGAAATCTCTGCCCTGTAGATTCGAAGTTGGTTTGGGGTTTTTTTCCCCTCTTTCCTGACTTCCTAGCTTGCATAACACTGACCTCATTGATACTAATTTTCACTTTTATCTTCATTATGCATTTTGTATTTCAACTTCACGTCTAAGGAATTTTTCTTGAATTATGTTTAAAAGACTGAGTTACACAGAGGCTTCATTAAATTGAAAGGAATTACAATTAATTGAATTTCTAAACTATTGAAAATTGGCAATTTTGAAAGCAATCATGGTATATAATTAATAACAGGCAAAGGCAAACCTCAATGCAGGGGTACCTGCTAATGTGTAGAAGACGGGAAACGTGCTGGAAATATTACATCTGCTTATTGGCCTGCACTGCCTCAAGAAAGCAAACAGAGCAACTCTGGCTTGAACTTAAATGGTGGCAATATTTACAGCCAAACATCTTTTCACACTATGCTAACAGGGTTCAGCAGAGCCAAGTTTCCCCTCTGAAGGATATGGCAATAGCGCAGCTTGCACGTAATGCAATGCCACAAGCGTGTATGTAAGTGCTTTTCCTCAGAAATGCTACACAGAAAAATACGCATCAAAAATCCCGTTGTATAGGTAGGGATAATGAGAGTCAGAGCAACTGAATGACTTGCCCAGGGACACTGCTGTGAGTCAACAAACAGCCAAAATCCACATCTCTGGACCTTAAGCTTACTATTTTAACACTAATCTTCCTATCAGTTTAGCACTTGTTCATGGCAATTAAACAGATGGCTCTTCAGGGCAAAAAAAATTAAGTTAATCATCCCAAAATCTTTATTTGACAGAAAGCAGGGAAGGGGGACTATGGGAAAGTCCTGACATTTTCTTAATACTTTAATAATGGTTGCCAACCAAATTAGGTGTGAACACTAATCTACTGACTACACTGAGATCATAAAGTCACAAGGCAATGGGAAAAAAAAATAAAGTAATTAAGCTGCACTCAGACAACTGGAAGACTAACCTATGAAGCTGACGTAGTCCTGCTCTCCCCTTGTATTATAGAAATTAAACTAAGTTCTGACTACATTTTGAAGAAGCCATGGCCTGTGAATGAACTTTATTCATCTGTTATTTTTACATACACATCTTTGCCCTAGGATTGTTAACTTATCCTAATTTGGAGATAATTAGCAAGTTGCTTGAAAACATAGAGCAATATTGCAATATAAAAAGGTGACATTTCAACCCTATTCCTAAGAGCATATAGACAGAGAATGTTTGATAGAAAACTTACCTTTTCCTAAGGTTTTAACTGTAAGTACACAATGTACATAAACCTAACTCTCAGCATCCTGCTGAACATAACTTTCTGTCAAGCGATCTATCTGAGAGACTCCTGACCCTTAGAAAAAGCATTCCTTGACTGAATTCAGTAGAGCTTATTTGGTCTCACTATCCAAGTGGATTCATAAAAATGTCAGGTCTCCATAGTCCTAACTACTGCAAAAGGTAGCAGTTGCTATATTCCTTTAAGTGTTGTAGAAAATAGGGGCTATAGCATGACACTGCACTCAAAATGAAAATACTGTGATTATTTTCAAAGGTACAGCCTTTGAAGTTATTTTGGACACAGCCTAATGGATTAAGACTAACAACTTAAGATGGAGAGACAGCTTTCATGAAAAATATTCACTCATTGGTAACTGGCTAATTCAGTCTTTATCAACTGCTTGAATTCTCATAAAAGTACCATTGCTTTATTTACAGTGCTAATATAACTACTGAGTAGACAGCAAAAAGACAAATATTTTTAATTCTGAAGCTACTTAGTTCACCAGCTCTTAATTTAGTCTGGAAAAACATCTGTTCATAAAAATCTGACAGTAAGTGTATGTAATAGCAAAATTAATTTGCTGAATCCTTGCCCCTTCTTACTATCAAACAAGAGCTGAATAACTGAACTAGGTTTAATAACTACTCATTAAAATCCAGCTTTAAACCATTTAAAGACCATAACACAGAGGTTAAGATATCAAGAACATCGATTTCTGTCATTTCTCTCCACACTGAAAATACAATTTATTTTTAGTATATTGATATTTTGCATGGAAGATGCAGTATATGCATTAACATCACGTGCTGAGGAAAATCAGTCTTTGCAGTCAGCATCATGTCTCTTGCTGTATTAAAGTACATATGACAGCCTTGAGAACTGACAGTTAAGGCACAAACCCTAAATAATCATAGAATCATTTAGGTTGGAAAAGACCTTTAAGATCATCCAGTCCAACCACTGACCCTACCCTACCAGGTCTGCCACTACACCATGTCTCCAAGCACCACATCTACACAACTTCTAAACACCTCTAGGGATGGTGACTCAACCACCTCCCTGGGCAGACTGTTCCAATGTTTGATAACTCTTTCAGTGAAAAATTTTTTCCTAATCTCCAGCCTAAACCTCCCCTGGCACAACTTGAACCCGTTTCCTCTTGTCCTATCGCTAGTTACTTGGGAGAAGAGATCAGCTCCCATCTCACTACAACCTGCTTTCAGGTAGTTGTAGAGAGCAATAAGGTCTCCCCTCAACCTTCTCTTCTCCAGACTAAACAATCCCAATTCCTTCAGCCGCTCCTCAGAAGACATGTTCTCCAAACCCCTCACCAGCTTTGTTGCCCTTCTCTGGACACACTCCAGCACCTCAATGCCCCTCCTATACTGTGGCGCCCAAAACTGCTAGAGAAGCTGGCAGCCCGTGGCTTAGACAGGTGCACTCTTCGCTGGATTAAAAACTGGCTGGGCGACCGAGTACTCAAAGCTGCGGCCTCACCAGCGCTGAGTACAGGGGCACAATCACTTCCCTACTCCTGCTGGNGAGACCTGACACCAGCTGGATTTAACGCCATTCACCACAACTCTCTGGGCTCGGCCGTCCAGCCAGTTTTTAATCCAGCGACGAGTACACCTGTCTAAGCCACGGGCTGCCAGCTTCTCTAGCAGAATGCTGTGGGAGACTGTGTTGAAGGCCTTACTAAAGTCCAAGTGGACAACATCCACAGCCTTTCCTTCATCCACCAGGCAGGTCACCTGGTCGTAAAAGGAGATCAGGTTGGTCAAGCAGGACCTGCCTTTCATGAACCCATGCTGGCTGGGCCTGATCCCCTGGTTGTCCTTCACATGCTGCATGAGCGCACTCAGAATGAATCGTTCCATGATCTTTGCTGGCACTGAGGTCAGGCTGACAGGCCTATAATTGCCTGGATCCTCTCTCTGGCCCTTCTTGTAGATAGGTAATGTAAAAGGCTGAGCTGACATACTAGAGGGCAGGAAGTATGAGTTCAGACATATAACTACACAGAGACACAATTTGGAGCAAAACTCAACTTCAGCAACTCAATTCAGCAATTCAATGAATTTCAAAAAAATTCAATGTCTTTAAATAAAACCTTTTCATCAATTAGATTTCTCATTAATTTTGCCCACAAAAAGTTGCTTTTAACCTCTGAACACTCACAGGAACTCTAAACACCTCATTTATGCAATTTGCACAGATTTCTTTTTTCTGTATTTTCTTTTCTTCATTACTAAAATTTTCAACTTCTATTCCATTATTGAAATGAACACAAATTAGATTAGCCACATATCAATGTCACACCTTCCAGAGCTTCAGTGTCTTGGTTTGCAAAATGGTATCAAATACCAGTTTAAACACCTTAAGCTATACTTTTGTGAAGATGGAAATGTAAACCAGACTTTAGTATAAGGCCTTTATCAACTGTTTTTTTCCATAGAGGAAGAACTGTACAGATGTTCTTACAGAACTTACCAAATATCTTTCTGAAGAGACACTGACTAAAATAAGATCATCTCCAACACGCACTTTTTCTCCTTCTGAGCGTTGCTTGGAAGCAGGATGTATGGTCCACCAGCATGCCTCACCTATATCATTATGGAGTATTAGCAGAGAAAGAAATTAGAAAGAAGATGCCCAACATTATTGCCATTACTTTCGCATTTATCTCCATTCTAAAATTCTGACCCAGTTTTCAGTTGGGTAAACCAAGTGTTCATGTGTTTTCAATAACTAATACCATTCCTGCACCACCTTGTCAGAAACTCAGCTGGAAATAATACACACATGCAGAAGACGGTAAGGCCTCTGGAAAAATAATTCCAGAGCTGAATAAGGAGGTGGCTCTCTGTGTTCTGTAGGCAACCTGGTCCAGGCTGCTTTTACTAAAGAGCTTCCTTGTCACTTTTGTTCCAGGTTCTGAGAAAGACATCAAAGAATATCCGCTGAGAATTAGGACAAAGAAGTGGAGCAACCCATGACTAAGGGCAATAAAAATAAGTATCTACAATATGTTTAAAATAATATCTGAAAGATCTCATAAATCCAAACTCAATTATGTTTTTCCACTTCTACTGACTGTTAGTGTTTCTAGCTCCCCACTTTTAAGTATTAAAGTCACAAATTTTGTTCCCACGATAAACCTTGCTTTCAGATATACTTCTTGAACGAAAAGCCTGCTTTTCAGAAAAAATCTCTTTGATCTTGGAACTATTCAATTGTTGCTGTTGTTACTGTTATTACTCCTAGCTAGAGTAAGTTTTTAAAAAACAAGCAAACTTATTATCAGTCTTAAAAATACAAATAAATCCAAGTCACCAGCAGTTCTAAAACTTTAATAGAATCTCTATTTAAAACAATACAAGTTTAAAAAAATTTCAGCAGAAGGCTTCCACAGGAATAACAACTTGGAAATATTCCTTTACTTATATTCAATGTTATAAATTTATATTTAAATATCAATAGGCATGTTTATATCTCATAGAAAAGAAATCACATAATCTATTAGAAAATGTAAAGATAACATACTGAACGTGATAAACATGGAAATATTAAGTTTTGTTTCTTTAGTTCTTAAAATGGTCTTAATTTTTATGTGATTTATATGTATTTATAGGTCTCCATTCTGATTTTTAGACTAAAAGTATTCTTCATTACATAGTTTTTTTAAACTAGTGTTTACCTGTTGTGTCCTCTTGCAATCCTACATCAAATGCCAACTTATCCATTGAAGATCGGGATGTAGAGAGGCAGCATAGATACTACCAAAACAAAAAAAGCACGCATTACTAGTTCTGCTCTTGTCTGATAATCCACTGAAATACAAAAAGCCATCAACCTACTAAGATAGGATAAACTATTCTTAAATTATCCCCACTAGTTACTATCAAGAACATATATGCCTGATAAACTGAATGGCACTCAAGGAGACTTGACAAAGATATATGTTCCAAAATAACCTCTCAGTCTATCCAGGCTATCTTTATACTGAGACAGGAATAGTGCAAGTGGAAATAAAGAAGCTGGTTGCATTGAAGTTCAGCTCCATGAAGCCTCACTTGTAGTTAAGGAGTTTGGAACCCATATAATTCATCAGGAAATTGAAGAGTAAGGTTTCTGTCCGAAATCCATGCAAGAAGGAATTTCCTTTTCTACTCAGTCTACATGTGTTCAGGTTGCCAGCCAGACACCAGTTGTGGATTCAGTCATAGCTTATGCAATATCCAAGGGAAAATAAATGAGAAATCACCAACTCAAAATAAGACTGGCAAACAGAGAACTCATAACTATGGAGCCAGACTTAGTTTTAGCACTTACCCAGATATGACCAGTTTGGTTTTGCAATGCCAAGCATCTACCCTTCACAAAGATTTCCATTAAACATGGGTAAAATGCCCCTTTGATGTGAATAATTCTCCAGATATCAGTAAATGGCAATAGTCTGGGTACTTTCAAACATAATTTTCATGCAAAAAAAGAAATCATTGCTGCTGTCAACTCTGGTTACATACCATGCCGCTGTAGGAATGGCGCAGCAGGATTGCATGTCCATAGAGTAGTGTTCGATGACCGCCACCTTGTGCAGACTGAAAGATAAAGTGAAGAGATATACTGGTACGTTGTAATAAAAATCTGGCCTTTTAAGAAAGAAAAAAGAAATCCTCACCAATCTCTGGACAATCTGTATTTGCCTTGTGACAGAGAAGTTTATTCCTTGATAAAATGTTATTCAGGGATTAGTTCAAGAAAGTAGTTTTATGAATGTCTTCTTTTTAGTTTTGATTGGCTCTTAATATATTGACCTTTTAAGTCCTTGGGGCAGATCTAAGGTAGAATTTGGACAAGTGAATCTAGAAGCTACTGACTTTTTCTCAAGTGCTCAGTTCACTAATGAGGGAAAATGGTATACTTTGTACTGCCACCAATTTGGTATAAAATATATTCCAGAAGCTTGAATCCTTCTTCCTTGGGCTGAAGGCACACGGCCCCTAGTGAAGAGTAGTTTTGATGTCTGTGACAGTACCCTCTACACCCTTATGTATTGTTGAATCTCTCCATATTCACCCATTTTCCCTCCAAATTATATACTTTTCTATACAGAAGGTATGCAGAGGAAGCTTCTGGAGTATTGTCCCTGTTTTACCAGAAAGTATTAATGATGTGTCAACCACATTGAAGATCATCAGCTTCCAGACTGCTTGCCCCCACAGTGTTTAATTACTGTCAGACAGAATTCTTTAACTGCTAAGCCAGGTAAGTGCTCAAAGACATCCAAGCTAACTCAACAGGATTTGGGGGATTCTGAAAATTCAGAAATCATGCCCAAGTAAATGTTCCTCTTAAAAAATGCAGTATAAATCTTGAGTAAAAGAAAATCAAAGTAATAAAATTCATTTTTATCCCAAGAAACTGCAACCATTTTTTTCACAATATTTTCATTACAGTTCTATTTATCTACAATCAGTTTAACCACTCCTGAAAATAAATCTTGTTAAAGCACGAGCAACCTTTCAACTTCTGCTGAAGATTTACGAATTCCTTAGACCGAGATGCAGCTGACTGACGTTGGTCAGGAGGAGAGACTGTCAGACAAGACATGGTCAAAAGTGTAAGTCCATATTCCTCTGATAGAACATCTCACGTAACATTGTGCACATCACACTCTTCAAGCTATGTTGATAAATATATATTTTTGAGTCTGTAAATGTGACAACTCCATAAGCAGCATTATTCTTTTATATAGGACTCCTAATTTAGTTTCTTATATACAGCATTTACACCCTTTCTTTTATCACAGTAAACTGACCTTCAGTTTGACTGGAGCATCAGATTCATTACAGAATAAATTGGAAACAATCATACTATGTTATCTCTCTGCGGCTTCATTTCAGTGCTCAAGATCAACTTAACTGAATGGCTATGGTGGCAACATGCAATTATTTCCCCTCCTCGTTTACTGGCTGACCTCCCTTATCTCTTATCCATTAGTATAATATTTATTGATCTTTGAGTTACTTGGTCAAGAAAAAAAAAGATAAATAGGTGGTGAAAAAGCAAGCACTTCAAAAAAAATAATAGTTTTAGCACTTTGAAGAAACTGCCAGGAATTTCTGGCTTTTATCTTTATTGAGAAGACAGCATCTTCATGGACACAAGGTATATTTTGACTTTCAAAAAACTGCGTAGCAGTCAGAATGCAGGGAGGCACATTCAATAATCTCTTTGGAAGACTGAATGACATGATCTTTTATTAAGAAAGCATAAAAGTCATGGTCTTCGTCACAGACACACTCTTGACAGTAAGACATGAAGGCTTAGCTTTGAACTACCATTACTACCACCACTTTTTCCAAAGGCACATGGAAAGAACAAGACATTTGATAATGTCAGGCCCATTGTGCCAAAGACAAATGCTGAATATCTGCTGCTCATCATATTGGGGAAGAGGGGAAAAACTGCGGTGAACATACTGCCTTACCAACATTTAGGATTTGCCTGGGAGCTTTATCAACAGTAGGCATAGCTAGCCAACCAACAGAGTCACTAATATGGACAAAAGTTTGAAATTTCATTGATATTTTTATCAAAATTATTATGTCTTACTAGCCATAAATTTGATCTAACCTATAGATTTGATTGCTGTTGCACAAAAGACGAGAGGAACAGTGTGATCAACAAAAATCACAGCTATGTTAGCTTGCCCTTGTTTTGGCCATATTGATTTGTCTGTCTAGCACCTATTTTATTAAATGCCCATTTGTAGCTGAACAGGAGAAAGACTGGCTCAAAAAACTTCAATCACTTCTGTGAAAAATGAGGGAGTGGTTTTTTAGGTAATTTTTCCCAAGAGGATTAAAGTAATTCTTTTCAACCAAAATTATTTTGCCCATTAAAAAAATGCAAGGAAGTTTGCTGTTTCTGTTTCTTAGACAGAAAACAAAGAGTTGCAAAAAACATTTCAGCATTTTCCACTTAGAGGTTTCTGAGAGGCAATTATAATCAAGCCATCCACATGGAGGGAAAGTGAAAACACAAACCACAGAAAAATACAGGAGAGACTGGAAGAGAAAGCTGGTACTATGAAACTGCCTTCCATTTTGGAGCCTGCCTTCCAGGGTATGTGCATACCTGTAAGTTAATTTCCTATTTTAAAGGCTTGTTTCATAACTGAATACTCAACTTTTATCATTATGCCAGAAACTGCATAGTAAGTAGCTGTTGGGCCATGATTTTCTACTGAAAGTCTCTGATTTTCAAAATAATCGATTCCTACCTAGAACATTGCAGAGAACCGTAATTTTTCCACATGTTAAAATAACATTAAAATAAAATAAATTTAAAAGTTAACAATTGGACTTCTATGGCAAAGATGCAACTTTCCAAGATGAGGTGTGCCACTGAAGTTTTACCAAGTTTATAGAAATATTCAAATAATAATATTTCAGAAGACACTGCAAGTCAGACCTCTTGGAAGCCACAATTCTGACTAATTCAATCTGTAATACCCACAGATTTTTGCACAAATATATGAATGGCATTATAATGCAAGCAAGTTTTTAACAATCACATTATTTATCATGAGTCTTATTTGCTTTATGTTTTTAATTTCCAATTTTCAGAGTAATTTCTAAGTTGGACAATACGTTCCCTGAATAAAACCAGGCTGGAGAAAAATACATTTGTGTTCAAAGAAGAATTTATCCATTGAAGTTCTACAAGCTATGCCATTCAGAAGTACCAATTATATGAACGCAAAACTCTTCTCATTTTATCCTCCAAGAAGTTGGGATTTAGAATAAGACTTGAACAAGTTCTGAAAATGGTAAACACTACAGTCAATAAATTGAGATTTAAAGCATACAGGGCAAATTCACGCTGCTTGTGAAAACTTTATATACCCATCTCTAATATCTCTGCAGCTGGAATACAAGATTAATTTGGAGTCGTCTCATTACCCAAAAGCCATTGCCGAAGCAAAGGCAATTTAGAATACAACAACAATTAGGAGCTGAAGAAATTACCATTCAAAATATATAAACAGTTTTCAAGTTCAATGCATTGTTAGACAAGACTACTAAGATTCGAGCTGCTTAATTTGATGTGTTATCGTCAATGTTATTGTGAAACAAAAATAAAGGAGGAAAGTAAGTTAAAATTGGGAAATATTTCTTTTCCTTGTTTTCTTAATAGAAATAGTATTAGAATACCGAAAAGAACTTAAAAATTTCAACCTACAAACTGTCGCAAAATCTGCAAATGATGGAAGCAGCATAACATGAAATATTCACAATTAGATTGAACAAATAGTTACATATTTCACTGCTATTATCAATCCTGCAGTAAGATATACAAAACCCAACAAACAATTCTGTGTATACACAACTGCCATATGTACAGACATGCAAACACCCGACAGATTAAAACAGGTATTTCATTGACGTTAATTCACACAGTAGTACTTGCACTACTGTGCCTATGGCTGCATTGCTACACTTGTGGTCATACACGAGAAGCTGCAGGAAATTGATCATGGTGACATTGAACAAGTGTTTTGGAGCCATTTGTGCTTCTGGGAACCTCATTTACAATGAGAATTTTTAGAGACTAGTGAATACCCTGTGGCATCCAAGGAGATTTTGGGTCAAATAGCCATTATATTTCCATTCTTTTCAAGAGAACAGCCTCATTTCTGCTACAGAAAACATTTCTTAGACCAGAATAGTACTCTACTGCAAGCAAATGCAGACGTTTCTTTGCCAACTTTTCTTCACTGGTCTATACAATCTCCAAATGTATGAAAAGGGAAAAAGCTATGAGCTTCAGGGAGTTACCAGAGAAAGACAAGTATGTGAAAGCATGTAATTAAACAGGATAGTTATTTCAGTGTTTTGTGCATGTACAGACAAAGCTTTCATAACATTGTCATTATTCAGAACCTAACGCTTGAGAAAGCCCGACAGCCATTGCATTTAGCAGGTGGCTATTCAGACAATTCCAGTAACCCACGAAAGCAATTAAAAAATACTGAATGTGTCACGAGAACACAGGAACTAAAGCACGCTCTCTAGAAAATCATACAAGATAATACAGTAAGTTTTTAAGAGCTATGTAATGGCTTTTCCTGCCTCATTCCATGATGAATCCATAACAGCAGAATGGAATTAGTGGCATATGCTATAGGGAAAATGACAGGACTAAGACTAGATTGTGAGGAATTATAGTGTTGATAGACTTTAAAAAGAAAAAAAAAAAATCAAGTGAAATTTACAGTAATGGTAAATTATCACCTAACTGCAACCAGTCCCCTGTGCCCCAGACCCAGCCATTGGAAACACCAGCCCAAATGGTCTAGATGGAACTTAGGACCACTCAGTATTGAATGGGTTTCTAAAAAAATAATCCACAACTGTTTTCATGGCACTGAAAATTTTTAACATGTGAGAGCAGCTGTACAGTAAAAGAAGCAATATGCTCCCTGTTTTTCTTCACAAATGTTTTCCAAGGCAAACACTGGAAAATATTGTTAAAAGTTTCAAATATGACTTTTAGTGGCTATTTTGTATGTACACTGGAGTAAAATAATGTCCTTCAAAGCACTGAGTACTTAGACTTCATTAAAATGGAGCAAGCCTCTGAAACAAAGCCTAAGTTAACACTTTATTAGAATCATAGGATCATTTAGGTTGGAAGAGACCTTTAAGATCATCCAGTCCAACCATTGACCCTACTCTACCAGGTCTGCCACTAAACCACGTCTCCAAGCACCACATCTACACGACTTTTAAACACAACCAGGGATGGTGACTCAACCACCTCCCCAGGCAGCCAACGCCAATGGGAAATCAATGCTTATTGAACTTACTGTTGTCACAGACTTAAAATGCTAACAGCAGCTTAAAACTGCAACTTGTAATAATGGAACGGTTACTTCAAAACACACAAACTTAGTATTTAAATTAAAAATATTGCCGACTTTCATATTTAAACATCAACGTGACGCATTTGGATGAAGGGAAAAGCTAATTGTTTCTACTAATGACAGCCATCTTACACTTAAAATAGATGCTGAAGACAACAGCATGTCAAGCAGAGGACACCTATACTTCCATACAAACACTTGAAAATATAAATGCAAAAGCATTATTTTCTCCATCACAACTGTGTTACAAGTTTCATGAAGCTCTGTAGTATATCTCTAATGTTTATACTGTTAGAAAACTACAGAATTAGGGGAAAAAATGCTATCTTTAAATCTAGACATTTAATTCAAATGTGTAAGCAGAAGTATATAATTGAACACAGAATATCCTACCGTTACCTGGTTTAAACCCTTTTAAATTAAAAATCATCACCACCGCAAAAATAAACTAAGCAGGAAATTGCACCCACCAGTGACGGAATCTTTCAAAATCCCTTCCCTGGGACTCACATTGGGGCTGTCAAATTTCCCATTCAGCAGCAGTCATTATATTCTGAAATTGTGTTTTGATTCATTAGAAAGAGAAATCAAATAGGGAATTTGGGTCTGATCACAAATATTGGCTTGAAAAAAAATCAACTACCATGCATTCTGAGTAAAAGTATATTTAGGCCCTGGACCACGCTGTTCCCAGTCAGAAACTACTTGTGTCAAGACCAGAGATGTAAGGCTGTTGGCATCAATGCCTTTTTCCAAGAGGCTGATGAACGTTTTTAAACCAGCAGACTAATATGAGTATTTAACCAGAGCTGGTTCTTTAGAAAGAAAATTGCAACTGCACAAGGAGGAACATGTGCTTTGTTTATATATAATTCTTCAGGGCTTCCTGCATTTAAACAAATTAAAGGATCCCCTTTACTGATCTGCAAGACAGCATGGAAAGTACTGAAAGAATATGGAATAAATGTAGATCTTGAAAGCTTTTGAGTCCTCACTCAGGAGAAGGAAAACTCCACAATGGCAGAATTAGCAATGAAGTGAAAGAAACTGGAAAAAGACAGAAAGGAACCGGGAGGAATAGGAAGGAAGGATGTCCCACAGTCTAAAACCATCTCGCTATGGTTCTACACATAAATATTTGCATGATATTACAACCATTTCTGTAGAGGACAGGATGCTCAAAATGATGTTTCCAAAGCAATGTAAAAACTACTCATCTATTCATTTCATTATTAATATGCAATTTTTAATCTGTTCTAGACCAGTGCTGACGGAGGCCAGTATTTCCAGCTGGAAAACACAGGAAGGCTCATTCTCTTAATATCAGCACAATCAGGAACAGCTTAGGAAAAGCTAAAAGAATTTCTTGATGACAAAACACAAATTCAGATTAATTTAACCAAAGGCAACTAAACAGCCAGTGGAGAGAAAAAGGCAGTTTTGGACAGTGGTTCAGCTCACATAAAATCTGAGCAACTTTTTGATGACACCTATGCTTCTGCTTGTGGTTACACAGGGAGCTTAGGATATCCATGGCTTTAGGTCAGGCATTTCAGTTTTGTGGGATGAATACCAGCCAAAGAGTCCAGAAAACCCCAAGCAGTGGTAAAAACAGAATGTGTGGAAACAGGCTGAGTCACTGCAGAACTTGTGAAGTAACCCTGGAACAGAGCTAGAAGGCTCGTGAGACAAGATTATTCAGGCAAAACGAAACAATTCACACTTGGAATAGCAGTGCTCAGAAATTACATCTCCAGCAGCACTGGAGTACTTGAAAATGCTGCAAGCATTCAAGACTACAAACAAAGCTACAAAGTGTGAGCTAAGGAATTTTACATGTTCTTCTTGCTCAGAGAAGTATCCATTTTCTTTAAAAATCTTGACACAAAAAAGACAGAATTTCCTCTCCAAAGTAACAGCATCCAGGCTCAGAAGCCTTGAATTCTTCTACCAAAAACACTAATGAGACCCTCTTGCAATTACTGTGCTCTTGGGCTGCCGTTTCCAGTGATTGGCAACAAACCCACAGTATTTAGTTGCTTAGAATTTAAAGACGCAAAGTAAATCAATTCACTGACGTGGCACCGTGGTAAAATATTCCTTCACCCCGCTTGTATGAAATAACAGGAACACCAAAGGGCAAATTCAAACCAGTCTAAAACCTCTTTGTGTATCTTCACTGTAGCCTATATACCATGTTACAATAGAATAATAAACAGGGAGTTGAACCTATCAAGACATTATATATGCTATACATATTCTAGTTTTTACACCTTACTTTCAGATCACTATTTAGTCAATCGACTTTTATTCATGGAATTCACTACAAAACAGTAAGTGTTGAAAAATTCAGGTATGACCGATGACTCCGCTGGTACCTACTCTTAGATAATGACGGCCACTGTGACACAAAAAAAAGAAAAAAGAAAAAAGAAACAAAACAAACTTCTTTCATTGACATGATCAGCAGTTACCTCCTATTTTATGTGTTGTGGCAAGCCAAAGGACAGAAAAAAGAGTTTAAACTATAGGTTTCCTAAGGATGTCTTCTTTAATAGCTACATTACAATGTGTAATTATGCTTTATATAAATATCATATAAAAATCTGAACCTGAATAAATCAACTAGCCAATAAAAATCATGAGTATGTCTTATTCAGTTAAGAACACACAGATATTTTACTATCTATATTAAAAAGACTGGAATCATTGGTAACGATGATAAACATTTGTGCTAGCACGATGCTAAACGATCCCAATTTTGCTAATATTGACCTGTCAGAAGGCAGAATAAACAGCCACATAATTAGAAACACTTCAAATATACCTCATGATTAATATTTCCAACACTACATTTATGTTAACACTTTCCCAGCAATGGGTAATTTCACATCAATGAAAAGCAGATACAGCACTGAAATAAAAAATAAATAATATTGATCATCTGTTTCCAGCCTTCTATGTAAAACAAACATTTATATTTATGGCTGAGGCAATACTTCCATTACAAACTCCTACTTTCAAGCATTTTCAGCAGTTTGGAGAAAATTTGCCCAAGAGGATAAAATTTATTGATTTCTCCCTTAGCCTAATGAAGATTTCTCTTCCCCCGTACTCCTTCTTCACCGCATAGCAGACAGATTGAATTAATAAAATTCTTCCTAGTTATTTTAGAGCTAAATAAGTGGAGGAGGGAGGCATTTTTCACAGGTTACGGATTGCGCCTAAGCCTTTTCTGTTGCTGTATGATGCAAAGAATGTGAATCATCCTTGTCACTTGAGAAAGAAACTCACAGATAAAGAATAAAACTGACAGCCAAGTGAGAAGAAAAGATGGATCAGCAGAGAAGTCATGCTAAGAGAATTTCTCTGACATCATTAAATCCAGCCCTTAAAATAGCACTGCTTATCTAGCCCAGAATTCCTCCCTTTTGGAGAATGACAATGAAGCAAGGCCATACCACAGAACAGCAAACTCTTAGGGGATGAAAAACAGTAAACAAATCATTTTATAAGATTAATTGGGAATAGACATTAATAATTAAAGGAAAAGGTAGAAAACAGATAACCAACACATCTTGGCTAAAATCACAGCCAATTATTCAAATGCCAATTATTCAAAATGTTTCGAGGTTAAGTGCCTTGTCATAGTCTTAATAAATATTTTTTTTTTTAAAAAAAAAAGGCAAAAAAAGGCATTGAGAGCTCCTGCACATGCTTACTGACCTGAGGCAGCAAAGGGCCAGTGACCTCCAGCCTAAGGGCTCCCCACTCACCCCACTGAGACACCATACCATCACAACAGCATTCTTGTGACAAAATAAACAGTGTGCTATCCCTGCTTTCCAAAATGGCCGTATGTTTTACTGGGACGTTTCTTATTTGTTCATTGTCTCAAGATTTCTTATTTACCAGATAGTGTTCCATTCTCACTGAAAGGGTTAAGGATGAATTGGGAATTAGAGAAGCCAGCCCAGAGTCCTCTTTCCACAAAAGGTGCCTGCCTTTGGTCCTTCATGAACTAAATAAACCATAACCCCAATCCAAACTAGAGTCATTGTGGTTTCTAAAACCAAATTTTTACAAAATTCAGTATGAGCTATTTTAGTGAAAGCAAGTTTGATGCCAATGTTAAAAATAAAGAAAAAGAATGAATGAAATTAATTGTAGGAATTCACAAAAAGTATAATACTAAATGTTGAACTTGCTTACCTTCATCATAAATTTCTGTAGAGCCATGAGAAGGGGAAAAAAAGAGAAAATGTGAAATGAGTATTTGCTTTCAGGAGCTTAAACATGGGATTTGTTTTCCCTGAAAAAGTGAATGGGATACACAGAACTACAAACCACATTTAAAAGGAACATTTATCATTGCAATTAGCATAATTATAACTCGAGCTAGAAAGCAAAACAGCTGCTCAGAACAAGGCTTCATCATTTTTTTATGCAATAGTTTTCCCAGATTTTTTTTTTTTTTTTTACTTTAAATAATACAGCACATTAAATACCTATTGCTTAGAGATAAAACACAGTACAGGTAAAACAGGAGCCATGCCTGATCATCCTAAACAACTTGCTCTGCAGATAGTTTCTAACTAAGTACAATGCGAGCTGCATTCAAAGCGCAGTGCTGGAGAGCAACACCACTACTGTAGTAACATACTGTATGTAAATGAATAGTAAACTAAGAAAATGAAAAGGTTACTAATCTTTGATGCAGTGGTTGAAAAAAAATAATTCAGTACCAGATGACTGATGTCAGAAGACTGTGGAAATTTTTAGGTTAATTTTCATGGAGGTGCTCAAGAATAAAAGGAGAGTGGTAAGTTATGTTACAGGAAGTGATTTGTTTTTCTTTGTGAGAGTTCTGTGCCCACCTTTTCCTCTTTTGACCTCATCAGTTCATGTTTTGATAGCACAAAGTTTGAAGCTAAGGACTGAAGTTTGGCAGCAAATCTCTATTCCAGATGAAAAGAGAGTCTAACTGGAGAGCTTCCAAGCAAGATTGGGTGCTTTCATTTCATACATGCTTTTAAAACAGAAGTATCTGTTCTCAAAGAGGTACAAGATGTTCTAGCTTTTAAAAAAAAAAAAA
>VYXH01010316.1:187820-207477 GCA_013397275.1 Burhinus bistriatus
AAAAAAGAAAGGCAGATCTGACTTCTATTTATGTATGTAATACTGTATTTTCCAAGAACACATTCTTTGAATACTTCAGTCAAAAACAAGCCATGTCAGAGTGTAACCAATAAACTTCTGGCTTACAGGTTTTCATGCATCGTGAAGTATGAAGCCAAGTGCCTGTCTACTACTGAACTTCCTTTTTATTGCTGTTTTTCTCTTTATAGTAAAGGTCTTCATAGGAATAAAAACACAGAATCTAAAGATTTAGAACCAAGCCCTCTCACTTGTAATTAAAAAGGTGAACAAAATGAGAAGATGACCTGACCATCATTATGGCTTAAAAACATTCCAAATCAACCCATATAAAAACTTGCTGGTTGTCATAAATATCAGATTCACAGAATATGGGTAATGCTGTCATACTGATGCAATTAGCTAAAATTAATACTTAACTACAGTTATTGTTTAAAAAATATTATCAATATCTACATATACATGTCACATGACAGAGACATGAATACATGAGAAGAAAGGGTGTTGAATAGCCTAAGCTGCCAGTTAATGTACTTACCTACAGGAGTCTCAAGCAATCTATAATTTGAGTCACTACTTACTATAAACATCTAATAATCACAGATTAAAATTCTATAATGTGTGGCTGAACTAAAGTGAGACCAGTGCTCTAGTTGTGTTATTGGCCATATACCAAAGGATGTCTGAGGTTGTTTCTGGTCATGTGCAGCTCAAATTAAGTATTAAGAAATCAAGGATGCCTATTATGGTCCAAGCTTTCAGAGAGGCTTCTAACATTTTAAATGTGAACAAACATTTCTATACATACTTTTATGACCACTAACTCGTACATACGCAGATGTTAAAGATTACATCGGAGAAAAACATACATAAAAACGTCCCATATAGGGGAGTTACATCAGATGCTCAAACAAATATGCATGGTATACACAGACACATTAGGAAAGGCCTTAACAACATATTCAGTAGAGAACTGTGCTTTGACTTTATTTGCTAAGATCTACGAATGATTTTTTTTTTTTATTCTGTAGCAGCTGTTCTCCATCATTAATTATTTCATGTATATATTATTAGCAGCTAGATACAGCATCACACATTATTTATCAGTATTAATTATCTTACTGTCATGCATTTTAGGATTACAGTGTCTGTACTGGAAAAGACAGGGTGGGTTACAGAATGGAGTTATAACATTAGACAGCAAGGCTCAAAACTGAGAGGCGATAATCATACTTTTATGTTACACAATTCTACGAACAAATTAAAGGAGAGAAAAGTCATTGTGGTAGCATGAAATTTGGTATGACAGTTCAGGAATGACCAGATCCTACATGACCATATATTCACCTCTTTTTTTGAGCCATGCAAGTTGAAGGGTCATGAACACAGAGGGTATCAAAACAGACAGGTTAGACTCAGTGGCAACATAAAACATTTGGGATCAAGTGAATAAAAGACAGAATCACATACCCATTTTTCCACATCAACTAGCTGTAGAAAGAAAAAGCAAGAAATCAGTAAATCTTTTTCCTTAAATACAGCATATCAAAGTCTATTTTGAAGTTAACATTTCACATTTTCGGAAATGTGTCTAGTATGAAAGAAAATGTATGAGTAGAAGTTACTCTCCTGGCATCTCTTTAAAATGCCAATACCTCACTTTTTGCCTTTATTTTACAGGAAGTACTTCAAATTCTGGACGCTCAAAATGTCCATCTAAATATCAGATAACAGGCAGCAAATGAAGACCAATGCTGAATTAATTCCACATTGTATTAAGCACTAAGCAGTCAAAAATAAAGAACAACATTTCCCACAAAACATGTCTTCATTTTCTCTTAAGTAAAGCTCTGTCGTAAGTGAACATTATTCACTTGAAAAGGATTAGTGGCTGCTATTCAAGGTTTGCCATTTTAATGAATGCCGTAAGTATGAAAGGTAAAATTAGGGCGTAGCTGTCAAACCTGGACCCTGCAACGTGCAGCATAAAAGAGTATCTTGCACAAGGACAGAGAACAGCACACCAAAATGTCATTCATTTTTCCTATGAGGAATAAGAGAATCACACTTAAAGCTTAAGGTTTTGTATTAAGAAAACTGTTTCAAGGTTCATTAAGGAAACAGATTTTAAATTACTCTCTCTAAAAAGTCTTTGGACCATCTTAGAGTCGCAGAAAGGATTGAGAATGTCTACTAGAACACATTTCAGCTACTAGAAAGGTTAGTATGGCACTACCTGTTAAAAACTTAGTTGGCACCAACATCGGTATATCTGAAGTAGATTTGTCTCTGGACTTAGCACAGAAAACACTGCAGCATATCAAGCCTTCCATGGCTTTACTGCAGGTACACATTGACCTTTTGTTAGCAGATGCCACAAGAAAGTTTAGCAATAATTTAAGATAGCTTTGTGCAAACCATGAGCAATTTTCAAAACCAGTACTACTTGGATTCCAGCTTACTTGTGAAATTACTGTAATAAAAGGTAATGTATTTAGGCTTTGTCTGTTAAAATAGTTTTATTCAAATTTGCTCATTTTTAATATGCATTTCAATTAAAATTAACTTTTATATTTTCAATATTGTTCAATCCTCCTAGCATACAAAGGTTAGAAGACACCATCTGAACTCTCAACTAATTAACATAATAAACTTATAAGCATTTGTTAATTTGACCATTATAGAATCACCAGGTTTGGAAGGGACCTCTGGAGATCATCTAGTCCAACCCCCCTGCCAAAGCAGGGACACCTAGAGCAGGTTGCACAGGATGGCATCCAGGTGGGTTTTGAATGTCTCCAGGGTCGGAGACTCCACCACCTCTCTGGGCAGCCTGTTCCAGTGCTCTGCCACCCTCAAAGTAAAGAAGTTCCTCCTCATGTTCAGATGGAACTTCCTACACTCAAGTTTGTGTCCATTACCTCTTGCCCTGTCACTGGGCACCACTGAAAAAAGTGGTGCCCATTCCTACCTCTCTTCTGAGATTTGGACTCCATTCAGATTTATAATAGAAATTCTGTGATTTGTTGCCTTCTTTTTTTTTTAAATAATCTTTACTGTGACTTTTTTTATCAACCACAGCCACAGAAATCCCTCCTAAAAAACACCTAGTGTTCTAAAACAGATGCAATATAAGAAAAGATATAATAAGATGTTGATAAGTTAGAAAAGCAAGCAATTATTTAAATCTAAATGCAAAAATACAACTATGATGTCTTAAAAAAGGGAGTAAGGAATACCCAAGTTTGATTCACGTACAAGTCTTTATTACCTTGCTTTTGATACATCTTTTGTTTTTTCAAAATTGTATATGCACTGAGAACACAGCATGACAAGCAATTTGACTGTGACAATCCTAGAAAGACGTGAATTGACTCACACTTTACTGTCTTGCTTTGAGTTCTCACTGTCCCAAAATTTAAGTGAACAGGGCAGCCACAATTGGTGTCAGAAAGAATCCACTCAAAGTTCAAGGCACATTATCAGTTGTACAATCAATTGCCTTATCATTGCTGAATTGTCCATCTATTTTATTTTAATGGAGACCAATTAGCTTCAAGAGTCAAGTGCAGACCTTGCCAAGTATTTATAAACTGTACACATCAAATCTGCATTGGTATACTCATCTTTAAATAGAACTGTCAATAGGTTTTGGCATACGCCAAAGGCACCTTTATTCAGCAGTCTCTCAGGACAACCACGTGAACATGTACACTTGTCAAACCCTACAGTTTGACACCTACACAATGATCATACAGGAAAGACTATGAATGCATCCGAAGAGACAGAATCATAGAATCATTTAGGTTGGAAGGGACCTTTAAGATCATCAAGTCCAACCATTAACCTAATACCACCAAAACCACCACTAAATCATGTCCCTAAGCACCACGTCTACACATCTTTTAAATACCTCCAGGGATGGTGACTCAACCACTTCCCTGGGCAGCCTGTTCCAATGCTTCACAACCCTTTCAGTGAAGAAGTTTTTCCCTAATATCCATCCTAAACTGCCCCTGGTACAACTTGAGGCCATTTCCTCTTGTCCTATCGCTTGTTACCTGGGAGAAGAGACCAGCACCGACCTCTCTACCAGTCTCCTTTCAGGTAGTTGTAGACAGTGATAAGGTCTCCCCTCGCCCTCCTTTTCTCCAGACTAAACAACTCCAGGTCCCGGTTCCCTCAGATGCTCCTCATAAAACTTGTGCTCTAGACCCTTCACCAGCTTTGTTGCCCTTCTCTGGACATGCTCCAGAATCTCAAGGTTGCTCTTGTAGTGAGGGGCCCAAAACTGAACACAGTATTGAAGGCACTGCCTCACCAGTGCCAAGTACAGGGTACCAGTGCTGAGTACAGGGGGACCACCACTTCCCTAGTCCTGCTGGCCACACTATTTCTGACACAAGCCAGGATGCTGTTGGCCTTCTTGGCCACTTGGGCACACTGCTGGCTCATATTCAGCCGGTTGTTGACTAACACCCCCAGGTCCTTTTCTGCTGGTCAGCTACCCAGCCACTCTTCCCCAAGCCTGTAGCACTGCATGGCGTTGTTGCGACCCAAGTGTAGGACCCAGCACTTGACCTTGTTGAACCTCATACCACTGGCCTTGGCCCATCGATCCAGACTGTCCAGATCCCTCTGTAGAGCCTTCCTACCCTCAAGCAGATCAACACTCCCACCCAACTTGGTGTCATCTGCAAACTTACTGAGGGTGCACTCAATCCCCTCATCCAGATCACTGACAAAGATATTAAACAAAACTGGCCCCAATACTGACCCCTGGGGAACACCAGTTGTGACCAGCCCCCAGCTGGATTTAACTCCATTCACCATAACTTTTTGGGCCCAGCCATTCAAACCATTTTCTAGCCAGCAAAGAGTACTCCCATCAAAGCCATGAGCAGCTAGTTTCTCCAGGATAACGCTGTGGCAAACAGTGTCAAAGGCTTTACTAAAGTCTAGGTAGACAACATCCACAGCCTTGCCCACATCTGCTAAATGGGTCGCATTGTCATAGAAGGAGATCACGTCAGTCAAACAGGACCTGCCTTTCATAAACCCATGCTGACTGGGCCTGATCACCTAGATGTCTTGTACGTGCCACGTGATGGCACTCAAGATGATCTGCTCCATAACCTTCCCCGGTACCGAGGTCAGACTGACAGGCCTGTTGTTCCCCAGATCCTCCTTCTGGCCCTTCTTGTGGATGGGTGTCACATTTGCTAACTTCCAGTCAACTGGGATCTCCCTAGTTAACCAGGACTGCTGATAAATGATGGAAAGTGGCCTGGTGAGCACTTCTGCCAGTTCCCTCAGTACCTTTGGGTGGATCCCCTCCAGCCCCATAGACTTGAGCGTGTCTAAGTGGCGTAGCAGGTTGTTCATCATTTGCCCTTGGATTATGGGGGGTTCATTCTGCTCCCCATCCCTGTCATCCAGCTCAGGGGGCTGGGTACCCAGAGAAAACTGATCTTACTATTAAAGACTGAAGCAAAGAAGGCATTAAGTACATCAGCCTTTTCCTCATCCTTTGTCACTACGTTTCCCCCTGTATCCAATACAGGACAGAGATTCTCCTTAGCCCTCCTTTTGTTGCTAATGTATTTATAGAAACATTTTTTATTGCCTTTTACAGCAGTAGCCAAATTAAGTTTTAGTTGGGCTTTGGCCTTTCCACTTTTCTGCCTGCATAACCTCACAACATCCTTGTAGTCCTCCTGAGTGGCCTGCCCCTTGTTCCACAGGTCAAAAAAATCTCTTTTTCCCCTGAGTTCCAGCCAAAGTTCTGTGTTCAGCCAGGCCATTCTTCTTTCCTGCAGCTCATCTTTTGGCACATGGGAATGGCCTGCTCCTGCACTCTTAGCGTTTCCTTGAAGAATGTCCAGCCTTCCTGGACTCCTTTCCCCTTCAGCACTTCCTCCCAGGGGACTCTGTCAACCAGGCTCCTAAACAGGCCAAAGTCTGCCCTCCAGAAGTCCAAGGCAGCAGTTCTGCTTACCTCCCTCCTTACTTCTCCAAGAATGGAAAACTATCATTTTGTGGTCGCTACGCCCAAGACATCTTCCAACCATCACAATCAAGGAGCACTTAATGCTCCTTGGACTTGGAATTACCTGTTCTTACCATAAATTACAATGCTTAGGTATTGCTGACCTGTTAGGAGGTATAGATCTTCCAACTGGTCTAGGAAGGTTTAAACTTCAGGAAGAGTTGGGGGTATGGCAGGCAGGGACTGGCAGTCACATCTGTAAGTTCCCTCTCACTGTGGTATATTACACTGTAAACTACTTTATTTCAATCATACATTATGTTAACCACAGTCTGAAAGAACAGTACAATAATTTATTTTATAAAGCATAATAAATTTTGCCTTGTCACAATGAATCCAAATCCATGGAATTCAATAACTATTCTGGTCCATCTTCTCTCCTGATTATTAAGTCATATTGTTTGGAAAAAGAAAATGGTTAGGTAGGTATATACTAATTTTTACAATATTTCCTCTAGTAGAGGAAGCAGAATCCACCTTAAAACATATACCCCTCAAATGCAGTATGCTACTTGGAAATATTCCTTCCACATGTATCTGGGTACTCAGAAGACTTTCCCAGAAGAAAAGATGACGCTGGCTAACATTAGGTATCAAAACTTAGTGGGTTCGTTGCCATTTGACAGTTCTGAATATGGGAAATTATTACCTTGCCACGAGAACACCAGAGTTACCAAAAGGGTGAAGGATACAATGTCTCTAGAACTTACTTAGCGATTATGGGCTACTTATGCTACAGTAATTAATCATTGTGAAGAAAGCTACTAACTTCAACTTAAAAGAATTATTTCACTGCCTGCTGTTAGCAAGTAGCCATCAACATAACTAATTTAATAAATAGAAAATATGACACTTCAAAGTAGAGCATAGTGTTTTATGGATACCAAAACGGTATGGCACCTATACATCTGTATGTCTAAGGAATACAGGTAGTGCTACAAGGAGAAAAATCAAGGATGCAAAATAGCATTCTAAGAATCAACCAAAAGATCAAAGACGGCATTTAGAATTACAAAAGTAATTTCTCTTCTTGAACTAGATGAGAACACTGTACTACAGAGCCTTAATACTTCCCTTAGAATTTTATATAACTGCAGGAGGAAGTCCTCCACAAAGAACATACAGACATGATTTAATCATTTACTGCAGTGCTAATCCAGAAACTTCAGAGAATGATCTGCATTTTCTGACTTCTCCTCAGAGGCATGCAAAAGCACCAGTCTTTTCAGCCAAGCTTTCATTTTAAATGCATTTAATCCAAACTGAAGGGCTGGTTTTCCAACAGGTATCCAGCACTGCATTAACGATAAAAGCTAGTCAAAACAGTAGGAATGTAGTTCTGTTACCTTTCTTTTCTCTTTTTCATAAGGAGTCATGAACTAGATCAAGAGAAATAAAGAGGGATCTTTTCACCATTATGAGAAGTCTTTCACAAACTCACTGGTTAAATCTTGACATAACACAAGCTCACAGAACATGTGCTGAACATCCACTATACAGCAACATTAATTACCAGCGCACAAAGCTAGAAAGTAAACTACTTTAAGCTGTGCAGAACAGCCTACAATTCCTAACTCTGGCTTCTGTATTCTGCTTTCTTTCATCTGCTTGAGCAGCATACAAAAACACTAAGGAACTTTATTCCACACAGTATAGGAGAATCTTAGCTGACTATGGCTAATTACATTCTCTACAACTACTTATGAAAACTGCAACAGATAGTGCCACGATCCACAGATGAGACTGTGACCTGAAATCTCAATGAAGCAATGCATTCCAGCTAGTGGATGTTCTATCTTCCTCTACACTTTTCTGAACTGAAGCAAGAAAATCTATTAGGAAAAATAAGATGTTTTTTTTCCCATGTCTCAGTTGAGGAAACTGAGAACACATAGCAAAACCTCTGTCTAAAACTCTCTAACAGAGATAAGCAAGATGAGAATAACTGGAATTGAACTAGATAGATCCCAAATTTCATTGTATTTTTGCTTCTGTCACAACACTTGATTATCTTCATAGACACCTTGATTTCCTGAATTTAATATACAACAAGCTAACTGATGATAAGTCTTCTCTTCCAGCCCAAGGTTCTCTTCCATTGCAAACTTTTGTCTCCAAGATATTTCAAGAGCTAAGCTTTCATGGCTGCTTAGTTTAGCTCCTTCTTTGTATACAACCTAGATCAGAAAACTTAACTGAGAAGAAATAAATTAATTGCTCTTTCCCTCAAAGTCAGTTTTTACTGACCATCATCTTGGAAAGAAAACTCTGAGCACATCAGAGCTCCAATGGTTGTGGTAAGGCTGGAAAAGGCCTGCCATCTACCTCCAAAATAGGAAACTTGTCTAGGATGACAAAAACGTTTGCTTTTATGCCATACGTTCTCATACATCCTCAGTCCAAATATAGCACTGTCAATAGAAAAGATGTGCCAGGCTAGAAATATTTGCTTGTCACGTTTCTGTGATTTGAAATAGGTAATTATTTTATTCCTGTCCTTGCCTCTCCCTGAGGATAAGCAGAATGCAAAAATACTGCGCCTGCACTTCTTGACTTTTTCCAGTACTTACATTTGATCAAAGTGCAGTTATCAAAGCCAAGTTTTTGTGCCTTACTTGAAATGGCCTGCTAACAATCACTTCTGCTGCTAAATAACGTGCACTGACAAGAAAATGACAGTATTTGTTTTATCTGCACTTTTTTCCCCCCTGTTGTATTTCGTGTTCTCCTCTTAGCAGGGTGGCACCCCTAAAATAGCTGAGAATAATCAGGATTTTAAGTAGAAAAAGCCTTGAAACTACCTCATCTTTTCATAAACCTTTCCACTGGTAGTTGATAAGTCTGTTTGCATGATACAAAGGTCCACGCTGCATGAAATGCCTTGAGCTCCACTTCTTTCTCTTCTTTCTCTCACTTTCTTTGCAGTAAGAAGCACTTAGGTTATGCAAATTCAAAGTTTGGAAGGGCAGACCTTGTAATAAGTACAAATTAACACTGCTGGACACAACAGTTCTGTCTCTCTTCATGAGACACCACTATGTCATGAAGACTTAGCCAAAGAATTTCTGGAGAGTTACTGCTGCAATATTTTGTTACTTCAGTGAGTTACACCTGGCACCTGTAGACAATCCTTAGACTAATGAAAACACTCAAATATGCTACAGAAATAAGAAGCTACAGTTTGGATTTTTTGCTCAGAAGTTTGATTGAAAAAAATAATTCTTGCCTTATTGCTTGTCTAAACAGAAAACTTTCTGGTCAGTGCTAGGAAATTAAAAAAGCTCTGGTTCATTATATTACAGAATTACAGGGATTGGAAGAGACCCCTGGAGATCATCTAGTCCAACCCCCCTGCCAGAGCAGGGACACCTAGAGCAGGTTGCACAGGATGGCATCCAGGTGGGTTTTGAATGTCTCCAGAGTCGGAGACTCCACCACCTCTCTGGGCAGCCTGTGCCAGTGCTCTGCCACTATCAAAGTAAAGAAGTTCCTCCTCATGTTCAGATGGAACTTCCTACGTTCAAGTTTGTGGCCGTTCCCTCTTGTCCTATCACTGGGCACCACTGCAGAAAGACTGGTGCCATCCTCCCGGTACCCTCCCTTTAAGTATTTATAAGCATTGATGAGATTCCCTCTGAGCCTTTTCTTCTCCAGACTAAAAAGACCCCAGTCCCTCAGCCTTTCCTCATCAGAAAGATGTTCCAGCCCCCTAATCATCTTTGTAGCCCTCTGCTGTGCCCTCTCCAGCAGTTCCTTGTCCTTCTTGACCTCTGGTTCATTTCTGACTTTCTACATGTAGGGGTTCTGCTAGCAAACCTGAAAACATTTTCAGCCCGTCATATTCACAGCAGCTGCTGTTAGCTTTCAGATAGTTTATTAACTAGGTTACTGTAGCGTAAATCTGAGAGCTAAAATTGTCAAGAGTGCGTTTAACTGCCAATCTTCATATTTTTTAAAGGAAGTACCTTGATAACTTGGCTTATTCATTAATATACAGAACACTTATTAAAAGAAATAGGGAGTGTTACCTTTTTCCATTTGCATGAGGGATGAAATTACTTTCCCCCCCCCCCGTGCTGAGCAAACGATAAAGCTGCCAGCTCTCCATGTTATCTTGCTGCTTACTAATACAAAGTAATTAATGAATTCAGAGTTCCACAGCTGGAGATAGATGATTTGAATATCCAAAAATCCACCAGCTACAGTTGCATTCCTGTGCCAAAATGCCTCCATCCCCTCCCCACAGCATGGGAAACGTTTTTAGCTCTGTGAGGAAACACACGCTTTCACCATCCCTTAAACACAGAAGGAGAATTACACATGCAAGACACTTGCAAGTGATGATTCCTTCACACAAGGCCCTTCGGATCAGTGGAGAGGGGCTGTATTTTGCTCCCTTCAGCAAAGACTACCCCACACATAAAATTAGACAGCAGTTTGCTGGTCAGTGGCAAGGAAAACAGATTTTATTAAAACAAGGCACCAGGAGAAGTGATTAATCAGCCATGACTGGATGATTAGACGGGAGTTAATTAAGTTCATGATGCAATTTAGCTGGAACTCTGCCTAACTGATGGGTATCTGCAGACAGCATTTTCCTGAATAATGAAGTTGTCAAATATTGGAGTAGAGGTTGTGAAATTAAAATTTTTCATATTACAGAAATAGTTTAGCTTAGAATGCACACACAATGTGTGCAATCAAATGCTTTCGTTCTCTTAATAAGGTCTGACATGGATTTGTGAGTGTATACATCTGAAAAACTCCTAGCATTAATTACAATGCTTTACCACAATATAAGTGAGACTTTTATTTAAAAGTTAATGGAGATACTTGTTTTATGGCTGTTTTCTCATGTTGTCCAGGAATTATTTCTGT
The DNA here is from genome assembly GCA_013397275.1 of Burhinus bistriatus. NCBI lineage: Eukaryota > Metazoa > Chordata > Aves > Charadriiformes > Burhinidae > Burhinus > Burhinus bistriatus. The sequence goes on from VYXH01010316.1 coordinate 198,766, forward strand.
ATTTCAGTGCTTTTCTCATGAAATTGGATCGGGGTGGGGAGAGACTGTGACATCTAGAGGAAAACAAGGACATTCTGAAACTAATGTTACTAAAGGAGGAAAGAAAAGTCAGATATTAGTGTCAATAACCAGGCTGTAAACGGATCAATCAGTTCTGCTCCAAAGTTAAGATCTTCTGTCAGTAACAGGAATGACACAACAATGTATAAAAAAAAACTATCAAACCCACACATGTGGAAAAATATGCAGCAGATCAAAAATAACAGCAGAGATGAAGAAAATAAAGGCTATCAAAACAATTTTTTTTTAAACAAAAAGGAAAAAAACCTATTCCAATGCAAAAGAGACAGATACCTGTCTTTTATTTACGTACTCCGAAATCAGTTTCAAAATCAGTGTCAGGTTTATGTTAGAAAGATAATTAATTCAATGCACACCACTCCATTCATTAAAAACCTGCTGAATTATGCGTCTGGGCAACAGAAGTTGGTTACACCAAGCTGCAAAACAAATGAAACTTTTAGCTAAGCATTTCTTCACAGGCTGAAGCGTTTGCCTAGACACGAGTGAATGTTATCTGTTTGTATCATTCCCTTTAATCATCACCTTCGTGATCTCATTTTCAGGAAGCTCTTTCCAAATCCCAGCTACAGCAGGGTTCCTTCATACTTGGCTCTCTGAATCTGACTTCTTGATTAGTCTAACCTTGCCTGCAGTCTGAACTGATCCAATATGCCAAAAGAAACAGGAGACTGATGGATATGAAAAATCTGCCCAGAATTAAGAAGCAAAAGCGCTGAAAGTTCCCTTCATGAAATGCCGTTAGATTATAAAAAGGAGATGGCTATGAACTAAAAATTCCTAATTGCTTTAAATACATGCAGAAGAAGCATGAGATAAAGAATTCAGAAAATGCTTCCTACTGTATTGTACTCAAACCACTGGCTACATTTGTAGCCTCCAAATCCTCAGATTTGCATTTCAAGTTACAAGGAAAGCCCCTAAACACTGTCCTGTCCACAAAAGGTTTCAAAGAGTGGCCTACGGAAAATGACATTCTGCACAAGACTATAGATGCTGGGGGGGGCGGGGAAGAAATAAGAAGAAAAACAAAAAAAGGAAAAAGAAAAAAGAAAAAAGGTCAGAAATGTTTTCCTAAATGTTGTAGCATATAACGAGAATTTTTGTACTTCACTGATAAACTGTATCAACCAGAAATTACTAAATTTTACTGAGAAGATCAACAAATCAGTTTATTCCATTAATAATACCTTAACAGAGAGATCTCCTTAGGACATTGCTTGAGCTTTTCAATGTCCTAAGGAGATCTCTCTGTTAAGGTATTATTTTCTCTACTCTTTTACATCAAGCCAGGAAAATCCTGAAATCATCTATGAAAGTGATTAGGATTTCACTGGAAAAAGTAGGAAAAGCCACCGGGATTTCAAAATAAATCTTATTAGAAAGACTGTCACATGTGCTCTTTCTCCTCTCAACCCATGGCACTGTGTTCATGACTTGAAAATGGACTAGGCAAGTTGGGTGGGTGCAGACATCTGAGCTACAAAAACGCTAAACAGTGTACAATATTGAACTGGAACAAGTCTGTGTTTAACTGTCATTTCCATGCAAAGGTCTCAGTTCCCTAATAAAATTTTATTTTCTACTTTGCAGCTTCTTGCAATACTCAGAGTCACAAGAAGCACTGGAGTCTCATACTTCCTGCAGTAATAGCATATAAGGATGTTTCCTATATGTTATTTTCCCCAGTGGAGAAACACTACAAAAAGGTTGAGCAATGTCAAGGCTGGATATAGAGAATGTAGGGCTACAACATCAAGTCAAATGAGTGGGTTAGTTGTAGCATTCACTGTCTGAAAAATGTACCAGAAGATTCAAAGAAATGTGTTAGCACCTTCCAGTATGCAATTATGATATAATCAATTTACAGGCCTTACACACTTAGCTGTGAAACAACAGGACTATTTTTCCTATGCAAACATAAGTGCAAATAAAAAGAGTTCACACTAAATTCTGTAAGTTTGGTTCACAGCATATTCCTCCCAAATTAACAGAAACATTGAGAACTTTTTCCTTGACCTTACAAAATTTGAGTGAAACTACAGAATGTTCATCACCCCCCAACAACAGAATAACTTGCTTGAAGAAGAAAAAAAAAATTTTCAGCAACATAATATTTCAAAACATTTAGTGAACCACCAAAGAAATGAAGAGACAAGAATACTTCTTATCTGAAATTAATGATTCTCAATACCAAGATACTGAGATTATTGTGTTTAAATTCTTGATTTCTACATAAAAAGCTCTAAAATATTTTAGCATTTATTAAGCTATCCAAAACACTGCATGTACAAGTATAGGAGAGGAAAAAAGAAAAAAAAAAGTAAATTAATTCATCATGGAGGAAGCATTTAAACATTAAGTCAACTTGCCTCAGATTTTCACTGAGAAGCTTGAATGGTAGAATTTCAAAACCTACCAAACACCACTCATAAAAAATAACAAACATTAAAGTCTCTCACTTATACACTCTAGACAGTTCCAGGACTTAGGAAAAATGATCTGCTAGGTATTCAGTTCAAGAGCTGTTGACCAGTTTCAAGCCAAACTGGCAAAGGACTCGGCGTTTGCACCCTGTGGGATCACTCCAGAAAGAGAACTGTGGTCTTCCTTCTAGGGAGAGACAAATGCTGACTACCTAATACGTTCCTCTAAAGATCTCCAAACCCACCAACAAGTTCTTTCTTTAAAATGGAGGCTTTGTATTTCACTAAGTAACATACCCAAAAAGTAGTGACACATGGCTGAGGAGAGAGAAAAAGAAACCTCACATGAAATTCCTGGGAACAGCCAAAGTATTTATCAGTTACTGACATTATTACAATTTGGACAAATGCACAAGTTCTTTTGAAGAAGTAGAGCTATACACAGTAAACAGCTTGCAAACTAACAAAGAAACACCACCTGGAAATGGAATTTTATGAAAAGAGCAAAAATGCACAAATACCTAGTTAACTAAAATAGTCTGCTGCTACATGACCTACATATACACTAGGTTACGTGAATTTACCACATTAAATAATTACCACTAAAAAGAACTGTGAAAAAACAGGATTTCCAAATTTGTCCTTTTCCTTCTGCTCTCTATGTACCGTTATCTTCTGTGACTCATCCCAATATTTTTTAAATAGAATCTTCTTTCAATAAAAGTCAGTGTTCTGCATATTTATCAACAGACTGTTGGCTACAAAAGGCTGCTTCAGGAGTGGAAGCTGCCTGTACTGCCATAATTACAAGCACATTCCACAACATCAGCAGTATCTGCACAAAGAAGCGTTAACTACAAAAATCATATGCAATAATACAGGACTTCATAAACCAAATAAATTAGGTCTAAAGCAGATGACAGCAACCAACCTAATAGAAGTCAGCTTTACTTGCAGAAGCCTGAGGACCCCCTGTTCAAGTTTCTCTGCTTTGCTCTGCCTATTTCAAAGCACACTGTTTCCATACAGAAAAGTAAGGAGTGAGCTTTTACTAGCATCACATGAAAAAGGAAAACAAAGTCTTATCTATTCATGCACAGAGAGAATGACAATTATTTGGAGGATTAAAGGGTAACTAACTGTCTAACCAGCAAACACTGGGAAAGGCTGCACCCTAGGTAGAAAGATGAGACTGCTAGGGAAAGGAGGACAATCTTCAGAGCTCAGCAACTATCACATGTTTATCAAAAAGCCATTTATGGATCAAGATCAAAAGCCTTGTAAAAGCAACGAATGAGGGGAAAATACCACTTCTCACTTACCATGTTGACAGTACTCTAAAAGCCCAGGTTTCAATTTTAATTTGAAAATTAAGGGCAGATACCTAATACAGAGTCCAGGAAGAGTCAAAAAGAGCACATTCTCTTTTTTTACGTGTGTGTGTGTGTGTGTGTACAGAATCACAGAATTATAGAATCATTTAGGTTGGAAGGGACCTTTAAGATCATCAAGTCCAACCATTAACCTAACACTACCAAAACCACCACTAAATCATGTCCCTAAGCACCACATCTACACATCTTTTAAATACCTCCAGGGATGGTGACTCAACCACTTCCCTGGGCAGCCTGTTCCAATGCTTCACAATCCTTTCAGTGGAGAAGTTTTTCCCTAATATCCATCCTAAACTGCTCCTGGTACCACTTGAGGCCATTTCCTCTTGTCCTATCGCTTGTTACTTGGGAGAAGAGACCAACACTCACCTCTCTACCAGTCTCCTTTCAGGTAGTTGTAGACAGTGATAAGGTCTCCCCTCGCCCTCCTTTTCTCCAGACTAAACAACTCCAGGTCCCAGTTCCCTCAGATGCTCCTCATAAAACTTGTGCTCTAGACCCTTCACCAGCTTTGTTGCCCTTCTCTGGACATGCTCCAGAATCTCAAGGTCGCTCTTGTAGTGAGGGGCCCAAAACTGAACACAGTATTGAAGGCGCTGCCTCACCAGTGTTAAGTACGAGGGGACATCACTTCCCTAGTCCTGCTGGCCACACTATTTCTGACACAAGCCAGGATGCTGTTGGCCTTCTTGGCCACCTGGGCACACTGCTGGCTCATATTCAGCCAGCTGTCAACCAATATGCCCCAGGTCCCCTTCTGCTATGTACATACGTGTATTTAACAAGCATGCTTCTGAAGGGGAAGGACTCAATCCGGGCTGCCTGCAGGAGCTCAGTAGGAGCCTTTACTGCAGCTGAGATCCTGCAGAAGCTCCAAAATGGAGCCTGCTGGTGCGGGACTGACTACCCATCCCAGAGACAAACCGGGGCTCAGCAGGCTGGCAGCACAGGCTGCTGCGGTCGACAGCTCCCTTCCCCTGGAGCCTGCTGTCCTGCCCCTCGCTGGGACAAGGCCCTGCCTGCACAGCAGCAGCTCAAATGCTCAGGATGAAAATCCAAGTTTAGGAAAGGCTGAGTGATCCTGATGCACACTGAGGCAAGATCTTGATTTATAGATCCCATTGAGTTTTGAGCTCATCCCAAGCCCTGCAGCCCTGCTGCTCAGAGGCGAGCTCAGCTGAGGTGGATGATCCTGCCACACAAAAAGGTAAGATAGTGCCTCTTCTGCACTCAGTTCCCAGCCTAGGCTATAAATCAGGCACCGGGAGCCCAGAGGCAGAATCTCACCTCTGCAAACAGAGTTGCTCCCTGTTCTCAGCCTTCCTCTGTTCACTTACACCCCTAGTCCTATACGCTTTAATTTCTTTCACTTTCCTTCCCCCCATCCCCAACTCAAGAGTTGTTCCCATCCTCATAAGTAAATTAAAAATGCTTTCTCTATGATAAGAGAGAACAAAAAACAAATCTGCCTGTTAACTTTAGACCTGGAGTAGTGTAACTCTCACACTACAGAAGTACTTTAAACACTTAAAATAGACCGATACACGCACCGGCTTGGAAGGCTTTGGTTTTACTATCATTATTGAAGCAGAATGTTTGATGGCTCTTCAGCAAGACCTTCCAAAACCAGAAACCATATGTTCTCAGTGAATCAACATTACCACAGTCACTAAGGAATGGCTGGGCATCAAAAGAAATAATTTTTTCCACAAACAGTTGTTAAGCATGAAATAACACCTGTTCTCACCAGACCTGTCATTTTTACTAAGATATTGTAGATTCACTCTGTGATGTAGCTACCATGGATTCAAATTTCTTATTGCCATGGGGAGATGCAGTTACACACATGCAGATGTATCTTCATGCGTAGAGTACCTATCCAGACCTCTTCAGAAGCAATGTTCAGTGACAACCCTCGGGAAACCGTGCACATTTATTGTCAACTCTGACACACCACACAAGCAATACAGAGATGAACTCTGCTCCTCCCCAAACTCAACTTCTTCAGATTTCCTGTTCGGGACAGGAATCTGGTCTGTTCAGTCCTACTCAGTCTCACAATCCTATAGCTTTACCTCTTCTTGTCTTTCAAATGCTACCCATGTTGCTGCCACTGAAATGTTACCCCTTTGGGGAGGACTATTCACACCCAAACTCAAACAATATGGAAGTCAATGATGCATATACAGCATCATTAGCACCAAAAGCATCCCAAGGTGTTGAATCCCGCAAGATAAGGAGAGAAACAAAACTACATTAAGAAAATCTGGACTGAATTTGAAGATTAGGGCTTTTTTTTTTAATCACCACAGAAGCCGTCGATATGGTACCTCCTGGATGGTCAGCACACTGAACACATTTCAAGAGGAAAAATCCCTTGTGTAATCTTCCAGCTGCAGCTGCTTTGAGGTCCTATGGAGCTGCCTGATAGCAGCACTGCAGACACCATTAACATTTGCCATACTCCCAGTCTGTATAGCACTGCTCTGCGTTTCCTCCACTGATAGCATTTTGCACCAGCCATTAAATATTCTTTAAACTTGTTACTATAAGCCACTAAGATGAGACAAAGCATCTCTCTATTTTTCAAATTTTGCATCCACCTAGCAGAAAGCTAGCCCTACAAAAAGCATTATAACACAAATGTAAACTTGGATAACTTTCATATATATTATGAGATGTTTACATAGTGTTATTAACAACCTGTTTAAAAATATTGCATAATTATTATTTCCTCTCTTGGCAAAAATGAAAGTTATAGTTTATTTAATATAAGGTCTTGGGCTTCACAAATAATTCAGATTACAGCTGTGTGCCTTGCAAAAGAAGAGGAAAATACAATGTTTGAGTATCACACCATGTAGAGGCCTTGCCTCAACTGTGAGATTAACATAAAGTTGGACTTTGTACTGTCAGTAATAGGAGAGCTGCAACAGACAAGAACTACATATAATCATGAACAATTTACATACTTCAAAACACTTTTTACTAAGCTAAAGTATGAAGTTTTTGCATTTTCAAAAGAATTATGCTAATTTTTACAAGCAAAAAAGTTAACGCAATCAAGGCAAACAGTAAAGAGACAGAAACTGACAGAAGTCACCTACGCAACCTTAGTATCAGTCCATTCCTGTCACTGTCTTATGACACAGCCTTCCACATGTCCATTACGTTTTCAACATCAGCTCTGCCTCATCCAATATACAGAAGAGAGGGTGGTCACTTACTATTTTATTTCATCCCAGCTCCAGGTGCAACCATTGTACTGAATACTGATTAAAAAAAACTCTTCAAAAGACATAATGATTAAATGCCATCAGTTTTATGACATCCATTACTGTAATGCTAATTTCACAAATATTAATTCAATTTTCTCAATACCCCAGATGACATATCAAAACATTTAAAGAATCTAAAGCATAGATCCGCTAAAATCATAGTGTACACAAACCAGGGAGTTCAGTTTAAGATGCCTAGGACCTGATTTCTAACATTATTTTACATTTTATGTGTAGTTTCCATCAGTTATAGTTCTCAACACTTGCACAAATCAGTCCTGAAGTATGAAGACATACAAAACCAGAAAAAATACAACTAGCAATCACCACTTAGCTTATGGATTTTAACTGCTTAGCTAGACTGACCTCGTTTAAAAACTTGGCGTGTTAACAGCTTTGGAGAACTACCTAGTAGCATTAAGAAAACAAGTAGTTTAAGAGACTATCTTGGCTTTACATAGCAAAACTGACATGCTTCAGCATTCCAGGAAAGCATTTGAATGTGAGGATTTGGGGGTTTTAATCTATTTATCTTTTATTTTGCCTAAATACCATTTAGTACACCATTTCCAACCACTGCAACAAATGAGTTATGTAGTTCTAAAGACAAATTTAACTGTACCATTTCCAAATTCTCTGTGCTTAAATTTCATCTAAAAAAAAAACCCCAAACAAACAACAAAAAACCCAAAACACACACACACCCCAACTATTTCAGAACCTAAGAGGGAATCTTTACTGAATGGCATCAGTATGTTGCCATCCTTTATGTTAACTAGCTATAGGTTATAGATAGCAAGGGAATACTACCTATGGAATTGACTGGTAAAAAGCAGAGAAACAGACGATCCCCTTATCTTCTCATGCAAGCTAAAAGCCCCACAGCACACCTTGAGTTCTCCATCCTAATCTCTCTGCCAGTATTTCTCAGCTGCCCTCATGGCAGCTCATTACATCAAAGTGCCAGTTTCAGTGACTTCCACACTGGTCATTTTCAGTCGGTAGTTTTTTGGCCAGCTATTCTGTTTCTTTCCTAGGACCACATGGAATCTGAATCAATTCTTGTTTTAATCCTTGTGTCTAGTCCACTTTGGAGCTGTGCAAAGATGCAATCTCAGGGAAAGGTTAGGTAACCTTCACCATTTGCCCGTCAAATGCGTAGCTTTTCCATCCCACTGCAATGGCAGAATTCAATTGGCTCCAGTTCTTCCTGCGTTCAAACCCACTGCAACAGTGCCTGCGTGTTTCAAAAACATCATCTTGCAGATCAGTTTTGTACTTTCAGGACCCGTGTCCAGCTTCAGGTGGGTTTGCAGAACACTCAAAAGTATCAAACAGAAGTCCACTTCCAGCTCCGAATCTCAATCTCCATGAGAACGGCACAAGTGCAATCAGTCAAAGAGCAGATCTGAGAAACTCCAGCACATTCATTTGGCATGAAGTCTTCATGCTGCATTTGTTATAAGTGCTTAAAAATCTTTACCGAGAAAGAAAATGTGAAATAAGATCCTTTCCCCCCGCCCCCCCACTCCT
>VYXH01010316.1:207802-228301 GCA_013397275.1 Burhinus bistriatus
TCCTGCCCCCCCACCCCACGTAAGACCATTCCTCAGGAATTGATAGCGGCATTGACAGTGTTTCACATCTTCATTACCAACCAGGAGGACAGGACAAAGCTTCCAATCCAAGCACAGAAAATCTCCATAGGATACAGTGGTCGAAAAGCACAGCTGCTGTGCAAATACAGGGAAAAAAATGCACAAAACTGCAGATAGAAGTGTTCGGTAGACAATAGGGCAACTAAGACCAATTTGCAGGAAACTAACAAAGGAGTTAATCCTACATTTGATTTTTCATAAAAGTAAACAAATTTCAAGCATATTAAGGCAAATGGGAGCCAATTTTTTTTCTCTGCAATGAAGTCTAGAAAGACAAATAGTAAAAGAGACTTGAAGTTTACTCAGAGATTTCATTCAGAAAGTAAAGAACAAACACAGTGTGATTTCCTGAATCAGCGCTTAAAAACAGCTCAACATAAATGCTAGAGCCCTACACTATCCTGACATATATTCTAGTACATAGTATATGGTGTCATTCAAAATACAGAAATCGTAACTACATACATATTCACTTTCTTGCCATAGATGGCATGCAAAGAAATCTTTCCTTATTTCAGTAGTATATTTTTTCTAGTAAGCAATCAAAAAGCTGACACTTGATGTGAAAGGCCACAGAAGTAACTGAGAGAAATCCATCTGGTTCCATAAAGGACAAGTGAGTTTGGTGCATCTGTCCTGCAAGAGTCATTAAAACACAATTCCAGTAGAAGCACATTGCCCTCAACATGCAGCTGATTTTACTAGCAAGTTAATTCACATAGCCCAACCATTAGCAGAGGAAATGAACTTTCCATCCACTTTGCTGATAAAATTGAAAAAAAAAACAAAAAAAACAAAAAACCAACAAAAAAGCCAAAAAAACAACCCCAAAACAAACAACAACAACAAAAACCCTGCTAACCCAACCCCATAGCAGTCTCATGCTCTCCTAGCTATACCTGAACAAAAAAAAGCCCATGCACACACCTCCTGCTGGCGGAACAAAGCACAGATCAGCAAACAGGAGCTCCAGAAGCTCTCACTAGAATAGGCACCTCTTACTCTACACCCTCCCAATGAAATGAGATTTGGCCGTGTATGGATCATACACAACAAGAAAATAAAACGATGGTACACAACCCACCCATCTTCTGGTAGAGCAGAGTGAAAAGAATGCCTCACCACTGCTGACAGAAGTAATTAAAGCTGCTGTGAAAGACAGTTTACCGAGTGCTCTCAATCACTCCAATGAAAAGATGCAATTAACAACAATCCTCTGCATGGGATATAACATCTCTCACCCACAGGAAGATGCACACCATACTGGCTGGTGAAAGCAAGTCACATACCACATGTACTTATATCAGTTAGACACAGATAGATAGATAGATAGATAGCTATTCACCAGGGTATGGCATGTACAATACAACCCAGAGTCTTCAAATTTGAATGGCCTCGTTTATGATAATTACCATGGAGAAATATAAAAGACATCACAAGAAAAAAAAAAAAAGTAGTACGTTATTTGTATCATGAGACTGCTGGATATATTTCAGAAAACTCAAACAAAGGAAGTGTAACTCGAGGAATCACAAGCTCTAGCAGTTTCAAAAGAAAAGCAGGGTTTTTTTCTAGACAGTATAAAAGATACATGACCGTGCTCCTTCACTTCCAGTAAAATGTCCTTTAATTGCCAAGGTAATTTCATTTCCTGTACTTAGTCACTGTACCCAAAACTTTTTTTGATCTCTTTGAAGTAATAAATGCATTAGAATAGAATGAAAGTTTGAACTAGCCACTTGTTATCTACATACAGATAGTAGCAGTTTTGTATCTTCAAATTCTCCCTTTAGAAAAAAAAACATTTATATTGAAGCATATGAAAAAAAAAAACACCTTTGAAATATGTTTCAAATAAGAGTTAGTAGAAATAGCCTTTATGAAGGTTACCTTACACTTCATTTTAATTTGCATACCCCCTTGGCAAATTTTTATTTTAATAGCTACTTTTTATTCAGTGTGTTTTCTTGACGATGATTTCAAAAAACTTTCAGGCAAAATTCCAGATCATTTGCTGAGGCAACTGAGGCTAAGAAAATACCTGATGTTTTTCCATGTCAAATATGTCTAGATACCTTTTCTTTTGGGCAGCTCTAGAACTGCCACAAAATAGAGAAGCGATTTGGTGGAGAATTTTGTAGAATCTGGCAAATTCACCTGTATGTCATCAATAGAGACTTAAAGTAGGCAAGCTTTCTCAAGACTATGCATCCTGGCCCTGATTTTGGCAAAGAAACTGGTAATAACTGATGTCATCACCTACTTTGCCTGTTATATGTCATGGCTGAAATCTGCACGCTGGTTCTAAAGATACCAGTCATTGTAAGGTCTTTTATGAATCATCAGTATCAACACAACACAACATATTGAAAATAAGAATTAAGGCAATCCCTGGATATACAGGCAGGATAGTCTGAGTAAGACACACAGAAACCATTTTCATTGTCATGAAAGGTGAGACTGGTAATAGCATACCATGTACAGGTCTGTTGTCTAACTTTTGGATAAAAGATGTTTAAAACTCAAAACTGAAAGAAGCCACAAAACTATAAATCCCTTCCTCACACTTGAAACCTGGCAACTTTCTTCCCATGTACCCACAGCACCTCTTCTGAGCAAAAGACAGCAGTGCAGAAGGTACACCAGCACAAGAGCAGTTGATGGTAAGGTAAAACAGCCAACTTTACCTTCCTTTCCTCTTACAAGGATGTAAAGTTAGGTCCCTTTCTTCTACTCAATATCCATCACATCTGGAAGAACATAACTACCTAGCATTGTTTATATTGCCCAGAAAGCTCAGAAGTTACTCAATACAAGAGTACTAATGGATAGATGGCCAGGCTTCATTTCCTAAGAAAATTAGGGAAAATATCCAGGAACTGATTTGAGTATGGCATTTCAGCACTTTCACAAGAAGAAAGTTCTAAGTGTTAAAGAGCTCTTATTTGATTAAAAACAAACAAACAAAAACACAAAACAACAAAACCCACAACCAATAATCAGAGTAAAAAGAATCAGAAGCAAAACACACTTACAACCTCTTGTGGCGATCGTTCCTAAATTAATCTGGAAAGCTGTGGATTTGCTTTCTCAGGATCATTCAGTCTCATAAGTTTTAGTGAAAAAAAAGGCACTGGGCTCCAAAGAGCACTCACTGGAAAAATTTAATGGCCAGGCTGAGAATAGATGACCTGAAGGCTTTTTCTGGTCTTAAACGCTTTATAAAAACCTAAAGATTTCCATTTCCATATTTCATCTGCTCTTCTAATAATAAAAAGTTGCACTCAAAAACCAAGTGAAAATAATTAGAAAATAATACCTAGGCTGTGTGGCCTTCTACGACAGAGCAGCTATAATTCTGCTTGCCTAAGAGACCAGAGCTCAGACTCTGAGCATGCGTGTAATGAGTCTTCATTTATATGATTGCTTATTATTCCCTTTCCACAGGATGGTTCTTTTCTGTGGATGAACTAACAATAAAAGCAGTACATGCACACAGTACTCAAGTCCCCAGCAAAATCAAAATTCACCTGTTTAAAATGAAAAGTGTAATAATGCTGCCTAAGCAAAACAACACAGGTTGTAGTTTTATTTTTTAAACCAAAAGCATATAATCAGGCTATGAATTTCAATGTTTTAATAAACTGCCAGAGCTAAGCACAGTATTTTACAGGGAAATTATAAAACCTTAGAACACAAAGTAACTACTCAGTGCCAAGGGCTAGAAGAACAAGAGCACTACACATATTCTTTCTTATGAAATTTCACTCATTTGCCACTGTTAGCTTTGATACTAGCATTTAGCTAATTCATGAGAGAGAAGTAGGTATACTCAGATAGATGGATCGCTAATCTCATCAAGTGTGGAAACTCTCATTTTGGGATTCTTGCACTAAAAAGGTAGGTATCTATTGCAGAGGTAATCTTGCACATTTAATACATACTAATTGAGAATTAAAATTAAATCTAGTTAGTGCACATAGGTATTCTTTCTTAAGCACAAGGAAAGCTGTTATTGTCCTGACAAGTCAGCATGAGATTTTGTTCATATTACCCAACCATTTCATTACTGCTCTTACCTGTTATAGACTAAGAATAACTATTCTATAAACACAGCACTTAAGAGATTACACACCACAAAAAGCAAAGAAGCACAAGGAGACCACTTTTAGATGCAGCAGCCTTAATGATTTCTAATGTAATGAAAAGTAATTGAGGACTGAAAAGACCTCCCTTTGCAGGATTCTTTCCATTAGAAAACTGAGGTCATACTGAATCCAGTTTATAGTAACAATCTCTCCAGAAATTGCTGTACTTTCTTCTCCTAAATGAAGGAAAACACTGTTATTCTAAACAAAAAATTGATGCTGCTTCAGGATGATACAGTGCTTCAGATGTATGCACAAAATTACCTTTTCTCATAAAGCTCAGAGTAACCACATCAGTCATTAAATGCAAAACATGTATGTTCTAACAGTTACTTCAAACAAATACAAAGCTGCCTACATCAGTACCTACTCTATGGTAAATACCGATAAACGCAAAGAAAAACTTTGTATCTTTTTCATAGAAACTACATACAGACATCAAATGTCAGTTCTGTTAATTTATCAGCAAGTACATATTTGGTCATTTTAGTATTACCGTTAACCTTGGCTTCTGGAGATTTACTAGAAAGAAAAATAATGACACTGACAATGTCACATAGTGACCACACTCTTTGCTTTATCCTTCTTGTGCATGTCTCAGAAGATCTGTGAGTACAGAGCACTGTACATCAGTACAACTGACATCACTTTTCTTTAGGTATGGATATGAATGCCCAGAACTATGACCTTCAGGGTTATGTACAGAAAACATCAATAATTGTTTCCAGGAAACATCAGATTACCATCAAAAATGGTTCTTCCAGCTTGGAGTATGTAGGTCCCATCAGTCACTGTGCCCTACAAAAGCCTTTTTCTGCTCATGTCTAGTGCAGAAAATAGTCCAGAAGTAGTGCAAATGTTCCACCTGAGACTTCTACAAAGCTCTCTTTAGCCTGCCCAGCAGAATCCTTGAGCTCACATTTTCCAACCATTCTGCAGAGAACTTGGTTCTTTATCCTATGTTCTCTGGATGTGATCTCTGTATTAAGAGTAAATATTCACTTAACAGTTGGCCCCAAGACTCTGTTAAAGACATCCCAACAGAAAATTCACCAATTAATGCTATGATTTAAAAAAAGTTTCAACACTTTGTATTTGAAAATTGAATGTTTTGTTCATTCACTTTATTCTGCCCTATAGCACTACTTTAACATGCACTCCCCTACAGTCTCTAGTTTCTGCTCCTGCCTGCACCTGGTGGGAATAATAAACAGCAAGAAAACTGTTGCTCTACTTCATACATATGGCTGTTCAGAGTTATCACCACACATCCTTGGGTTTGGACTTTGATTTTTGACATTGTGCTTGTATGTGCCTGTTCTTTTGAATTTATTTATCTTTTTCCTGTGGATTCGCTTGCTCTTGGTTTCAGCATTTACAGACTAAGGGATGTGTGGTCCCCCTTTAGAAGCATGGATCTGCTTACTCTGGTACCACTTCTTCTCTCAGATGTACTTTTCATTCTCTTGCTGTTGGAATTAGTTGTTGGAACAAATTCTCACTGACAGCACACACTTTGGGTCATCCATGGGACTCCTCCTGGACTTCATTTCCCAAATACCATTTTCAGTCTCGGTGCCTAGCATTTCATGGGACTGATTACTCTATGTTGGTTTAAAGTTTGCTTTCTCAAGGCATTCCCACAAATATCAGAGGCATCCTTCTTTCCTGCCAGCTTTCTTGTGTGACAGACTTATGGTTAACCGCTACTTCTCTTTTATCTTTATAGTTCTTGGGCATACAGTCACTCTTCCTCACTTACAGTTTACAGGCTTTGAGCTGGAGCGTGGCATTCAAATTAACTCTACAGGGTGTATATGGAACACAACTACATCATAACAAATGAAATTAATTACACAGAAGAGAACATAAATTACACTACTACGATTTATTTGCAAATACGTATTGGCTAGTCGAACAATTAACATTATTCCTATATCCTTCATCTTCCACACTGCAAAAATGTGTTAGTTTCCATATTTCTTGTCCACTGAGACTCAGTAATATTCTATTTCCAGCTCGAAAGGTGAGTTATAGGACATTTTAGCTCAGGCCACATAGAAAAATTTCATCATTTCTGAATAAAAACAGCACACACCCAAGTCATTTTAAGACTACCTGACAGTCTCATTTGATAGTCAGAAATCCTCAGAAACTTTAGTTGTTCTGAAGAAGTGATCAAACTTTGTATTTCACATTATGAGATCTCATTTTTAAACATTCTTGTAGCTCTATGCTGACCCGCATCACACTGAAGTTATTGGAAATTTACAACTCTGGCAAGCTTGAGTGAAAGCTGCCAAGTGTTCCGAACTTCTCAAAAATCAGACCATTCCTGTAGCAAAGGAGGAAGATCCAACATAAGGAAATCACGATGTTATAAGCTTGTCCTAGTCATGAAACCTGTGGTACAGTGGGGAAAAAATGTTGTATTTTGCAAGATGAAAAAAAGTGAATATTCAGTAACTTACCCCTTCTGCCTTTTCTTCTGTGTTAGCCAGCATTTCCTGGAGGGCCCGTACTGACAGAGACTGCTCCAGCACAAAGGTGCAGATGGACAAATCAGGTGGAACATTCTAGGTGAAAGAAAAAATTATATCACATTAGTGACAGATTTGCTGAAGAGCACTTTCCAATGCTTCTATTTTCCCTCATTTTCCATGAATCTGAAAGATCTACCATATCCTTGAGGCTATGAGAGGCAGCCATATACTGGGCTGCAACAGTTAAGGCTTAGCCAGCAAGCAAAGGGAAGTGATTCTTCCCCTCTGCTCAGCATTTGCAAGCTGACACCTGTGGTATTGGGTCCCAGTCGGGACCTCTCAATAAAAGAAAACAATAAACTGCAAGTTCAGCAGAGGATCACCACGACTGTCAGGGCTGGTGTAGCCACCCTGCATGGCTGGTGGAGTTGAGCTCAATCAGCCTGGATGGAGGAGAGAGAGGAGAGGGGGATCTTACAGTTCTCTTTACCAATCTAGTGGTCATTACAGGGAAAATAGAGCCAGACTCTTCTTGGAGGTACTCCTTGAAAGGAACAGGAGCAGCAACACAAGTGGTACCAAAGAAAATTACCATTAGACATTACGGAGAAAAATTCACCCTGGGAGTAGAAAATACCGTCAAAGGCTGCCAAGTAGAGTGGTGAAATCTCCACTTGGACATTACCATACGGCACGCATCTTAGACATGATGAACAGACTGTGGAGGGAAAAAATTTCAGTCTTTAGGCTAGTGGTAGTAGCCAGACCTCATCCTTTTGATGGTCTTCAGGTCAAGATGAATTTTCTGTAGCAGAAACATAAGGCACTGAGTGCCAAGGCTAAGCCAGTAGCTTCTCAGCCTTGCAGGGCAGCATGCTTCACCATATTCTATTGTAAGTAGGGTAAAACTAGACAGTCTTATAAAACTTGTCATGACTGAAAAAAAAAAAAAAAAAAAATCACTGAGCTATTGAAAAGCTAATTTTCCAGACTATCATAAAAATTGATAATAAAATTGAAACAGGTTTGTAATAGCAATGTCAAAGTAACAGAGTAACAGAGTAACATTAGACTTTATGTGGGGATCTTTTCTTCTGTTAATAGAATATACAACTCCTACACACCTTTTCTTGTCTCCAGAATTTCTTTCGTGTTCCTTCTCTTCTCCTTTTCATGTTAGTTGCATATTTTAGTTTAGTAATACTTTTACTGACTATTGGAAATCTTTTTTTACACCATGAATACTTTTACTGCTAAAGCTGTGAAACTGCACATTTATTCAAACTGTGTACAGTACCTTAAATTGTAAAAGGTAGTTGCAAAACCATTTCCTTCCCTCTTTTTCAAAAGTTAGTTTACTCAGACTACCTCACAGTTTATAGCTTATTAAATTGCTGTTCATCACTCCTAACTTTACAGTAATTCAAGTCTATTAACTAACAGATCTTTCATTACCTTCCACTATTTCAATAAAATTAATGTAAAATGGGACTGTACGTTAAAGTTTTAGCCAGATCAAAAAGCATCAAATAGCACCCTCTTGCATCAGATTTTGATTTATTTATGCAATGATACTTAGGCATGAAATATTTTTAAGTCAATTCTTTTAGAATCAGGCCTCTACTTACCTGTCAGTGTTCTCGTTACCATTTTTCTTTTGCAGTTACTCAAGACACTACAACAGCCCTTTTCATGCTAGTAGGCCAACAGACAACTAATTAGATTCTCTTCAAAACATCCTTGTAATGTAAGCACTATCATAAGCCCTTATTTTACAAAGCAGAAAGAGAGCACTCAAAGATTGCAGGTTGCAAGGTGTTGTTTCTGCTCAGTAAACACGAGTGCAATTCTCCATTCTAGAAAGCCTCACAGAAACAAATTGTCCGACAGTCCAGCTCACCTTCAGTTCTCCCCAGTGAAGACTGACTGGCAAGCAAGAATCTGAACAAAATAGAAAAAGATGCTCCTTACACTGTGCTCAGAAATGATCCAAGGCTACATTTTCTGTATCTATTTGGTTATAAACAAACATATATAAGCAAACCAAGTCTCCATACCTGTTCATTGCACGGGGCTTGGACCAGGTGACCTTTAAAGGTCCCTTCCAACCCAAACGATTCTATGATTCTATAACAATGTTCCTACTGTTATTACTGTTATTTAAAGCAAGATTTTTGCTGGCAGAATACATGTCTCATACAATTTTGTGACCTATCCAAATTATTTATTACTAAACCTGCCCTACAGGTTATACACTCCAAAATATAGAAAAACCTGCATCATTTCACACAGTGATTAAGCCAAGACAACTAGGACACTCCTCCTTCATCAATTCCATTCTCCTTTATATTGAAGACAGCCATGAGCATTTTCTTCCCTCCTCATTAAAAGTGAGGAATGAAGATTTTTCAGCTATTCTCATAGCAGGTGAGCAAGACACACTTTGAGCAGCCAAAGCAATAAAGGAGAACTGTATGAGATTATCTTGCTTTAATTAAGTGGAAGAGGCACCTTCTTACAGTCTAGCAAAATGTTAGAACCAGTTTCTTTTTCTCCAGACAAAGG
Organism: Burhinus bistriatus; assembly: GCA_013397275.1. NCBI lineage: Eukaryota > Metazoa > Chordata > Aves > Charadriiformes > Burhinidae > Burhinus > Burhinus bistriatus. Next base: position 217,080 of record VYXH01010316.1, read on the forward strand.
GAAGAGCACATTATCCCACCTCACCTCTGTGGCATGAACACCCAGACACTCGGTGGCCCTCAGAGAGCAAAGTGTTTCCCCTAAGAACTGAAGGAAGATGCATCTACTGACGCTTGCGGTGAGCGTGTGAATAGAACTCTTCCTCTCTGGCAGTTCCTCACCCAGATCTGCTCTGCTGAAGATCCAACAGGCATGGCTGCATACAGTGTACAACAATCACAGCACAGACATACATGGGACCGATGCAGAACTGCCAACACATTTAGCTCAGACAGTTACAGCTCTGCTCACCCCTACAGAGTCCATGTTAATGATGATGCTTTTAGAGCTCTGGATTTAGAAGACAAGGCTTCAGGCTGGCATACAGACACAGATTGAAGGTTCTCATTCTGAATAGCCCCCTCCAAAAACATTCCAGCTAATTTTAAACCTTCATTTAAGTGTATAAATTTATTCACAGTGCATTTTCCATCACTTCAAAGGATAAAAAAAAAAAAAATGAGGAAGGAAAAACACAGTTTTTGTCAGTCCTCTGATTAGCTACCTTATCTTTCATATTACCTCACACACAGACAGAAGAAGGAATATGAACAATAAAGTTGTACTGTGTTATAGGGCAGCTTAACACTCCCTATTGAAAGATACCTTCATACAAATGAAGATACCTGATATACCCTGGAGGTATTTAAAAGGTGTGTAGATGTGGTGCTTAGGGACATGGTTTAGTGGTGGACTTGGCAGTGTTAGGTTTACAGTTGGACTCTATGATCTTAAAGGTCTTTTCCAGCCTAAAGGATTCTATGATTCTTTGAAATTACATAGTAGTTTTTAGTGCCCTGTCCGGAAAGTGACTGCATCTTCTAGGAGCTGCAATAAGAATCCGTAGCAACCAGTTCACAATATCAGGTTTTTTTGAGGACAGGTCAAATGTGTGGGCAGGTATTTTAGTGATTGCTTTGCTGGACTACAAATACACTATTAAATAATAAAGAATTTTAAAGAAAATATTTTGCTACATGTCAAACAATCACCCACCAATGCATTTTTAATAAATACCAAAACAACCTATAACTAGCTGGAAATTTTCAACGGCTTAATGATAATAATAAATCCTTAATTTGAGAGCAGAACACAATTTATACACCCAAAAAATGATCAGTGCTCAAAAGCAGATGTCTCAAGAGACATAAATAACCATGTTGGTAACCCTGAACCTTCATTTCCACCACTTTCTATCGTATTCATCTTTGCTGCAGTAACTTTCTAAATGAAGGCATAGAAAAATAGGCTTTTTTTGTTTTGTGACAGAATATGTAATGAGGTCCTTGGATACGCCATGGAATCTGTATCACTTATATTTGATCCAAAAGATCAGTGGAAAATTCTGATAAACAATGGCAGTATTCAAAACAATTTATTTTCTATTTATTTTTGATATAGTTGCAAACTCAATTCTATTTTAATGACTTTTAACATAAAATATACCTGGTATAAAAGTAAACCAACTCCAGTATTCCTCAGAGCTTAAAATATTTTCTATGCTAGTTCTTGTACACAAGATTTGTCATCTTGTCAATTATTTGTCTAGACAATCTAGTCAGTCATAAATTACAACCTAATATGCAAGTAGCTTGTTAAAAAAATAGGTTATAACAGAAATAAACTAGAAATTGTATGTTAAATTTCAAAAGGAGATTCAGCACTGCTAGGAGAAAAATAATAAATTACTATTAACTTTTTCTATTGAGCCTTCATCATTATTTGTAATTGCACCTACAGTCAGCAAAATTAGACAGATTAAAATAATGTCATTCTCCGCAATTTTTAAAGCATATGTATTATTGGAGTAATTGCTGGATTGTTTAGAAAATTTGAGAATTATTTAATCATCCTGTCATTTTAAACTATATTTATTGTGTACACTGATTTTCTGTAGTAATATTTGCATAGTAAATTACGTTTTACTCTGTGGGAGGCAGATTTGCAAATTGGATAATCATACCCTTTATCAAAAAGGTGCTTTGAGCAAAGCTTTTGAAATGCTATTTAAAAATACCTGTAATTCTAGTCCAATGCACAACTGAATCGTGGATACTGGATGTATTCATTAAGCACTATTTCAGTTTTTAGTGAATTATTATTTACAAGCATACCATACTCCAGTGTGATGACGATGAAAGCAAGAGGCCAAGGTGCAAAACTCAGTCTCACTGTCCTTACTCTGATGATCACATCATGCTAACAAGGCACAATAATGTATGACCTCTCATATAATATGATGCATATAATCCTGTGAATGAAAACTGAACTGTTGCCTCTCATAAATATTAGTACAAGACTGAAGAATAATAAATCCCGTCAGCAAAAACAATTTGTCTCTAAGAATAAGCAGCTTTACTTCAGCTTTATTTCTCTTCCTAGTTATTTGCAAGCTTCCTAGTTGTTTTCCCAGGCTGATGGATATTTTTATGTCTCTTCTAACCAAAACTCCCAATGAAATGGACTCGCAGGTATTTCATCTGTAACTGCATACTAAATATTCATACGTCAGTGCCTAAAAAAACCCAAACACTTAACTAAGCAGCCTGATTTACAAAGCATCCACAGTTTGTAACATTGTCAAAAAAATAAGACGTGGGTGTTCATAACTTTAAGAGTAGTACATTCATTAGATGCCTAACTTTAAGAGTCCAAGTAGGAGGATTCAAAAAATTAATTTTAGTACAGAATTTAAGCAAAACATCTGTACCACTATTTGTAGGAGCAGCCTGAAAGAAACTGAACCCATCATCTCTTTTCAAGTTACGTTTAAATTTATACCTCTCAGTCTTTTTGGCAGTCCTTTCTACTTAAATGAGATTCTGTCTGGTGACAGTGATGAAACACACTCAGTATTACCAAGTGAAAACATCCATTTCTAGGACTCTATATAGAAGGCATAGCTTTCCATGTTTTCAAGCTTGTCATCAAAAAGATGGACCCAGTACAGAAATAAACGGCTCTGACGACAAGTCCCGTCAGCCAAATAGGATGAATCATATTCACCAAATCCCAAAACAGAAAAGACAGAGAATGAATTATGAGTCTTACAGTTTCCGTTCTAGAAGAGAAGACCTTTCAACAACAGTGTCAAGCTCCTGCATGTTTATCATTAGCAGACCGTGAAGGTTGCCTGGCCACCTCCTACAAAAACTTGCTTTCAGTTGCTTATGATTATTTCAGTCTGAAACCATCATTGTCTGTACAAGGCATCTGCAAAAGACTGAGCATTTATAGGATATTCCATCCAAAACGGTTGTTTCCATCGAAAAACAGAGAAAACTTTTCAACATGCAAAGTGTTTTTATGTTACTATACCTAAAAACCATAATGTCCTCATGTTTTTGGAAGCGTGGTTTGACAAGGGAGTGGCCTTTTGTCACAAGTATGCTTTTCACTTTTTCTAGGAAAAACTGAAAATCCAGTCAAGTTCTACTTCCTGAAAAATGTCATTCTTCACATAGTGAAAAGTTTCTTGTTAACAATCGAAAGCTCTAAAGATTCCATGTTCATAGGACAGCTGTTTCAGGGGATAAAACTGGAAAACTCGGGAATACCAGGAGGATGAAACCAGAACAGGGTCCGGAATAAAAAACCAAGGGAAAAGGAGACCAACACAGGGAAAAGCAGCTAGTGATGGAACTGAGGTCAGACCCACACTGCAATCAATTCATTTTCAAAGCCTAGAACACAAAACAGGTCCAAGTCCTCAGTGGTTCTTTTAAATCATATTGGTTGCCTATCCACTACATGCTGATCACCTGTATTTTAGCGTATCTTGTTAATCTGACCTAAACAAGTGATTGTTTTAATTTTTGAGAAAGATTGTGTTCTTGTGGTTACATACATGAAGTTTCCCTACTTCATCCACATCCCTGAGTGCAGAATTCACTCATAAATGAAGTGTTAGATTTGACAAACCCAGTAGCGAAAAAAATCTTGATGCATTGAGCATGCTTTCTGTTGATATATCAAAGATAACCACTGTGTCTTATCAGGAGGAGTTAATAGTTTTTATACCCACATGAGTTAGCACAACAGCGAAGACCAAAATCCTTTCCTACTCTTATTTCCAGATAGCGAATGTCATCTGCTGGTCACAGTGGAACAGTTCATTAGCAAATAAAAATGTGTTACCTGAAACTTAAGCTGTACAAACTCAAGGAATAACAACATTCAGAAGGAAACTGCTTCTTGGGTTCTTCCCCTGTCACAATCTCCTTTAAAAATCCACAAGAAATCTATTTCTACTTAGGCTGTTGTTACATAAGTATAATTACATTCTTTTCTTTTATGCTTGCAAACAACGTCAGAGTTCTATGTTACAATTTTTCAGTTTTTGCTCTTTGGAAACAACTGTGATCCCGAGAGCTGCCAAAGGTCATGAGGCTATTATTAACAGAGCAGACTGTCGTAACTGCTTGGAAGTTGTAATTCCCAGTATGATGTTTACTTTCTTTATGGACTTAGGGCCTCATACACTCCATCTCTAAAAAGGCTAAGTAAAGAGGTTTTTTCCTCTAATCCTCCATCTCTCCCTCTGGTCTCCTTTCTAACTACACGTAAGTCCCAACGTATCCACATTACTGAGAACAGTTTCACTTTTTTATCTGTTCTCTGAAAATTTAAAACTCTTAGCAACAGAAAAAAGTGGTACTGGGTAAGGAGCCATACAACTACATTTCAGCCTCGATGGATAAACCAGGTCAATCAACTCAACAGCCATTACCAACATACGCTGCTGTAGCCAGTATCTTAGATGAACATTAGCTAATAGTGTATTGCCCTAATGCAGTGTAAATGTGTTAATTTTTCAGGTAATTAGCAAAATTCCATGCTAATTAATAAAATAAAAAAATCTCATAGGATCAACAGTGCTATTGAGGTTCTAGGCACACATCCAAATTAACAAAACACTTTTTGTTTAACTTCATGCTGATCCTGCAAAGTCTACCTTATTATGCTAATCTTATGTGTATTATTCAAAACTTTACAGTTCCCTTTTATTCTTAGAGATGCTGTTGTATTTGTAGCTACTGTAATAAGTAATGGAAAAATCTAGGATATTATCATTTGGGAGGGTACTATTGCTTTAGAATCTGGACAGAAGCAGCTACCCTTTGATTCTCGCAGTATCAGAAAGACGATCTGTATAAAATAGTATTTTGCCCCTTTCCAGGAAGCACAGCAAACACCCAACGGGAAAATCTTCCTAATCTCTGACCAGATTTATTATTATAAACCATGCACATTACAACAATCGTATTTCAAAGTAGGAATCCTATAATCTTTCAGGATCAAACAGGTAGGGCAAACATGCACGCCTTTCGTGGCTGTAATAACTGACCTGTCTCAGTAGAAATCTTACCTCTGCTTAATAACCAATAGGACATTATTTGCAGAGATTCTCTTATTGTTAAATTTCCTACTGTGGAATTATAAGACGTAAAAATGAAATCCAAATAAATATAAATACTAACACTTTCAGAATACCCTACACCAACTCTAATGAGCAATTCATTCACTTTGCAGTGAACATGAAACTATATATCTAACAGAAGCAAAACCTGCTTATTTATCTCATAAGCTATCAACTATAAAACATAATAATGGACACCAAATTTTAACTTCGAAGGACTTTATTGTAAGTTTTCAACTACTACGCTTTCCATTTTATGTTGTTGAAATCAATAGTCAACCTGTGTAACTAGAAAAATGGGTGCCTATCAAATATTGCTGGAATGGGGGACTGGGAATTTATGCTCCGAGTCACCTCTGATTTGTCCTTAAACGAAGGAAATGAGGTGCATCATCAGCTCTCTCCTGGGCAGCACAGTTTCCAAGTAGCAGAGCATACAGAACTATCAAAATCCTTTGTGGCAAGATACAACAATGCACTTAGGCACTTACAGTACTAAATTGCATATTAACAGTCAATATTTTCTTTACGCATATGTAAAATAAATCAGGTTTTATAACTAAAATGAATAATGCATACATTCTGTTTTGAGTCAATACTCATTCATGTGCTTAATTCAATTAAAAAAATTACTCAAAACAAATTAAATGCAGCCGCTCACAGAATTTTCAGTCTGTCCCATGAGCATTACAGAAGCTAGATGTGTGTCACTCAAATTTAGGTGTTCCAAGCCCTACTGCCTGGCAAAAAATTAATACATTATAAAGGCAGTTTATGAAGATGAATAGTGTACAACACCTCAGTTCTCTAATTCATTCTGTCCCTCTAGTTATATGTCTTTTAAAAGTAATATGTCCATTCTGATTCAGGCTGTGTGTAATGTTCCCCAGATTATTTTGCATCCCAGACTGCTTTGATCTGATTTACTTGATTTAAAATAGTATTTCTATCAAAAATTATACATTTCTCTTAAAAGGTATACACATTCACCTCTAATGTAAAGCAAATCAATTAGAATGTCATACATGAAAGTTGTTCACTCAAAAAATTACATCTTCAATCATGAAATTCTTGTAGTCAGAGAAACTCCAGTAGATATTTGGGTCAGGGACAGGAAGACTTGAGGAGTCCTAAGACTAAAGACTGTCTTCACAGATTTAGGGACATATACTGTCAGTTTCACTACTCATAAAAGCGTAACAATACTTTCAAACATAAATACCTATTTAAAAATATCTCACTGTGTATACTCAGAAATTATGGTTTATCTTTAAGTGTGTAAATGTATAAAGCCCCTGCTTGAATTTGCATGGCCCTCCATTTGAGCACACACTGCATGATGTGAAAAATAAGCACTTATTTTACTATGCACTTTATTAACTGCAAAATTAAAAAGCTTGGAAGACAATTAGTGATTATTTGTTCAGCTTCCTAAAGATTCAAATTTTGTCTGGTTTTGGTTTAAGGTGCCAAAATATTGTTACTAAGCCATTAAGCAAACAACTGCTGCTTTAAAGGACTCTGCTTATCATTCACTAACATACCAGCACAAAAAGCTGCCACAAAGTACTGTCTAGACAGAAATACCCACGTGCGTTTCCCAGCAAACAACCCACCTGCCTCAGAAGTGAATTATGCAAGAGACAATAAAGCAAGAGGCTTAAAAATTCAGATGCTAAAGACAGTTTCAAAGAGCTGGCAAACTGTGTGGACTTTTACTGTTTTCGTGCTACTTTTGAATACACGTTCAAGGAGGGAGTATAACAAGAACTTTACAGATATTGCCCCTATGTGCAACTATCACATTCATTTAGATCATTCACCAACCTGGAGTTTCCTCCTTGGCCATATTCAAGTTCTTCTGTTTCAAAATTTCACATTTTGACATCACACATTAACTACAGTATCAAGACCTTCGCAGATATCTATTATGCATAACCATGTATTATTTTCTAGATGGGTTTGATTTTGTTTTACCAATATCTCAACTTTCACCTTAGCAAGCAAAGATGTTCCACTCCTCTGCTAAGCTTCATGTCTATGCTGGGGATTTAACATAATCTTTCAAATGCTTTTGTTTGCTTTAGTTTCTAAAAAAATTTTAAAAAAAAAATCCACATTCTTGCAAATTTTCCAAAATAACCAGAACTCTTATTAATTAATTCTCCTAAGGAATCCACCTTTTCTATAGAAACAAAACAATTTAGTAAGAATTATATAGACAGTTATGTGTATATGAAAATAAGAGCATTAATGGAAACTATAGATACAGCTAATCTCCACAATAAATAAGCTCGAAACGTACATAACGGGAAAGAATTCTTTTGCCATTTTGAGTTTATAAAGTGAGACTTTTTTAGTCATTAATCTGTACACATACTTGCAATTATATCAGCCCAAACAGTTCTATTTAATTGTTAGTGTTCTACTGACTAAATCACATATCAAATATGGCACTCAAAGCATATTAAGCTTTATTCTTACAGCAGCTAAACACACTAGGCATGTTTCTTATTTAAAATAAGACCTCGTTGCAATTGTACTTCATTTCTATGGACCTTTTTGTATTGCCTAATACTTACTTAATTTACATACACTGGAGAAAGACATTCTGTATTACTCGACTTTCCAATTTATTGAATAATGGGCACTCAAATGATTTCTTGGCAAGTCCATTCATACTTCATATTGCACTGGGTAGAATATTTGTTTACTTTCTAGGACCTCTGTCCAACCTTCTCCTGCAAGTCCTGTGCTGTGCTGTGCCTGTTTCTTTTTCTGGCACAGTACTCAGAATGTCACAGACCTTTGACATTTTCCTTCATATAGAAATAACTTGTCCCTGCTGTGTCTTTTAATGATCAACACACACCTTGGCCATTTCAAGCATCCTAAACTATCTAAACTAACTCATCCTATGTTATCTAAAGCCGTTTGAATGATGGCTGTTACTGATTTTGAGTCACACTTCCCTTGATAATTGCCTTATAACCAGCTGTAAACATTGTGCTGTGCAACTAGAACTGGTCAATACTTGGAGTAACACCAAGAAAACCTGAAATTCCTAACTCCTTGTTACCATTAAAAGACATTTAGATGTGGGATAGAGGTAGAGTTTACCGGATTGTTAAGGGAAGACTGTATCGGTCTTTTGAAACCAGCCCAGTGACGTTAGCTGCCTATGCTTTTTTAGTGGCATGCAAAAAGTCAGTTCTCATGGAAGGGTAACGTTTTTGTGGATGGTATCTTTGTAGATATGTCCAGAAAAGAATACAAATACCTGGAAGATGGAACAAGCTTCCCACTCCTAAATACATTCTTTATATCCAGTAAGTAGGGAAGAGAGAACTTCTAAGGAGTTAAAGCTCAAAAAAATTGATTAGCATTATTCACAAGGGACTCACTATATTTACAAGAATACCGCTTTCTATAAGACAAGAAAAACTGTCACACACTCAATGAAGCAAAACATTAGCTTCAACCCCTTGCAGATCACAGAACTCTCCAACTAGCAGATTTAAGGCAGCGCAAAAGCAGATTGGACACAATCACTGCTTTAGAAGATCCTTGTATTGAGGCACAGAGAACCATAAAACTCCTTCTGGCTTATAAATAGTATTTGAAAAAGCCAAACAAAAAAGACAAAGAGGAAGGACATCGGAAGCTACTAATCATACTGCAGGAAACCACAGTATTATTTCCACCCTCCAGCTATTACAGACACGTTGGTTCAGTAAGAAAAAACAGACTGGAGGTGTCAATGTGGTTCAGGGTTCATGTGTCAACTGCAGCTCCATCATACAGGTTTTCCAACAAACGGCAAACTTTCAGCTATGACGGAAAAATAATGAAACACCCAGGAAAGGCAGCCTGAACTCTGACCTTCTACATTTATGCATCCTCTTTAAGAACATAATCACTTTCTTTACCATCTGACCTCTGTTTTTTAATGTAAAACAAAGCAAATGTTCTTTCGCTTGTGAAACCAGAAAAAGTTATGTTTGTATTTGTATATGGCAACCCCCCTGCCAGCATCAGGAAAGTTACTAAAAACAACTTGCCAACTTGCTTTTGGGTTTCAAGCACAGGGATGCAAAACATACATCTTCAACTTCCAAACTGTTTCAACTTGCCTAATTTCCTCCTTCCAATCCAGACTATTTATAAACTAACACCCTAAATTTAATGTTGCAAATACTTTTGTTATGATAGCAAGTTACAGCATTCCCTCTGTTGTTAAAAAAGCACAAAGCATCTTCCTCGTTTTTCACAGGGAATTAACCAGGAGGAAAAGCCTAGAATCTTGAAAATCACCACCCCAAAGAGAAAAGTTGCAAAAAGTCTTAAGAAACAACAAAGATTCCTTGATTTTTTGTTGTTGTTGTTTCATTTCATATATAACTGGTATTACTTTACTTGAAAGAAACACATAGATTTACTCATTAATAGGCCACATTTCTTTGTCCTAATTTCTGAGAGCCCATCGGGCCAGGATTTTTCACAAGAGCCTGCTGAGCCAGATTTAGCCCAACAGTGCTTAAAAATACTGAGTACAAAGTAACAATTCCATGATTTCAAGTGTCGAGCAGAGCTGCACAGCCAATTTGACACTGCTACTTTATAAAACATTTGTCTAAAGGGCTTAAAATAAGCATTTGCACTTTCACGTGTTCTTAGCTCAAGACACACAGATTTACGAATCTGTTTTATCAGGTTTTCAGATTACAGTCACATATCAGCCTAATTAAAATTCAAACAACTGCTTTGTAACTACTCTGCGCGTACTAATGAACTACATTCGGCTATAAACCCATTAGAGAAAATATTTTAAATGCTGAGCTCTAGAAGACTTAGCAGAATATGCCATTGCGTAACCTTGTGATGTTCAGTGACGCAGGGTAAGGCAGCAAGCCCGAAGCTGCTGGGGCCGTGCTTGCATTGAACAGCCATCGGTTCTAACTTTCATCAGACATGAATGCACAGCAAGTAAGAGCTCCCACCTTAAAACATTCTGGCTTTGCTCTGCGCATCACTTTATTTACCTTTCAAGGACTTTCTTATAGTATTTTAGTACAGTTACTGTATTTGGTGAAGGCAAATAATCTGTTTCCAGCCCCTAACACCTAGTCTCAAGATAATTATTAAGAGTCCCAAGACTTTTATAGTAAATGGGGAAAAAAAATCCCAAGCACCAAAACTCATCAACTATGCAATTGTGTGAGGGCATTGCTTTGAACAGAACGTTCAAAATGCAAATAGATAAAGCCATCAGGCAATAATAGCAACTGTCCTTTTTAATAGGAACAGTACTAAAAAGGGTAGGACCCAGAAGCTAAATCACAGCAAACTGGCAGGTTTTCAGAAGCCTGCAGAAAACTCACCCAATCAATTAGAGGGTTGTACACTGCATATCTGACCTTCTTACACTGTAGTGCTTGTGTCACGGCTGTATCTCGGATAAGATCTTCCAGCATAATATCTGCTTCTTTTTATATTTTAATCTTTAAATAATAAGAGGCCTAAACTGTTACAGGGATATATAGTTATAAAGGAAAACGGATTTAATGGAATGTTTCAGGTCGTCTTCACTTATTTTATACCGGAATTTGAACTCCTACATCTGTTCCACTACAATTATTAAAAAAAAAAAAAAAAAAAACAAAAAAAAACCAACCAAACAAAAAAACACCCCAAAACAAACACCACACCAACAAAAAAATATCCAGCACACAAAACCTCACCAAAACCCCCCCACACACAAAAA
>VYXH01010316.1:228338-263085 GCA_013397275.1 Burhinus bistriatus
AAAAAAAAAAAAAAAACACAAAAAAACCCCACCCAACACAACCACCACCAACCACCACCATATGTGTTTCTGTACACATTTAGGGTTTGTTTGCTTGCTTTTAACAGACATTTAGATAATGAAGAAAGTTGCAAACTACATGTTTGACTGCAGAAATTACAATTCATGTTTTGTTTGTTAAATTACACAAATTATACAGCTTTGGGTTAAGATTCTTGATTGGATGGCCTATGTTACTAACAGTGTGAATCAAAGCATTAATATTACAAATCAAATGAGCGTTTTGAAATCTGTCTTGCATTGGTTAATTGATAACAGTCATAATGTATGCATACATATCCTATGTACTACTCTTCCTTTCAGGGCCATCACTTGGGGAATTATCATCACCTAATTAATTCCCCTTAACTACTAAATTATTTTCATTCCGTCTTTCAGCTTCTGTTGCTACATTTTCAGGTTACATGTCATGGACTCTACCAGAATGTTTAGGTATTATTTGTTACTTTCCTTTGGAGGTTCTTTTTTAAGTAAGTGCTTTATTGATAACAGTCTTTAGTATTTCTAAAATACATATTGACAAAAAAATCCCAAGTACCCAATACATTTTAAGTCTTATAATAAAACCCCATGAATTCTAAATTACTAATACTAAGCATGCAACAAACAAAGTAGAATTACTGGTAGATGTATCCAGAGAACTGGCCTATTGTAATATCATACTTTTAAATAATAAATAAGTGGGTGCGATTGAAAAAGAAACTCTTTCACATTTATGAAGCTACACTTTGTAGATAAGAAGAGCTTTTAATTCCTTTTTGGTTGTAGACAGTGTTTCATTAAGCTAAAACTCAATGTATATCTCTGACAACACTAGATTTGATAACGAACATTTCTGTAAAATCAGAATAATCCATTCCTATATGTATTTCAAATTCCAAATATACGCTGCAACAGAAGATACAATCTGAACAATGAGAATAATAAGATTTCCTCAACTGGATATATTATGATCACACTATTTAGTCTGTGATGCCTTGCAAAGTACCACACATTTTGTCTACTTTTAAAAACTACCTGCGTTATAGATGACAGCACAAACATCGTAAGTTGTATTACTACATCTACTAATACTGCACATAATTTTCAGCTGATATAAAGCCGTATTTCTGTTGCTCCTTTACATCCATGGAGATCTGACCCACTGTCTTTCATACTCTGAATGTTTCACATTCATTTTAAATTATTCGCTTTCCATCTCAAGAAATAGTTCTGTTGGTTTGCGGGATTAAGTGGAAGGATCACAATCAGGTCTGCTGGATATAGCTACACATCTGCATTTAGGCTCAGGATTTATACAAGGTTTAAAAGGAATAAAAATTGAACCTGATATACATAAATAATAAATATAACATTTACAATTATATAAATTATGTATCACATAAAACTACATACAAATGTAGCAAAACACACTATGGTCTTATTTACATAGTTCCTATAGAGAAGCATTTTACTGGGAAAGAATGATTCATTGAATAAAAACCTGTCTGATCTATGCCTGTGAAGACTTCCTCTACCTATGTCTAAATTATGCATGTAAAGTAGGGCAAGTAATGTGTAAGTATGCATAAATTTATTACTAACTCTTCATTTAAATTATTAAAATCAATTATCTTAGTGAACGTCTGCTAAATGGAGCCCTCTGAACATGAGATTACATAAGATTAAGTGCCATCTTTGCCATTAAATATGAACATTCATTCTGGCAACATGACACAAAGGCAATTAAAACGGCCTTGGAGGTGCAGCTAGAAAGCCTTGCCAAAGCCCTTACTGTCTTTTTTGACTTTTAAAAAAGGATGCAATGGAAACATAAGCACAGAAAGGAACCACAGCAACTATCAAAAACAAAAAAAAACCCTTACTGTATGGCAAATTCCTAGAAGAATCCACTGTAAACACAAGCAGACAACACTGACTTGATTCATCCGCACGAATCAAATTTTAAAAAACTTAGTATTTCATTATGTCAGTAACTGCTTAAAAAGCATCGACTTGCATCCATACATTAATAGACACCATGTGCTTTTTCTATACGTTTGGATTTACACAATCAAAAACTGTGTACAGCACAGGTATTGTTTCTCAGCTGTCAAAGAGTTTCAGGCTCAGTTTCTCTGGAGTCAGAAGGATTATTTGCCTTGGCCACTGAGAGCATGCTCAAGTGTTTGCTGTACAAGTCAAAAAAAGCCTTCAGGTCTTACACTCTGAAAGACAAATGGAGAAAAGAGGTTTTCCTCCCAGAGGCAATCAGGGTACAAGAGTTCAGGCCAGTGTCCCTGCCCACCATTCAGGATGACACCTTTCTCTAGACACATCCATATGGAATTTGACTGCTGACATGGACATTTCTTGTGTAAATACTGGAGAATCATACTTCCTTGTGACCTTGGCTGTGCCAGGTGACCATCCCTTTCTACCTTGCCTCCCCTCACTCTTCTCTTCCCTTCCTGCATAGCCACCTGTTCAGCTCCTGCTGATTCACCTACTTGTTGAAAACAGACCAAAAAAAGGGGCAAAGAAAAACCTCAGAGAATTTGTATTTGACAGCACAAGAAACAGTGGGCGAGTCTTACCCTCAGGTTTTATTGTCTATCCCCTCACACGACAGTAGCATCTAGGGACCAACAAAGAATGGAACATCACTGATATACGTAGCTCTGGGTCACGGAGCCTACACCAGTCCAGCACCAACCTGCGGAACTTTTCCTAGTGTTGCAACCATGCCCTGCCACAGAAAAAAAGTGACTCTTCAAAAGCAAAAATGGGAAAAAAAGTTATCATCAAAGTCCTTCCTCACTTTACAAATAGAACTACTAAGGGTATAAGCAGCTTTTGGACTCTTCTCTCGTCACTGTAACTTATGATTTATAATGTAATTCACAGCTCAGTGGAAAGTTCAAAACATAGAATCACACTTCCTTCTTAAAAAAAGAAAAAAGAGAAAAAAAAAGTGAAGGTTTTTTTAGATCTTTAGATCACTATGTTATCCTTAACTCTCTTAAGTTCAAATTGCTGACAGCCCAAGAGTTAAAAAAAAGACATTGTTTTTATCGGCCCTTTTTAATGACGTTAAGCAGTTCTTCTATACCTCAGAACATCATGGAATTAAAGTATGTGAGTTTACCACCTGCCATAAAAACAAGAGAAAAAAAAAACACCTCATGCCATTAGAAAAGCATAACTTGCTCTCAGTGTGCAAGTAGTTCGCAAGGATCAAAACCACACTTGTGACTGGCCCAGAGCTGAGTATTTTCCATTCTGCGTGACGGATAGGTATAGTTTTCAGGAGCTGTTAAAACACAGCTCCAGATTGTTTGCTTTTCAACACTCCATGCATTATTTAAGTCTAAAGAAAAATGACTTCAGTAGCAGACAGCATAATCTTTTAACGAATGGACTTCCTCATATTAGCAATCTGTTTATATATAAAAAGCAACAATCTGATTTTCAAATGTAAAGAAATAGATTTCACTAGTCATTGAGATAAGTTAACTATTCATAATTCTTGTTTTAATAAAAGGGACGGTCTTCCACACAAGGACTAGATTTAAAAGTACGGCAAACATTAATGAAAGAAAATTACCTACAGACCGTTGTCACAAAAGAAGGTGAGGTTGGACTAGACAACCTTTAAAGATCCCTTCCAACCCAAACTATTCTATGATTCTATTTTGAGGAATTTGGTGACATCAGGAAGCTACTGTACTCCTGAATGTAGCAGATAAAGTGCATTTACAAAGTGTAGCAACTAATCTTACTTGCCTTCCCAAGTTAAAATAATGAATGAAATAAAGTTAGCATAAAGTGTAAAATAGCTCTTAACCCATTATCAGGCAGAGCTAGAGAACAGTCCCCAGTAGAACTCAAAAGAACGCATCCCTGATTTCTGCAAGGCTATCACTATCACTAATACAGAATCTAGTTCCTCTGCGTGTCCTTCACAACTGCAATTCAATCCAATGGCTCAGATAACTAATTTCAAAACAAGATTACATCTGCTGTACAAAGACCCAGTACCCTCTGACCCAGTCTGGGGTCTGACTGCCTGGGAGGCAGCTTTGCAGAAAAGGGCCTGAGGGCAGTAAGATGGGCATGACCCCACAGTGTGCCCTAGCAGTAAAGAAGGGCAATAGCCTCCCATGCTGTACTAAAACTAGCATAGCCTGGAGTTACTGTTTTCCCCTTTACTCAAGCACTTGCTAGACTATATAGAATCACAGAATCATTTGGGCTGGAAGGGACCTTTAAAGGTCATCTAGTCCAACCCCCCTGTAATCAGCAGGGACGTCAACTAGATTAGGTTGCTCAGAGACCCATCCAAGCTCAACTTGAATGTTTCCAGGGATGGGGCATCTACCACCGTTCTGGGTAACCTGTTCCAGTGTCTCACCACGCTCATTGTCAAACATTTCTTCCTTATATCTAGTCTGAATCTACCCTCTTTTAATTTAAAACCATTTTCCCTTGTCCTGTCACAATGAGCCCTGATAAAAAGTTTGTCCCCGTCTTTCTTATAAGCCCCCTTTAAGTACTGGCAGGCCGCAGTAAGGTCTCCCTGGAGCCTTCTCTTCTCCAGGCTGAACAACCCCAACTCTCTCAGCCTGTCCTCATAGCAGAGGTGCTCTAATGTCGGATCATCTTCATGGCCCTCCTCTGGACTCACTCCAACAGGTCCATGTCTTTCCTGTCCTGAGGGCTCCAGAGCTGGGCGCAGTACTCCAGGTGGGGTCTCACAAGAGAAGAATAGAGGGGCAGAATCAGCTCCCTCGACCTGCTGGCCACGCTTCTTTTGATGTGGCCCAGGATACAGTTCGCTTTCTGGGCTGCAAGCACATATTGTCAGCTCACACGTCCAGCTTTTCATCCAGCAGCAGCGCCAAGTCCTTCTCGGCAGGGCTGCTCTCAATCCCTTCATCCCCCAGTCTGCATCGATACCAGGGGCTGCCCCGACCCAGGTGCAGGACCTTGAACTTGGCCCTGTTGAACCTCATCAGGTTCACATGGGCCCACTTCCCAAGCTTGTCCAGGTCCCTCTGGATGGCATCCCATCCCTCAGGCATGTCAAACACACCACTCAGAGTTGCATATCAAATTTAATAGCAAAAGATGTCTCCCCATTTGCTACAAAGAAACCAACCTCATGCCTAAAACCAAGCTGTAACGTAGCTCCAAATATGAATGAATTTCTTATTTAAAATTCAAACACCTTACAATATATACATAAAACCAATAGATTTGCAGAACTAAGAAAAAAAGAGGATGTTTTTGCTCAGTAAAGTGGTTTGACAAGCATGGATTGCTTCCAAAAGAAGTGAAGAAAGTGGAACATGGAAACAGTTTTGAAGTGTGAACACATATGAACTGATAATGCTTATTACAGTGTTTGCTAATTTAGCCCAACTATCATCATCCATCTTTTGTTACTACGTTGTTTTCAAAATCTGCTGTTCTCCTCCGACGCTGAGGGAATCTACACGACCCTCCAAAGAAACACTTGTGTTGTAAACGTGAACAGAAGAATATAAAATTCATTAAGCAATTTTTATAATGGGTCTGCCAGTGTTATTGTTGTAATGGGATAAGTATTAATAGTCAGTAGTTGCCAAAGTATTCTATCAATATATGTCTTGACTTTGACCATTATTTTTGTAGTGTGAATTATTAAATGATCCTAGGGCAAGAAAGTGCTTGTGAATGAGCTGTGCTAATAAAACATCAGCTATATCAGCAGATGCCACATCTTAAAGGATATTGGAGAAAAGCAGGGGATTGTATCAGGCATTCCCAAGAACGCAAGTCCAGGATGACAGCTGACGTCTATTTGTTTTGTTTGGCCTATTACTGGTGCTTGGTTTCGTACTTTGCCCTTGATATCTGGCTGTAGGTCTGATGCCACACTACTGTTTGCATTGAAGTGCATCACAATCCCATTACAACTGGAAAATAATCTTAAAGACATGCAGGGAATTTTTCTAACCGGCTCAAGAACTCTGCTGGAACCGTTTTCAAATTATCACATGCCTACTTTTCTACACTCTTCCTTATACAATGCAATAGTAACATTGTATGGACACAGACATTAGGGAAAAAAAAAAACATTTTTATGTACTCTTATTTATCGACAACTTTGCTTTAAAGATTTGGTAATTTTATGGCTCCCTCAGTATTTCTATCTCCAAATGAGTTCAAATGAGCTCACCCTAGAAACTGTCAGCCCTTAAAAATTAAAACAAGGATGCACTGCATGGGTTTTCTTTTGTTTGTTTCCCCCCCGCCCCAAGCACATGCAGAACAAGCAGAATAAATATCACTTCACAAAACACGGAGAAAAAGCAGCATCAGCAAGCAAGCATAGGAAACTGATATGAAATTTATGCTGTATTCCTTAAGACAAGAATGTTCAGGAGTTTTATATAGTGAGAGAGAGACTGTAGACTTAATATCCAAACACTGAATGGTAATAAATTCATTAAATAGATTTTTCTGGCCTCACAGGCAACTAGCACTTCTATCCCAACACATTTTTATTGTTAAAAAGATTCACTTAAAACAGAGCAGCACGAATGAATTCATCAGGATCACTGCTATTATAATGAATCATTAATATCCTAGTGAAAAATTTATTATTATGAATAATACATTCAAAATGATGAGACAGAAAATGAAGCATTACTCTGCAATGTATCAGAGAGAATCAAAGTGATGTTATGGAAGTTGGCAAGACAAAAAAACATCATTTTTTATTCTAAATCTTTCTAGATGTCTTTCCAGATGCTTTACCTTTATTTTATTTTCTCATCAAACATTTATATTTTAGTTGAAGAAAAAACAAATTTGTTAAGCAACATTCTTCCCTTTGTATAAATAAAATGTCCAAGTGTACCCATTACTTTGGTCACAAAACCAGTTCTGCCCTCAGATGGCACATCTTTGTCTTCCAAACATTTATTTAAGCATCTGTAATTGTAAAACAAAACCCCTCCTTTGCAACAAATAGCAAAGTTAATTTTTCAAACTAGTGTATCTACTGCATATGCGGCAGAGTAATAGTAGGCTTAGATAAGAAATCGATTAAATGAGATAATTTTGATACTTGCACTAGTACTCTGCTCAGTTAGGAATTAGAATGACTTAAAGTAATAATCATCTCAATGTAAATGTCACAGAATAAAACCTTATCACAAATAGAATAATCACCTTCTTTCCTGTGGAGTTAAAATCAGAGTAATCAAACGTGTCTGAACTGCAGCACACAAAAATTGCATTGCGGCTTATTACAACTGAGTTTGGACAATCAAAACGACAAGCATATTACTGAGATGGGCTTCCGCAGCTAACTACTTTTAAAGTGAGCCCAAACCAGAAAGCACAGCATTAGAGTCCAGCAAAAGGGCTGTGACAAAGGAAAAATTAAACTTTGAAGGGTAATTAAATATCCCTTATACTACTGATAGATTTGATTTGTCCATTCTCCTAGACAGATTTGTGTATAGCACATCAAAGCAAGCAATATTATAATTATATCCTTGCTTCATACATGACACTTAAAGCACTCAGCAGTACCTTAGAATTTGATGTAGATTCCAAAAAGCAAAGTCTGTTGCCAAATCCTTCTGCAGCAAGACACAATTTCTGTTGCTCCTTGTGAACAGTTGCAGTGCACTGCAGAACCACTTCATCATCCTACCAAAAAACAAAAACAGCACAGTGGTTATGCTTCTCACCCAACAAGATGTGGGGAGGCATGTACAAAATCACTGCTAAACTCAGAAACAGCTATCCCCAAACACAATCAGAATTGAATCTCAGCATAAGTTTTATTCTCAGAGTTGTGAATGTGGGCAAATCAATTAAAATAATTTTAACTATATAAGTGCTTTTCCTGTTTGCCTATCCTTGTAACTAACGTCAGTATGCATGAAATAGAAATGCTATGGGAATAAATCCTTGTAGTAATGTAGTCAAAGTTCTTGTTACCAAACCTGAAAGAACAGAAGCAGACCCTTATTTAAATCCCACTTCTTCAAAGTAACATAACCATGAGCTGGAGAATCCCTTTGCAGAAATACGGTTTAAGTTAAAAAGAAAGAAAACTTTGTTGTAATAAGTCTATTTTCTAGCAAAGCTTTTCTGTTTAAGAATAGAAAAAAATAGTATCAACCTGTGCATTCTGCCCGTTTATTTATGAAGCAAAATTAGAGTTCCCAATAATAATTTTCACGTGAATTATTATGAAAAGGACATACTTAACACTGTAAACAAAATGTAATACAACATAAAACTACAGGATGAAGCATGCAACTGGAGGCAGAAGAGGAAGAGACTACAAAAATGCATACATTAAGGCAGGCATGTTTACCAAAAAAAGTTGTTCTTACAGGCAGCTTTTTACATAGGGACATTCAGAAAAGTTCATCAAATTAAATAAATGCCTGAATTTAAATTGAACTGAGTAATTTGAAGCCACTTGTAAACACCCATCCTGAATTAAGCTGGCCTTTTATTTGGTTTAATTTACTTCACTCTAGTAATTAAACTAAATTAAGGTGTATTTAACTCTGAAAAGAATAGGAGATTAAATAAAATTTAATCAGACACTTTAAAAATTAATCCATGTTACCTTTTTTTAATTGTCCACACGTAGTAAACCCTAGCCCTAAGTGTAGGTAAACCAATTTTCCTTGTGTACCAGCAACAGTGCCCAAGCTGCATATCACTTATGATCCACAGTCAATTGTAGAGGCAAAAAGTAGTAACTGCTTCCAGTCAGACATTAAATCCAGAAAATGTAATACATGCATATGTTATATGTGCAGTTCACAATGTACAATTGTAATTAACAAACAGAAATCCCTAAGGCCAAAATCAAGGATCTAGAAGACCGTGTATACAGAGCTATGAGCTTCGCTGTGTACTCTTTGTAAAATTAGCATCTATTAAAAGATAGAGCATTGGGGGGGGGGGGGTTTGGTTTTGTTTTTTTAAAGTGCAAAATTAGTATTTCCTAATCTTAATTACACTTGATTCAAATAGAAGTTTATTTTCAGGTTAAAAATAGTGATGTTAGATTGCAGCTGTATAAACACACTCTCCTTCCTCTTTCTCTGCCTGGTTCTTCTTCCTAAATTACCACGCCAGCAGAATGGAAACTCCAGTAATCCTGTCACCATCATACATTGTGCTAGAGTTGTCTCCAAAAAGGGGTCACTAGAGAAGATGCTAACATTGCACCTCCATAGCCAGAGGCAGACAACATAGTTAAGCTACTTTCTACTGAAATGAACCACCAATGCAATTTTCTACTGTCCCATTTTCTACCATTGTGCTTTTAGAGAAAGTCTGAAAAGTGTTCTGCATAGCCCATCTACAAAAACAATTCCATGATGACAGCAGCAAAAATATAAGTTGGTTTGGGGCAAGCCCCTGACATACAGTCACAGAATCTTAGAATGGTTTAGGTTGGAAGCGACCTTAAAGATCATCTGGTTCCAACCCCCCTGCCATGGGCAAGGACACCTCCCACTAGACCAGATTGCTCAAAGCCTCGTCCAACCTGGCCTTCAACACTTCCAGGGATGGGGCATCCACAGCTTCCCTGGGTAACCTGTTCCAGTGCCTCACCACCCTCACAGTGAAAAATTTCTTCCTGAGATCTACTCTAAATCTACCCTCTTCCCATTTGAAGCCATTACCCCTCATCCTATCACTACATGCCCTTGTAATAAGTCCCTCTCCAGCTTTCATACCTACTTAATTTTAGTTAACAATGTAATGCATTATATCCTTCCCTGCAAACCAATTATGCGCAATACATGTATAACGTAGATTCTGACCGTTGGAGGATTAAGAACAGGAATATAGCAACTGCTAAATTTCCTGACATACAAACTTTCTCAATTCATTTTGCAATCATTATCTCTTCTGTTGCTGTACAGTGTAGAGAGTACATGGTTTATTTTGTTAAATACATAGCTCACAAGTAAAGACTGATTTCTTAAAAAATGCTTACTAATTAATGAAAATCCATCGCCCTTCCATGCCCTTTTCAAAAGTTAATTCCTGGGTTGACAGGACATGCTTATTAAAACAACACAGCAAATCACAACCCTGTTTTGCTACATTTCCTTTGTTTTGTGTGTAGATGATTACAGTAAATGTTCTCTCAGTCAAGGTGGGGTTGATAAAATCGGCACGGAAGGTTAAGAAATATGCAGTGCCATTGTTCAGACCAAGTGAAAAGAGATTACAGGTGATGATGTGCTATATACACCCATCTCTAAGTTACTTTGCATTTCTGTGCACATCATTAGAGAAGAATCTAATATAAACTCTACCCTGGATTCAGTCTTCCAACATTTTCTGAGTACGTGTTCACAAGATTCCTATAGATACACAACTTGATTGTGTTGCAGAATCATATTAAGATACATAATTCCATTCCATTTCTTTAGAGAAGACTGGTAAGTGGGTAAGCATCTCAGCACTGTCTTTCTAAGCCTGTTTTCAAATCAGCAAATGCTATCCAGTTCCAGTATGAGGAGAGCTAAAAATGCTTCAAATGCTATTTGAAGTCACACAACCAAAGAGATCGTCACTGAAGGTCACTTTGCTCTTGTACAAAGAAAGCCATAGTGTGCATCATGTTAAATGTCTATTAAAGAAAAATACTTTTCAGATATTCTTAGATCTTGAATTACAAGATGTCTCAAACTGGTTCATTTCCTCCTATTACCTTCTGAGCATTTTCACATCCATGCGTTATGCAGATGAGGTTTTAGATCACAATTTTTTCTGTCAGTCACTGTCAGATTAGAACCGACGAAAGTAATTTATGTTTCAAATGGCTATAACTGTAGACTTCAAAAGTTAAGCAAATATATTATTATGTATCCAGATACACTCCTATCCACCTCTTTCCCAACTCTCCTCATGCGAGACTGAAAATTCAGGGGTAGAGGCAACACAAAGGTGTTGACAGGAGTATTCATGTCTTTTAAACATCTCTGTCAAACGTTGAGTTGCTTAATATCACAGTAAACTAAACAGAGATGAAAATCAAAGAGATTCCAAGAAGCCAACTTTAAGCACAGAGGTTTAATGCTAAAATGTAATCACTTGTAGGAACTGTTGATCCACTCAGAATCTAAACTCTTGGACAAACTGTGTTTTAAGACATGTAGAAATACTTGTCTATGCATTGACAACACTAAATGCATAGTCAAAAGAAGAAAACAGTCTTCCACAACACAGTTATAGGTCTTTGTAATTGATTAAAGGTAACACACGTGTTAATAAACAATAATCTGTGTCTGTCATATTCAATGAAATGAGTTTAGCATATACTTGATCTGATTAAAATCTTATAAAAAAACCAGTATCTGTATTCTGCCCTAAGAGAAGTATTTAACTTCATATTCAAAACAACCACAATAGACAAATTATACAGAATATAGTATAGTCTTGAAAAAACTCCAGCACAGTTTGGAAGGAAGGGCAATAACACAGACATTTGCACTGCCAGGTATTTCTGTTATTCTCGTTTTGCTGAATAACCATCATTTTGACACACATCTGCCAGTTTCCTCCATGAACATTGGAATATTTCAGTATTTCCATCCCAATTCGCTATTGTCATAGCAGCCTTCATTAGTAAGCTCAAAGATGCCACTTTGTCTTCTATTTTTCCAGTTTTTGGATACAGAAAAAAGGTATGAAGAGGGTAAGGGAACGTAGGTGCCAATAACTACACGAATTCTGTGCACACAGTGGTACTGCAGTTTATTATCAAATGCACAAGGCAAGCAGTCACCATAACAGCAATGGAGCACAGCCTCAGATATATCTGCATTTACTGCAAGTAAGAGTGAATCCAACTTAAGAATCTGTCCATTCAGTTTAAATACTTTAATGGATGATTCTTCCATCTATTCTTATTCATCCTTCAGTTCACAGCCTGATCTTCTTCATAACACTCCTGGGAATGTGGAAGTACAGTTACCTCCATTCCACAAATGGGGAAGTAAGGAGCAAAGATGATACTGCCAACCTACACTACCAGAGCATGCCTACGGGACAGCAGAAATGGTACTCAGATTGCTAAATTGATAACCTGAGTCAGAAAGCTATTCTCCTTCCCAAGTCTGCAGATGGACTTACCGAAGGTAATGTGCAGCTAAGGCTAATGTAACCAGCCGTATACAGTGCTTCGGGATTATGAGCAAGCACCATCTTGGAGTAATCCATTAACCCCAATAAATCCTTATGTGTCAGCCAGTACAGTACACTAGTTCATAGTTTTAAAGATACTGTATCTTCCAGCAAAAAGACATTCTGCTCTGTGTTACGTCAGATACCTGCACTGACTCAAACAGCATCAGTGTTTGATAAGCACACTACTGCATTTATCATTCTGATTCTTCAAGAAGCATTCTGAAAAAAAACAGGTAGATGTTATCTATGCCACAAAGCCCTATATTTTTTAAACATCCAATTTTGAAAAGCAAGGACAGCTATTGAACAAAGAGCAGCACACAGCAGATCCTGAACTATATCTATTCATTATGGGTTACTTAATTTTATTTTCATGAAATCTTTATACTCACAGAAACTAAACAAATAACTAATTATTTAGCAGAGGACCCAGTAATGAAAAGAAAAAAAACCAAACACCAAACCACCTTTAACAGCACCATAACAGTTTCTACAGCTAAAAATTACTTCAAAACCAAAATGCTAGCAGCTATAGCCATAAACTGGCAAACTGCATGCTCAGAACTGCATTCCAGAAGACCAGATTAATGACAGAAGAGCATGGGTTTGCTGTCAAGGTACAATATTAACACAGCAAGTTCTCAAACCTCCTTAATAGCACCTACTTTCATCTACAGTGATTATTTGACTTTTCTGTGAAATCCACTCAAATCTCCTAAGATTACATTAAATATATACTACCCAGTCACGAAAAGGTTAGTTTCTCATGTAAGATGTGGGCATGTTATGTTCCAGCATGAACGTTTTGACTAGGTATATTTTTCCCAGACCAGCAATTTCAAGTTATGACTGAACAAAACATACACATACGCATGCACACACATATATTTCCTTGTGTTACTTTGTCCTGTTAAACCCTAAAAACTGATACCTCCTCCTGTGTGAAGTCAGTTTTGACTAATCCTTAACCTTCTCAATGTGTTAATTCTATTAAAGGACAAGAACTGTCTGACTGAATTGCCACAGGTAGGCATCATCTACAGTGCTATAGCTGTTAGCACCTCTTCAACATGGACATAGTTGTGATTTTGAGGGCGGAATATTTGCATTGCAGCATTTTTCTGGAAATCTGCTAGTTGGTGGCTTGTTTGGGTTGGGTTCTTTTTTTTTTTTAATATTCTTCGTGTTTTGTTGGTTTTGCTTTTTTTTTTTTTAATTTCTGCACATTACTTGCATTCTTTGAGAATGCAAAATATAATTTCCTACTATACGTCTTTCCCTGTTTTACACTCTATGCCATTACTACCTCCAAGTCTTTTATTTTAACCATGCAAGAAAAAGCACAATTTTTCTAGTATTGCTAAAAATCTCTACAGGAAAAGTTGATGATAAATAAAGTAGCAATAGACTACAAGTAATATATTTATTTAGAAACGCTGTATGTGCTTCAGCCCAAGGTGCTTCAACTCATTATGTCATGACCTCGATATCTCCATTTTGCTTCCATTTCAGGACAAAAATAGGCAATATTTTTGGGGTATTTTCCTTGATTTTATACTTTATATTTTACTCCTTTGCAGAGAATGCAGCAAACAAGAACTATTACTAATTTAAATAACATGCTGTGCTCGTCCTAATCTGACCCATTATACATAATTACCTCCCTTAAAGATGTAATGCTGACTCTGTGTTTCTACTGCTCCATGACAGTATACCAATTTTGAAACTGCATACGGAATAGAGAATGTCACATTTGCAAAATACAGCATTCAAAGGTTAAAAACGATAAGTTATGCTTGTACATTCAAACTCACTTCTGCTGCTGTTTTATATGGCGAACACTGCAGTTCGTGGAATGTTTCCATCAACTTCCATATGCTATAAATCAGGATCTCAGCACAGACTTTAATAGCTCAGTCTTTAATAGCTTCCTCAAACTCCACATATGCACAGTTCTGCTTCACCGCATCCCATTTACTGTTCAGCTGCACAATTGAACTGTGCAAAGAGTATAGGTGCCACACACACTTTAAAAGTAGACTTACAAACAGAAATTTAGCCTGTACAAACTGCTTTCTGCCTAAGGCAACTGCAGAATACTTCTTGACTTAGAAACTTTACTTCAACTTCCCTTTGCCTTGATGGGATAAGCACTAGACTAAATTGCATAATAAAAGTTTCTAAGTCCTATGGGCCATCAAGTACAACACTTCCACAATTACTAGCAACCATATGCTAATAGTTGCCCCAGAGCCTCTTTCTTTCTGTGTTTTGGAAGAAGATAAAAAGCAACAATGCAGAAGTCAAGTAACAAGATGGTGTTTTTCCTTTTACAAATCCCTGCTAACAACAAATAGAAGCCTTGGCACATAGGATTTATTAAACAGCATGTACGTAACATGCAAGAACTACGATCAACAGCAATTAAATCTTTCCAACAATCCTATGGGAGATACCAACAAAACAAGTGCTCAGAGCACAGCATTACCTACTTTAACTGTTAATTCTGTTCCTGACTGATCAACCAGTGTCTTCAACAAACTACCAAACTCTATTTTGAAATACCACCCTATTATTAGGGAGATAACTCTGGAGCTTCTGACCTCTGAATGCAAAAGGAAGCCTGTGACAGAGGTACGAAAAGGACCCAAACTTCTGATTACTGTACCTGAGCTTGAACCACAACTCCACTGTCTTCTTGGTAGCAGATGACCATCGTAATGGTTAATAGTAAAATAATAACAGTAACCTCCTTGGCCAGCAGGAATTAGTGTTCAGACTCTCTTATGGGAGAACTACCTACAAGGAACTGAAAACAACCTTAACGCAGTGTGCACCCCTCAGGTAGGACACAGCATAAAAAGCAATGAAAGGACAATGGTGCTGTAGAGAAGGATCTGCTGGTTATGGTAAATCAAATGCTGATCACGAGCCAACACCACCAGGCAGCTGCATAGAAGCAAAAACACTGGGCTAATCAGGAAAGAAGTGCACGTGACTACAAGAAAGAGTGGTGTTCCCTTAACTTTACAGTCAACACTGGTAAGGCTTCAGCTGAAGTGAAACAGCCATTTTGACCCTTTGTTTCAAAAACAGAAAGGAGAGACAGCAACAAGACTGATGATACCTAGAAAAAAAACAGGAAAGATCCAGAAAACTCTTGGGATGCAGTCTGCTTAGGCTGGGGAAACATGGCAACAATGTGAAGTATATGATATTGTTGCCGCTAAAACACAGAGTAGAGGACAAGTGATACTGTTCCTCATTGCATTAAGAAAATTAGTGTTAGACAGTTGGGGAAAAGTTTTCTGAGGATAGCAAAGCATTTTCACAGACCAGTTTAGAAGCTTCATCATTATAAGACTACAAAAACTGCTCAAGAAAACCTCTGTCAGGAGGATTTATGCATAGCTGAACTTGCCTTAGGATGAGAAGGAAGAGAGATGACTTTTCTGGTCACTCGATTCTAAATAGTCTGGACATGTTTTACTATACTTGTTTTAGTTTTATCCTGTAGGAGGAGTAATTTCATAAGAATTCAACATTATTCCGATGGAATTATCTTTGAGACAGAAAACCCCATGCAGAACAAATGGAATTTCAGAGGACCAGACTAGCTGGTAGTTCTCAATACAGCACTATGAAGCAGGCTGCTAGTACAATAACCACATTATCTCCTCCTCCTTCCCCAAAAAGCTCTATCTTTGTCATCAAAATAATTTTGCAAGACTACAGCAAAGTCATGGTGATCTGCACTACTAAAGACACGTGGCATTAAAAAAAAAAAAAAAAAACACACCACAACAAAAAAAACCCACCCCATCTTGCATCATGTGGATTCATATTCAGCACTTGTCAGAAAACGTCTTCACTAAAGATCAATGATACAAAGAGCCTGTCAGAAAGCAATCACTATGTACAAGGCAAAAAGCTTGTTATGCACCACTTGAACAGTGTGATGCTATACGGCAGAGCAGAGTTTATCTAGAACTTGTGCATCAACACTGAGCAGAGCATCTCAGGGACAGTGCACATCCCAGTCTACAGGTTCCATAGCCACCAGAGGGAAATGAAGGATGAGATCAGAAGGGAATGAACAAATCTGAGTGAGTGGCTCGAGCACACCCAGGTAACAAGAGCACCTTCTACACTCGGCCAACTGCTTCATGGAGAAACAAACGTACTACTGAGTTTGATCTGACTGGGCACTACAGCGATATTGTAGGTGTCTGTGCCCTTCAATTGCACATGCTACCTCCCCTCCTCAAATATACTACTCACGAGCAATACCAAACACGCACACAACACTGAAAACAGATGTACTGTCTATCTGCCATCACAAAGCTTCTTCTTCTGACTTTTTATTCCGCTGAGTCAGCATGAAACAACGTCAAATTTGGTTTCAGCATTCAATGGCCTTGTGTACGCATGTGCTAGCATGCCCTTGATTGAGTTCTACTAAAAATATGCCTGCAAATGAGCATATTTCCAATTGAGATGACTCATTTTATTATTTCTCACCAGTTAGCTTCTGTGGTCCTACAATGCTAAAAAATGCCAAGTTCAGCTGTCAGTGTCTAATAATAAATCTATCTGTCTGTAACCATAGTTAGTAATGGCTAACTCTGCATCTGATGCAGTTGACAGAGGAGTGGTGAAAAACATCTGCTATAAAGTATGAATAACAAATTAAACAGAAAACAGCTAGTGGCCTGATTTCAGCTTCTTAACAGCCCTGGTACGTCAACTTTATCTCTGATGCAATTCCACTTATTTTAGGAATTTGATAAGAATTCTATTGCATTACACCCTCACTCACTAGTTCCAGGCTGTATCTCTTCTGCAATCAAAGGTGTGATTACAGCATGGGACATATCTTTGCTATATTTGATCTCGCTGGTGTGAATAACAGTACCAGTAAAGACAGAGGTGACAGCATGCTAGAAAAGGTGTCCACAAGATTCTGGAGGCAAACACAAGATTGTATCTATAATCTGAGTCAGGCAGTTAACAAACTGCCTCTAAACAAACACCAAGTATCTTATAACCTCATGGTGCTCGGTCCAAACTAATAAATCCAGACTGTCACCAATAGCTGAAAATGCTGTATCTGAAAATAATCACTGAAGGGTTTTAGTTTTACAACAGTTTTCTGAGAAAGAGTTCATTAGTCTCAGCTGGCGAACAGAGGCACACGTTAAAACAAATAATTTGTTCAAGGTCACACAATACTTAGACTCAAGCTGAATACATTCCTTTTTGTGTATTCCTCCTACCCCACTAACAGGTTCCACAGAGCAAGAAGGTTCTGACAACGCACCTCTCTCATGGACAAGGCCCTCTCACTCCAACTCCAACTGTGAAAACCTCCCCTCTGCATCATCCCTTTCATGCAAGAATACATCAGAAAAGTTCTCCAACCCTCAGTCTTGTCTCTTGTGAGCAGACTCAGGAGGCTAAGTCAGTAATATGACCATCTGCTTGAGTTTGCTCATTCAATCCTAGATCACTTTCTCTTCCCGTAATCTTTTTCAGCAGTATTTCTTGAATCATTCCACTTGAGCGCTCTGCCAGACTGGTATTTCGCAGCTGCACGATCAATCATGCAACCTCTCCTCTCTAATTCCCAAAGACTTACCTGCCACTGTGCGGGTTTTTTTTTTTAGTTTTGGAGCAAGGTTAAAGATTCATTCTAATCTTCATTTGTTTCAGCCATGTAATGCTCTGTCAATATATTTCTCCCTGCTTTCACTCTGCTCTAACTTACAAGATTCACCCTTTCACTTAACACATTTCCCATGTGATGCTTTCTTGTCAACATGAGAAGTCTACCACATTTCTGAATTCTTACTTCTTAAACTAATTACATTTTGAAAAGTTCTCTCAGACTTCTGTTCACAACTTTTCTTCTGAGCATCTTTGATTTATGGTCTATTCTTCCCTGCAGACCATTAATGCAATTCAGATGATGTGGCATCTTCCCATGAACTCCAAAAGGGCTATTACCAACATTCAATTTCTAGCCAGCTTGAAATGCCACAAAAGGGCCATCACACAGCTGGAGATGTATCATATTATGAAACCCCAAGTAATCATAACACTGAAAACCCACTTCCTAGACACCTTCACTGCATACAGAAGCATACAGAAGATTTTCAGCCTCCCATTAAAGAGACCGGTTGTCCCTTCAAAAAAGGGACCAATATCAAGTCTACCCCACTGTCTCCAAATAGTGCTGCTGTTCTACATTTATCTCTTCTTAACCTGCCCCAACATACCTATTTCTCAAAACATCAATGTGCAAAATAAAGACTACAGCAGTTTTAAAAAACTAAACTGCAAACTTTATAGCTAAACAACTACAATACCTAGATATCAGGAAATAATTGCACGCTATAAGGACAGTGCAGTTGAGGGGAAGAACACTAAATTGAGAGACGTGGCAGATCGATTTTGTTCCCAGATCTCCCACCAAACTTTTATAATTTATTAGTCAAGTTATTCCCCTGTGCTTAAGTCCTTTTCCACACCTTTTTGGCTGTATTTGTTTAGACTCTAAATTCTCCCTAGCAAGACTATTCCAAATTCAGTTTCAAGATAAATCATACTATTAAGAAGTGCAAGATTACATGCATGTTGTAACAGGAAAGAAAAACTTCCACACAGCATGAAATGGTTTGTTTGTTAGGGGTGGGTTTTCTTCCCATCAAGAATGAGTTTAAGCAGCAGCTACAGACCATGTCAGGAGAACTATCCAGTGGTTCAGCCACACATCCTCCCAAGAAGGCACAGAAAACTTGCACAACCCAATTTTTACTCAAGAAAAAGCCTTCATAAGCACAGTGCTAGAAAAAAAAAAAAAAAACCACAATAAAATAAACCAGCTGGAAGTCTGCTTGGTGGCTTTACCTGCAGCACCCTGGGAATGGGCAGCAATGAATAGGTCAGGTACTTGGTTCAATAGGCTGCCTGTGGCCCACAGCTTTCCTCTGCTTAGCAGAAATGTCATCAGGTTCAAACACTAATCATATTTTGCAAAATCATAATATTGGAAACTTACTGCTCTTCTCTTCAACAAGTAAAGATTAAAAGAAGCCTCAAGACAAATGGGAACTGAGATATTCAGAGAGCAATGATTAGTGATTTTGACTACTCTCAGTGATCCAAGTCAGAGCTACATACAGCAGGAGAACACCAGGTACAGACTACCGCTCTCCCCTGAGTATGAAACACTTTTTATGGCTTGATTTTTTGATTTCTTATCTATCCATCTTGGAGGGGGGGGCGGGGGGGTGGAAAATCCATGGCATTTGCCTCTAGATTTCCAGACACCTCTTGTGAAACTGATCCTCTCAACTGTATTCACTGCTATCCCCTCACTTTTCTAACGCCACGACTCCCATGATGATCTATTCTTCCTATCTCACACAACACTTTACACTCTTTTCATTCTTCTTCCCCTTATAGTCTTTCTTCCATTGATCATATCTCCTGCTTTCAGCCCTCCGTTCCCCATCCTATGATCCTTTGTTCACATCCCACCTTCCAGCCCTGACACTGTTATACTGCACCCAGACATGTCCAGTATCTCTCTGCCCTCCTCTCACACTCGTGCCTGCTCTCAGGTCTCCTCCCCAGCCACCAGAATAACCCTTGAAAAAGCCTCAGCATGAGCCTTCCTAGCAAGATGTATTATTTACCTTCCTCCTTCCCCTCTGTTTAGTGAGCAGAAGTCCTTCCTTGAGGGATGCTGCCAGCTCTACATTGATGAGAGCTTCCAGCCTTTCTGCTAGAGAGAGCCACAGGAGCAGTGGTGTCCCCAGAGCAGGCAAGGGGATGCAGGCCACGGCAGGTGTCCTAGGAGAGCCACAGACCACCCGAAGGCAGGAATTCCTCCCTTTCACTAGCTGATCTACTTCTGCACCCACCTAATGCCAACTGGGATCGAGCTCAGTACCTCATGACAGGTAAAGAGAACAGTACTTCAGGAAACCGAGCATTCTGGCTGAACAGCTGCAATGGAGCACTTGGGACTAACAAGTAACAGTCTTTATAGAGAAAAAATTTAGACACACTTCTTCCATTTAAAAAGCCTCTCTGATGTCCCCTCTGTCTCAGTTCTAACAATGCAAATATTCAGCCACACTGAGCAGTAGGAAAAAAGGAAGGGAGGTTTGGTAGCCCTTTCCACATACCCAGGGATGTCAGGGAAACAGACAGTTGATGATTTTTGCAAGGGTACCTTAAAAAAAAAAAAAAAAAAAAAAACACCAAAAAACCCCACACAATAAANNAGACCCAAACAACTCCACAGCATTCAAGAAAGAAAAAGAAAGCAAAGAAATAGAAAGATTCAGTCCTTTCCTGTTAAGCTGCAGTACCAGACTTTAGTGTACTAACACCCCAATAAAGTCAAAATACCAAACAGAAGATGAGAAGCGGCCTGATCTTGATCACATTTAAGAATAAATCATTATACCTAGCACATTAGAGTTTATACACATATTATGTGACAAAAGTAAAATAATTTCTATCTTTGGGGAGGGTGTTCTCCCCATACTACCAGCTGCCAGTCAAGGCAGCAGCACTGGGATAGCCAAGGATGTTAAGCCTCAGCTAATCCTTGGGGGAGTTGAGAGGGTCATTTTTTTTGTTGCCAGACATTTTCAGTCCTAGTAATGGGACTCAGCTTTAAAGAAAAGTATTACGAGGAAAACATTCCTCAAGCAAGGAACTACAGATTGCATTGACAATTCTTGCTAACTTTACCCAAATTTAGAATCATAGTAGTTAAGCAAGATTTATTCTACAACTTTAATCAATCACGGTATGACAAACCCTTTTAGTGAATTTTTTAGTGAATCTTGCTTCATGAGAAAAATGTTCTAGACAATAGTAATTGTGCATTTTATTTAACTTGCCGGCTCTACTTTTACTTCACTCTTATGATAAAAGAAAACTTGAAAAATATTCTGTTTTTAAAATTGGGTTTCAAACCACTGTTATGTAATCCATAAAATTGCCTTGATATGTCCTAGGAAAAGTATAATGCCATAAACTAACAAATCTTCATTTCATTTGACACATCAAAAGACATACCATGATCACAGGACTTACGTGGTAACGACTGTCCCCCAGAAGCACTCCCTAAACTAACAATGTGTCACTTACTTTGTATAATTTAAAAAAGAACATGTATAGAGGGTGTAAAGTGACAGAAGTCTTTCCCAAATGTAGTAGATGCATCTAGGCAAGGTGCTACAATAATCCCAAAATATTTTGCCACAAGTGTTCTAGCTGGCCCCCATGCTTGCTGTTTCTGAAACTAATAGGTTACTTCTTGGCAACTCCTAAAATGCTGTTGAATGGGGGATGGGGCAGGGGGGTGTCTGTGGCATCCTGAAATACAGACACATCTCAAAACAAGCGTCAATACACTGAATATCAAAACACCTGAACAGTTCTTATCCTGACTGCATTATTTCCTTCTCACACAGAGTACATGAAACACTGGATTTTTTATTTTACACTGAAGCTGCCACGCAGAGTCTGCCAACAGTCAGATTTCTGATGCAGAATTTAGTTCCAGATCGTCAAGCAGCCATATATCCCTGGGTTTTAGTGAGCATAGGATATTCCACTGTACTTTACCAAGTGCTGCAGTACTTGACAATATCAAAGAATGCCTCCTCCAGAGAAAAATATACTATAAATTTTGTAGCGTTATGGTTTGAGAAACCCACAACAATTTATTGTTGTTTAGACAATTATTCTATCACCTGATGACCCCTCCCCACCCAGCAAGGGGGAATCAGGGGAAAAAAAACAAGGAAACCCAGGGGTTGAAATATAAACAGATTTAATAGAACAAGGCTAGATAATTAACATTAATAACACTAAAGAACCAATATTGAACCCAATACCAATACAAAATATACAAGGATTACACTCAGCCAACTCTGTCAGTAGGAAGCTGTGCACTCCCAGCAGTGGACAGCAAATGTCGGACACCGCCAGTGCTACAGCTTTGGAAGGAAGGGAAGGCCTCTGGGGTCCAGCACAGGGACAGCGAAGTTCTCAGGATCGCAGCCATCGAGGAAGAGGGAGAACTCCTCAGCAAACTTTCTAATTTATATTGAATGTGACCTTGATGGTATGAAATAATCCTGTTGGCCAGTTCGGGTCAAGTGCCCAGGTCTGGTTCCTCCTCATCCCTGCACCTGGCTAACTCAAAAACACCGAGACCTTGACACCCACATACCATAGCTGACTATAAAGTAAATATTTTCACAAATTCAGACCCTAGTCTCTTCCAAAAGTGCAGTTTTCCCAAGCATTAGAAGATAAATTAGTCCTGTGTCACTCAAACCAGGACATATAGCAACTGTCTTGTCATTCCATTTGCATTCTTTTTCCCAGACTGAAAAATAATATTAGTATGAAAAGACTGAAATATTCAGCACAATAGCAGTACACGCTGGACTGACAAATTCTGCATCAGAATCAAAGCACACTGCACTAGAAGATTTGGTTATTAGAGACTCTGTGCAGGTATTAACAGAACAATAAATAGATCCTGATGCATTGTGTGCCAAGCCTGTCTTTAGAAATAATAAAAATTTATGGGTTCCTAAAAGAACTTTTTTTTACCCCAGCTTGTATCGCAGTCTTAATTTTTAACCATTTCTCTCGAGTCTTCATAGTCACAACGGAGCTGAACAGTTCATGGAAAAGCTGTGAGATTCAACTAGCACACTGTATACTGCAGCAACTGCTAACCAAGAAAAATCAAGGATTCTTCAGATACACAGGAAAATGGCTTTCTATCACCAGGTTCTCATGCCAGCAGGTAATTCTTCACATTTTTTAATCAGGTGCAATGACAGAAGGCTGCAGTGAACTGAGAGTCACAAAAAATATGTTATCAAGCAGGTCACAACATAACATTCAGAGACAGTCTGATTTTTATTTCCTGTTTCCTCCCCTGAACAAACTCACCAGCTATCATAAATGAGCCAGTCAAATGGAAAATTATCACCAAGAATATTGAAACAGCAGGAGTATCTTTCAACTGCTTCTACTCTTTCACCAGCAAATGTTTCAACACAGAAAATTATGCACAAGCACAAACATTATAAACCACGAATTTATATTTGTATACTTTTTTTTTCTTCCATATATATATATTTTACATGATATGGGATAAAAGGTATGCTTCACTACCCTCAACTAAGAAAAGGGGCAAAAAACAAACATCAACAAAATCTTGCCATGTTTGTTTATACAGGGAAATTAATGGTTCTGTATGATATTAAAAAAGTACATTTTCTCAAACAAACAAGTGTTGAAAGTAGGTTCATCACAGCTGAAAATACAAATTCTCAAATACTGATTTCATGATCATATGCTGAACTCCATTTTTCCCACTCTTATTTACAGTAGGAAATTCTGTTATTGCTTCCACTGTACTTCAAGAGTACTGAGACAGTAAAAACTATGTTACTATATGAACTGCATCTGATACTAGAAGGCTTCCCAGGAATCTGTCAGAATTGCTACTAAAGAAGAGAGCAAATTTAACATTTTTATTTCCAGTATGAAGCTATATGTATAGCCTGTTTTTCACAGGCTGCTATTTATCAAGTGCCACCCTTGCTAAAAAATTACACTATTACATTAATTGTAAATCAGAGAAGTCTGAGAAAAAGAAAAGAACATTGTAACCAGGAAAGTAGATTCAGAATAATGATTTCATGTGAGTCAAAGAAAATCAAGCTTGGAAATTTTAATGCTAGGGCGTTTTTTTGCTGGTTTTCTGCATGTTACATGACTAAAGAGCTGTATTTTAACAATACCTTTTAAATTTAATACTTAATGTAAGATATGTCTAAATCACAGAACTTAATATATGAACTTGCCTACTTATTACAAGGAATATCACTTTGCATTTCCATTTTTCCTTCCTTCATGCATGTCAACTGACGGTTAACATCTACTGTTAAAACACAGGTGTAATTCACAGTCCCATGAAAGCTTTCACATTGCTTCAAACGCAGTACATGCACGTAAATTCATTTTGGGTCACAATTATATTTCAATGCTTGCCCTCTAAATTCACGAATTTTAGTGTTTATTTAAACAACTTTTAAGTACAGCAGCAAAGCTAAGTTGATAACCATCTGTATATCAAAGAGGCTAAGAACCATGAGCTCTTATATTTTCTTCTGGCTCTACTGAGTCCCTTCGGCTCACTGAGCTCCTGCAAACCATTTAGACTAGGATGCATCACACCTAACTTATGGCATCTAAAATTCACTCACCTAAGTCTATTTAGCTACCATCTGTCATTTAGCTATTTACATCTACTCAGCCTCGGCTCCCTTTACAGCCAAGGGCAGGAGATTGGTTTTCCAGAAAGCTAGGCACCTTCATGTGAAATCAGATTTTAGGACAGCCATGATGAACTGTCCTCTCCGTGTATCTCCTCCTCTTCTTGGATTCCGCAAAAATCAGCTTAGGCTGGAGTGACCAACACTTAGGTGTCCCAGTTTAGCTGACATGAATCCCAGCCTCAGCATGTTCACAGCAGTTTGTCCGATAGGAAAGAGGCAACAGAGAAACATTTGTCATCTACAGAACAGTCTCGTGTTTTCAGTGAAGTGGCAGTATGAAAAGTGACTCACAATAGCTCAAGGCATCAAATCTAAAGAAATTTAGGCAAGCTTTGCGTGACTATTGAAATTACAGCTATGTTCTAACTAACAACAAACAAATAGCACTCTGTGGACTGGGGCTTCACATTCTTTCACTGCCCATTGCCTTCACCAAATTACATAAAAACTGAAGAAAGGAGAACACCTCAGCATATTAATTTCAACTGAAATCATGTGCAAAACTCAGTATTCAAAACAAAATGCCAACCTGTCATTCCCGCTCTACTCACAACCCCCGAGTCCTCAGTCACAAGATCATTTGCTCCCCAGTTTCTGTATTAACTTACAAGTGTGCATGCAGCACCTTCAGCCCCCAAACGGCTGGGGGGTAGCAGACCGTCATCGTGATGACAACAGGAACAAATCCTGAGGCAATCCAGGATTTGCAGAGACCTCAGCTAGCATGAGTCGGGAGCAAGCCAACCATCGCTCCGCTGCTCTGCCACAGCTGCTCCAAAACATTTAGATGTAGGAGGAAAAGCTAATGAAAATTCTGGAAAGAAAGTGTAAATTGGTGAGGCCTTGGCAGTCCCAGGAAGAGGAGCGGGATTGCCACAGTCAAGCTTTAGGCATCTGTATCCAAGCTAGTGCCATTAGGCTCCGTTTAATGGTTGGGGGCGGGGAGGGCGGGGGGAAGGTGGGGAAAGGGTGTTTTCAGGTACTCTCTTGACTAAAAAGGGAAACTAGGTGAGTACCTCAGGTGTAGGCTTCTAGATCAGATGAATCATATCATAAACAACAGGCTAATATTAAGAAGAAAAAATAACAAACTGAATATCTGGCATAAATTCTGCTATACTTCTCATTTTAGGTCAGCATTATCAGTTGTCTTCATGTCCAATTTTTGTGGGCAGGCATAAGACAATAGACCTGAGATAACAGAACCAAAGTACAGGTCAGAAATCACTAATTCTTACAGTAACTACCAGAGCAGAAAAGGATATTTAATAAAAGAAGAAGCTGGTAAGCCCGAGGCATGATAGAGCATACTGTTACCACTACAGCATACACACCATTGAACAAGATTTATGCGTACGTACATACACATACACAGACATATACATGTATCAGCATCAAACCAGTATTACTGGTAGCTAAAATGCACGGTTTATGGTTTTACTTGCCCTCCAACCTCCAATAATTCACCTTAAGTAGCAACCAGACATAAAAATTTTGTCTTTTCTCCACACGCTGTCATATATTTTAATAATATTTATGGCTAGGTAGAGATTTTCATGACCCTTGTTGAGCAGGCCACTGATCTCAGTACTGCAGATGTAAAACAGAATGAAAAAATCTCTTTAGAAAGCAAGATATACAGATAAGGGCAGATAATTTTAACCAGAAGCTTTGCTTACATAAACATAGCATATTCTCTGCTTCAAAACTGATGTAATTTTAGGTTCATCCTAAAGGCCACATCTGCTACTAAACTGGAAAGATGGTGAAAATTAAACGAGAGCAAAGCCAACAGAATGAAATGATACAGGCCTCTTTGTGCCTTATCACTTGAAACTAAAGCATGCAGGAGTTAAACGAGTTTAAAGAAGAAGGTCCTAGCATAGTATAGACAACCATAATGAACAACCATCGGCCTTAGTACTTCAGAAAGAAAATGCAGTTGTGTGAGAAACTACCAGTTAATCGACAAGATACTTTGCCGCTATTGGTAACACAAATCCATGAAGTATGGAAGGAAAATTTGACATCACCTAGTAAGACTCAATTTTTATTTTTGTTTCCTTCCAAGATAAACATTTATCTGTTATAAAAATCTCTTCTAAAATAAGCAAGGAAAACCAGTAAGATTTATGTCCAGGGCATCACGAGAGAAGTCAAAAGAAGTTTATCCATTGTCATCAGAAGGAATGCCTGGTAGTAAAAACGTTACTAGAGAGCTCAGCACAGAAGACACTTAACACTAACTCTGTTAAGTATATAGTGGAGGACCAGAATACCTGCTAAGAATAAACAATCCTGAGGGAGTCTTTAAGTGATACCCACCAAATTAAACACAAAGGGATCTACAACACTTGAACACTTTCTGCGCTGTTCCCCCCCCTACTTCAATTTCCCCAACTTTGAAAGAGTAAAATCTTTCTGTACCGGTCTCCCCGATATCATCATAGATTCCTGGCTGGTCACTTCACTATTTCCATAACAATAAACTGAATTAAAAATTCATATAGTTTTTCATTATTATTGCAATTGAGGTTACAAACCTGCAGTATTTGCATTTGAATTGTTCTGAAATGAGTCAATTTTGAGCTGAAATGCTCAGGCTCAGTCTTTACTTTGTAAGGATGTTTTTAACCAGATTTTTTAAGACCTGAAAGCCAGAAATCTTTCACACACACTTAACTAGGAAATTAAAGCACACATAGATAAAATGATAGGAACAGAGGCAGAATCACAAACTGCAGTAAGAAGAAGTGCACAGATGTTCCAGATCTCATTTTTGGCATTCTCAAGAAATACTTACATTAATAATATATCATTGTAAGACTGATTATATTTACTTTATGACATGCTGGGAGCTTTCTGGAAGGTGTTGCTTCTGGCAGAAACACATAGCACTATATCATATTGCTAATGGTAGGCAGAACTTAACAAAAAAAAAACAAAAACAAAAACACCCACAAAAAAACCCAAATCTAAATTGTTACTAAAATAGGCAATACCAAATTGAAAGTAATCAAGGTGTATCTTAACAAGACACGTTTTACTCAAAAAAGGTATGAAAAAAATATGCTTATTTTAGCAGCCCAGAAAATCTCTTCTGGTGACTGCATCTGTTTCATTTACCCAGATGTGCCTAAACATCTGTTTAGTTCCATTTAGCAGCTTGAAAAAAAGGGAGCAAA
Organism: Burhinus bistriatus; assembly: GCA_013397275.1. Lineage (NCBI taxonomy): Eukaryota > Metazoa > Chordata > Aves > Charadriiformes > Burhinidae > Burhinus > Burhinus bistriatus. The sequence continues at coordinate 256,189 of VYXH01010316.1, forward strand.
GTCAATGATAACAGCAAAATTTGAAGAGTTTCTGGGGTCTGTCCATGACTCATGGCCTGTACACAGCCAATCTATATTAGTTTGCTTTTCAGTGGTAGACTTTGTTTTGCCAAATAAAATACAAGCATTTCTGAAGGAAATGATGACATACATTGAAGGTACCAAATGTGAACCAGATATTGACTGGGGGTTTGTGCATGTGTAACTGTTTATTTGTGGCTAAAAGCTAGTTCTGTCAAAACAACATAAAATCATGCACCAACACCACAACTTTTTTAAATTACTACAAAGGAGGAGTTTTGATTTGACTTGGTTGGTTTTTGACATGTTCCAGTTAAGTTTGGGTTGGTGGCGAGGATTGTCCTTCAACATTCAACTCCCTTTAATTTTCGCTATTAAAGAGGCCATCTAGACCTTCATTATAAGTATGCAGCTTCTCAAAATAGTATTCTTCTAATAATATTTATGCAAATACAGAATGCTTTCAAAAATCCTGAAGTGTATACCTATGTGGCTTCACCATAAGCAAAATATTTTCTTTAAAAAAAGATTTTTAGGATTTATAGTGCTCTCCTCCAAAATATATGATTCAGTGTTCTTGGTCTTATCTCCAAAGACCTAAACCAACTTTTTTCAACCCCCTCTCTTGTGTTCCTCCCCCTTTTATTCCCAAGTCACGAAACAATACAGAACATATACTAAGTCTAGAGTCTAAGACAGAGGAAAATATAATCAGATCAGCAACATTTCCCAAAAACAGAACCAAGTATCTCCAATTTTAATTAGAGGTGTATTTAATTGTAGCATGCTGATCTAAAAGAAAATAGATCTTACAAACCTACTCGGAAGCACAAGGGCAATAAGAATAAAGGTTCCTATAAAATATATGCTAAGAAATAACACAATAAACTACTGCTGAACACCCTTGCCTGGAATGGACTGGCACTGTAGAGCACTTGCTGCAAAGCTTAATGATGCTAAACATACGAGCTTTTGGGTTAACCTCTGTTTATTTCACTGATATACTTTTGTAATTGTTAAAAACCCGCCTATAAGCATCATTTCAATCGCCATTTCAAAACAGGTAACACCCGGATTGATCTCACTGCATCAGATGTGTTCCTCTCTTCAAAATAAGACATCTGCTCACGCTTACAATCCATGCAAAATCTTGATGTCTCCAGCAGTCACAGCAGGCAATGCCATGATTCTCTTTGGCTTGTAACTTGTGTGTCAGGCTTGGATCTCTCACTTGCTCCTTAGACATCCCAACTGAAACTCAGTCCTGACTCTTTCTAAGTAACAACTCTCTGCCACTACATTTTTTTCTGCACCAGTTGCTCCAAGCATCTTTTGCATCCTAATTACCAAACCACTCACTTCTCTTGCCTTAACCAATACATTCTCCTCCAACTCCTGACTTCTTAAAATGCAAATATAAGAACCATTTCCCTAAACTTTTGCTTTGAATCTATCGTCACCTTCCTCGTTGCCTTCTTGATTTTCCTCCTATTTCTCCAGACATTGCAAATAGCACTTACTCCCCCTAGCCTTTGGACACAGCTCAGGGAGCAGAGACAGACAGACTGGCTAGCTGTCTGCTCCATACATGACCGAGTGACCCAAAGTGGCCAGACACAGTCAACAGGCAACCCTGCCATGCAGCTTCACCAGTTGCGTCAAATCCTCACCCAGAATTGTCACACAGCTGCTCAGTGTGTGTCATGTGAGACATGCAACAACCGTTCATTATCTAGCAACAGTAACATGCTTGGGAACAGAGAGACCAGAGGAAGACTCCACCTAATGCCAATTCGTATGTATATCCTAGTTCTGTTATTAATTAGAGATGGTCAAGAAATGTAATACCTGGTTAAAAAGGAAAATTTCTGGGGCGGTGAGGGGCTCTAGGCTGAACAGCAAATGACAAGAAAATAACTTTCACATTCAAGGAAAGTTTATGTAATTTCATACTTTATGCCTTCCTTTTTAGGAAAACTCCATACAGTTCAAAAATCCCTTGTAGCAAAGCTTTATCTGTTACATCCTTAACATTTATTGGAAACATTTTGTATTAAAAACCAAATATAAATGCCTAATTCCTGTGTAAAAAGAAGAGTATACGTGCAAAAATAGCACAAGCATTTTATCTGATGTTATTGCTGGTCGCTGCCTAAGAAGCTTTTACAGTTTAGAACGTTTATATTAATTTTCTAAGAGTGTTTAAGCAATCTCCCTGGCAAAGCCAGAAAACAAGCTACTTCTCCAAGAACAATTACGCACAACTGAGATGCCTTTCAGGGGGATTAAGAACCTTAAGAATCATGCAAGTTTTAAATAGATATTTGAATGTGAAAGTAAATATTTACATAAAAGAGGGTGGTTTGTGCTTATCTGAAATTCCTATTAAACCTCTAACCAAACATGAAGAAACAGATCCAAAAATGGAGAAAAAATCTAAAACTCTTAAGTTGCTGAGGTATTTTGGTAGTCCTTTCCACATGAACATAGTCATCACCTTCTCACACACAAATTAGCGGCATGCATTCAGAAGTGGAAGATGATTCCTGAACAGTTGTTAACGAACTTGGGCCAGTAAAAGAGAATATGCTCCTAGTATTTAAACCTAGGCAAGCCCTCAGATATTTCTAAAGGATGCATGAGAAAGCTACACGAGCGCTATGCCCGCAGCTCTCAACTTCAGGGACATGTCTTGTCCAAATCCTCCTTTCATCTCAGATTGCTTCTCTCATCTCTTTAAGGCAGCAAGCGTATGCAAGCACACAAGGAGGAAGACGTGCTGCACCGCAAAGCGCCAGCAACACAGCTTAAGAAGATCCTTGTGGCTTCCACACCAAGTGTGAGAGAAAGTCAGCTGGAAGCCTGGCTAATCAACTAAATTTATTTTTCCCTGTGTAACAAACATAGTGACATTGAAATCTTGTTACAATTTATGATTGTAGAAGGTTTCTCGGCCAAAAACCAAAGTAACCACTTTGGCCAGGTATTCCTGGAATGGAAGACAAATAAACTGACAGAGACAAAGAGCAGATTTAATTGTAATTTAACTAGTGTTTGTTACTGTCCCTTTCTTAAAACAGGTTTGGAGCAGAAGGGATGTTTGGTTTGGTCTGTATGGCTTTTGGTTTGTTTTTGCTTGTTTTTAAGGTAATTGTCTGAATGCTTTCTCTGGTTTCACACAATTTACTTAGGATCATATTTTCCCATTTTAACAAGTTGACATTACTAGAATAAATCATAGATGATTCACCTATTGTTATGTAAAATTCCTTTAGTCATCTATAAATAATTATTTTTTTAAATTATATACATAAGCAGGACTCACTGTTTATTCTGAAAATAAAACAGCCTTGTCTTATCTACAGCCAGAAGCTCTCAAAAGTGTAATTACCACAAAATCTTCTCTATAAAGTACATAAAAGAAATCGTAAAACCACAAATGTCTTCCTTGTAGGGCAAGAAGAGTGTTCTCCTTCTGTTCTTTTCAGTAATTGCATTGGTGAGCTTGTTTTGCTCATTTTTAATCCTAGAGTTCCCTAAAACAAATTTTTAAAATTCAATGGAAGTTAATTAATTGAGGGTAACATTTCCTGAAGGTCATTAAGAGAAAAAGATATTAAAATCTGGTCTATCATTCCTTGGTTTTAAAATCTGCATCTATTAAAAGAATACTTGCCTTTCAAATACATATACACCATTTTCTGTCTTGCATAAAAGTTACAATTTTTAATGGAAATAGATGCATTTGATACAAAAAGAAAAATCATTTTAGTAGAAACCATTTTTGGGTAAAAAAGTCTTCACAGATATTTTCAATGAGCTCTGATATTATTATAGCTATAAAATTGACCTCCAGTTAAAAGAAAAAAAAATATAATATTCCATCTGGTTCTCAAGAACTAGAGATGACTCATTTTTGCCTCACCACTGCTGCTATCTTTTGGCATATTTTCCTATACGTGTGCCAAATTTAGCAAATCTCTCTGATCTCTAGCTACAGATAATGACACTGATTGCATTTAGATGTTCGGGTTTTGCCAAATTTTTACCTGCTTCAGTTTTTTAACTTGTAGAATGCAGCCATTTAGTAAAAGTGTATATAATAAATTGGTGTGTTTAATTCATGGCTATGAACAAGACAAGAACATCATTGTTGTGATCCACTGGCTGCCTGTCCTGCAAATACACCTTTTAGATGTTGCCTTTTTTTTTTTTTTTTTTTTTTTTTTTTAAATAATTCCGGGAGGTTGTTTAACTNTTCCAGGAGCTGTATTAACTATTGCAATCCTTGATGGGGCGAATAGCTGTCACATACCAGAGAAGGTAGACAAGACAAGGCACAGTTTCACCTCCCTTCTCCATTTTTCTACTCATATGGGGACACTGAATCCATCACATTGCCACCTAAGGACAGGTTTAAATTCTTAATATCTGAATCCCACACCATTCACACTTTGAACCAGGACAGGCGAACTTCTTCCTTGCTGATGATCAGGCAGCCCTCTCAAACACCCTTAGTGAACTACACACTATCACATATCTTAGCGTTATCAAATAATAATTGGAGAGAGTACCAGGTTTCCCTTATTCACAGTTAAATCTGTAAAGAAACCACTTCAGTTTGAGTTTGAGTTCATGCCAGGTTAAGTGTGAACACAAGTACATTCAGTGCCTCACTTCTGCAACCTTCATGGATTGAGCACATGAAAACCCACACATGCAACAGACAGCTCTGCCAGCACTTATTCAAACACAGGTCTTTCTCCAGCACAGTAAGGATGCTTCAGTTCAGACCAGCACTGCTGGTAAGCACACAGTTAAATGTACTTGTCAGATCTCAGAGAGACAACCACACGGAATTCAAGGGGCTGCAGTGGGCATCTCTCTCAGAGCTACAGAAAGGTGAAGTCAAGCCAATCATCTTGTTCCTTATCTGTGTATAAAAAAAAAAAAATTAACTTAATTAAGCTACATACTAGATGATGCTAATGCCAATATGGCCTGTATGTTAAGATCATCTACATCAAACAGCTACCTCTATTCATATTTGAATCTTTAACTAAAAGAACTACTAACTTTTATGGCATAAAATGATTTAAGTGTAATACTTAAGGTAAAGTCCTTTCTTATTGGCACTGAGGATCTGCTGAGATCTCAGATTTCTTACATTACTGAACTATGGTAAGCTTATTTGGTTTTATTCAAAGTCATTAAAAAATGAGAATATATAGAAAAGCAGCATCAGTGGTGAGCTATAACATGAAAGCAAGCACTTTATCATACTAATAAAGTTAATGCTGAAATCTGAAGCAGTACATAAACAATTAGTAAAATTACTGGAATAAAGGAATTAACGGGGTGAAGAAGAAAGATGCATAGCCTCCTGAGAAAATAAAAATATTATTGATCCATAATCATGCAGCTCTCAAAGTTCGGTCCCTGAGAAATTTGCTTCCATCAGTAATAAATAATGTGGCAAACTATAATTAAATCACTTAAATCATTGTAACAAGATCCTTAGTGTTCTGTTGAGTCTGTTCACGAGTTTGAAGCAAATTGTCTACACTTCAAGCTTGTACATAAACTGAGGTAATAATATAAATGAGCAGTTATATATACCTTGCTTGAGTCTTTTCAAAATTCTTTCTGAAAAGAGATCAGGTTATTACTAGAATTGACTTTACTAACTGTTAGGAAACCCCATCCAAGAATCCTACACTGGGTTGGCAATGTGCTGTAAAATTATCCAGGGATGCAATGAAATCACACAGGAAAAAAAAAAAGAAAAAAAAAAAACACACAAGAAAAATTCCTGAGCTGGTATTAGCAAAAATAATGGACTACCCTTGCACAGCAGTAGCCCATTAGTAAATTAAAGGGGAACCATCATCTTCACATGACGGCTTCAAAAGTGGAAACGCAGCATTTTCAGAAGGGGAAGACATTGAATCTCACTGTTACTGTGTGTTGTATTTAGGTGAGCAGCAAGTCAATTCTGTGAACAGACACTGAACTTCAACTCTGTCAGCAGCTCCATCTACTGCAAAATGCCAATGGGCTTGTCCTTCCACACACTGACACTACTTCCAGTAGACAGCTGCACAGCTTACGTTGTTTCACATGCTGTGTCCAACAAAAGGACATCACCTCTGATTCCATGAGCTGCAAACTGCTGGAGGCTGAAAGAATCTTCTGGGCAAGTACCACGACATGCTTGCATTATTCACCTCCAAACATCCCAGTCTACAGTTGCCTGCCTCTTACTGTGTTTAATTCAAAACCTCAAATCTCATGAATACCAGTAGACTTCAAAATCCAGCTTTGCAAATGTTCTCCTTCATGTTGTGTTATAAACTGCCATAAACATTGAAAGGCAAGTACAGATGAGCCTTTTTTTTTTTTTTTTGTATCTGCTTGAAGAGACATGGATCAAGTGAGATAAAGTCAGAGGCGGAGAGACCCTTCGACGGTGAATGAAAAGTGGGGAGAGACAAGTCTCAAAGGGCCTCTTAATCTACTGATGTATCTCCCTCTCTCTTTTAACAAAATCCCTAGGTGATCCCAAAGACACTCTTTGCAAAAAGCACAAAGCCAAATCCTCATTTCCATTTCATTGATACACATGCCTCTGCTACAGCGCATCACAGACCAGCCTGGTGACAATCATTCCTGCAGGTAGTTTCATGGTAGTAACTCATTAATGACAGGACTCCTTTCTTCCTATCCCAACGAGAAGGCATTAAGAACACAGAGTGTTTTGGGAGAAACAAAACCGTAGATGTTTGGTCCTATCTAAACCAGTCACTAGGAACAGTAATTGATACCTGTCTTCTGATAGCTGTCTTACGGACCACAAGGGGGGAAAAGAAAAAAAAA
>VYXH01010316.1:263165-286952 GCA_013397275.1 Burhinus bistriatus
AAAAAAAAAGGAGTCAAGGGAACTGCTCTGCACAGAGATAATGTACACATCTCAAAACAGTGGCACTACAGCTGTCTACACTATTGGCAAGAACCTACAGTCCCTACAGAGAGGCCAGTGACCGAATTCACACTCACACTCAATCCCTATGGTATCTGAAGAACAGACATTGCCAGTCAGGGCTGAGGCTCTGGGGTAGGCATGAACGCCATGGCAAAGCTAGCACAAACATTCCAATTTTTTCAGTCCTGGTTCTGTGGGTAAGTCAATTGTCTCTCTCTAGAACTTTACACATTAGAACTAAATACGAATATCAGCTATACTACTGTAACAAATAAACCACACTAAGAACAATTCCTCCACATTCATTTTCCGATTCTCCTTTTTTGTTGCATACTGCTAGAAAAATGGATGGACTTTTAAGATTACAGGAACTAACATCCAGGCATAAAGAAATTACTGTTCCCACATCCCTCCAACTCACATCCTACAGAACATGCTATGTAAAGCTCAAAAAGTATCTGCCAGTTCCAAAATTGCCCCTTTACAAATCTGCATCTACAATCACTTACTTAGATGGCAGCCAAAATGGTCATAAAAATGACAACAATTCATCAGTCATGGTACTTTCCTTGGACTTTCTTACATTTCAGACTGCTGTAGTTCAAAGAAGCTTTACAATACGTGGCCACAGGACCACTATCCCACAACTACAGCAATCTGTCACAAACACAGATTAGCAGACTAAGGACATCATATATCCCAGGCTCCTAACTGAAGGATGCTACAGATCCACCTACAATCAAGGATCCTCTAAGATAACACTATCAAGAGGCTTTTACAAAGCATGAAAGGAACACTGAAATACTAAGAATACCACAACTGAGGGCAGCAGACCAAGAAAATACAGGAAGGAGAGAATATTTTTATGTTTGCTGTCTAGTCTTGTCCAATCCAGTTACAAAACAGAATTAAGCAAGTTATGGAAGCCTTTCAAGCATGCTTAGTAACAAGTCTTAAGGCTCAGCATAATAAAAGATTATGGAGAAATAATTTATACGTTCTTTGCAGAAAGCCACAAAAGCAGGAAATTATCTGAACAGTCTTCTGATAAATTTAGCACTTGAGAGTTTCTGTAACTCAAGAAAAGGCTTATTGATTTGTTAGGGGAAAAAAAACCCCTCAGGTTAATAAGATAAAATTTTAATTTTGAAAGGGTTCCCCCCTTTTTTTTTAATCATTGCCCTCTTGCAGCAAAAAGGAGATTAGAGTAATGTCTGCAGACTTTTAAGCATGGTTATATTTTTCTATTCTAGAAAATGCACAATTATAGGTATACTCTTATGAATGGCAAAAAATGTCACTGAACCAATGTAAGCGTGATAGCCCATTTCCTTTTCCATCCCTCCACTCACAGAAGAAATCACATCTTCTCCTGCTTGAAATGAAAGTGCTTAAGTCATTCTTGCTATTATGCAAATTTAACATTAAACTGTTAATACTTAACTGCCAAACAACAGACAACCCTTAGAAATCAAAACAGGATTCATAAGCCAAAAAACTGGCAAAGAGAAACGAGAACACTTCAACAGAGAGGCCAAGTATGGATTAAAACTGCAAGTATCTCTGAAAAATGAAGCATAATATAAACATGATTTTTAAAACAGTAAAGATGAAAGAACTGAGGCAGACTCAGAGAGGAAATAATTCTGGTTCTTCAGAAGACAGTACAACAGTGGTTCCTCATCGGCAGGTCCAAGGGGAAAAGCACTGACATTCAGCAGACCAACTTACAAGAAATTCATAATCTGTCACCTGGATGGAGGACAGCTGATGGTTGGGTCCTGGACTTCAACATTAAAATGTGGCACTTTCTCTTCTCTTGATTAGATTCATTAATTCAAAAGTTGTTAGGAGACTAAAACCTCTTTTACGTGGTCCCTGTCCTTACAGACTGTCTGTGGAATTATGTAGCATATACTTGGATAACTGGACACAGTTAAAATCTATGAAAAATACATGTTTAGGCAAATGTCTGTGTTAGTTAAGCAACAAACTGAGCAATACTAACAACACAAAAATAATTTCTCTCTTCTAATACATGTGTAACAATCTGCAGGAGTCTGACATGCCAACTAAATAGCCCAGCCAATAGCCCAGGCAGCTGATTTGTCTTCTGCAATTCAACCCATCATTCCAGAAAGTAATCTGCTCGTAATATACTGAGTTCTTTTGAAGGACTCTGAAATAAAGAAAAGCAGCTACCTCCAGGGGCCTGGATTCAAAAAAGCATTTAGGTCTTCAGTGTTTACATTACTTCAAATAAATGGGAAGTTAGCCAAAAAGTTTTGCTGAGTCTGAGCTGTGTCTAGCCACAGATGGAAACCGAACAGGTCCAACAGGAGACAATGAATAGACAAGTCAATATATAAACTTTAACTCTATTAAAATATGCACTCAGTCCTGTATCCTCACAACATCATGCCACTTTTCTGCACCTCTGTTTTCCCCATTTGCATTACAGGGGTTCTTCCTCTCTTCTGTGAAGCAATTTGAGATCAAAGAACAAATAAGAAACATTTATTATGACAGTGTTGTTCTATGAACAGAGTTAATCTAGGCCTTAAGTGGTTTCTGTATGTGAAAAAACAGCATAGCAAAAACAAATCTCTTACTTAAGCTGGCAAAACCATCTTAATAAAATGCTCTGATTCATAATGTAATTTCCAAGGCGCTATTACTGGAAATAAAATTTTCTCTCTTCAACATAGCTCAATTGTAAGTCCTCTATATTAAGTATAATTTCAAAGTAATAAACACACTGAACTAAAATTTAAAGCTGTATCTTAAACACTGTGAAGCACAGATATATTGAAATACAGTTAGAACTCACTTGTAAAACACGACAGTGTTTAATTCAATTATTTGTAATATTGACTATAGACAAAAAAAAAAATCTTTGATAGTTTTAAATATTCTGAACTGTGTAAGATTTTTTTCTAGGTACATAAAGGAAAAAAAAAGCAATCTATTTTTCCTATAACAACCCTAATTATTTTTTCTCTCTAGTCTCCTGGAGAAACCATAACCAACTCATAACCAGTATGTGTTAAAATGAACATTCTACAGAATATGTATTTAACTCCTTCACCCCTTACCTAATCTGAAAAGGACAAATAATTTAATACTTAGATTCCTACACATTCATGTTTCTGGTTTTTAGATTTAACCCTAATGTATGATTACAATTAACAGTACTTTCTGAGGGATACTTCCTTCATCTTCTAGCTGATTTTTCTGCTTAAGAACAGTAATGACTTGACTTAATAGAAATACATAACCATTTCATCATACAGCTTAGAACAAACAAACAAAAAAATTGTATTCCCTTGCTATTTCCACTAATAATACAAAGCCTTAACTAACATACTGGAATTGGTGGTATGGAAAAGAAACAATCACTATTTCGATATCAGAAGACATCAGCATATGGCAGCAATAAATAGAAGCAATTACGTGGGCTTTAAAAAACACAAATATATTGAATCAGAACAAGTGATGTTGGCATAGGTTAAAATATACTACTTGAATTCATCAAAGTTTCAAGAATTATTAAAAAAGAATAAGTTTTAAATATTCAAAAGTTTAGATTTATGACAAACAGTTAATACGAGGCCAAAGCTGTTCTTCAGCACAATCACAGAGCTACCTCATCTCATTTTGTATGAATAGTTAACGCAGAAGAACAACGTGCAAAATATTCTCAAAGTACAGGTATCTTTTATACCATGATCACTTTCATTTGTCATTGTTCCAATTTAGTTTATTGTGAAACAACGAAAAAATTGTGTTCGTATACGTTCATTAAAAGAGACATTGATCACATTTTGAACTAACAAGTGAGACCTGTCCTGTCTCTTGCGTATTTTACTTTAGCACCATTCATAAAGAAGTCCATCTATGAGATGTAGCAGAATGCTGCAGCAGTAGCGGTGCTCATGCTGGCCTGAGAGTCAGTTACTGCAGCATCGTCTTGTACTGAGGAGCTGTGGGAATCTGCCATAATAGGCAAAAGCCAGTGGTGGCAATGGGAGATTCAGTGAGAGAGTTTGCACTGTCCAAGGGGACTGGCCCGTAACTCATCCACCAAATCCAAAGACTGCAGAACGCATCAGGAAGCTAAATGAGTTATAACTGGGCATGAAGGAGAGGTGTTTGTGGTTACCAGCCCTGCCAGTACTCTAGGAAGAAGGGGAGTGTAGGAGGGATGTTCTGAAGGCTGCATTCAGTTTCTTAGGTTGGAAACTGAAACGCTTCCAAATCCATGTGTGGGGCACAGGAAACAGGCTGAGTCTCAATGCAGCCATGAGACAATGGTGATGAGAGGAGTTAAGTTAGGAACTGGGGAAATAAGGAATAAATGGGAAAGGCAGGTCAGACCACCTGCAATGCCAGCTGACTAGCACATGCAATAGTGAACAACAAAGCACAGGCAGAACTTTTAAATGCTTCTACAACAATATCAGAAGCCTGAAAACGTTTTAGATTGGAGAACTGAAATGCTAGGCATCAAGTGACAACCCCAACATGGCCAGTGCCAAAGAAATATGGTGAAAGGCATGATGAAATGAAAGTCAGTGGGATATGAGACTGAATATACCAACCTTTCAGGGATGACAGAACAGTATCTGCAGGTGAAGGAGTGAGATTGTACATAAAGGATAATAAAAATGCAAACGGTTAAAAACATCTTGGGGGGGGGGAACAAACCAAACAACACACAAAACCTTGTTAGATCTGTATGCAAGTAATGAAAACGCAGTACTGGGACCTCCCTGACAAGAACAATGATTTTGATCAGGAGATGTTATTTGAGACACAACAATCTCAAGACATGCAGAAGCAGCAAATTTCAACTACCCATATGCAGCCTGGACTAATGTCACATCAGGACAAGATGCAGAAATACAGTTTTTGGATGCAGTGACTGGTTCCTAAAAAACTAGTCCTAGAACCCCCAAGAAGAGATGGTCTTCAGGCTTTTGCTGAAGCAGAGGACTTGGATCAAGTTTTAAGTGGAAGGACTGATCTTTAAGAGTAACAACACAACTAGAATTAACACTGAAAAAAAAAAGACGGAGAACGCCACTAAATCCAGTATAATGACACTCAATTTCAAGAAAGGATCCAACACAGAAATGGTACAAGTAGACAGAATAAATGAACAAAACCCAAAAGAAGTGATCCAAAAAGCAAGTAAGATTGCAAACAGCCCAGAGGCTGTTCAAAAACCACTGTACTAGATGGCCAGATAAAAATGCCTACAACAGTTCTAAAAGAAAACCAAACAAACAGATAAAGACCCCTCTTAGCTCAACAGAAAAGTAAAGGAGAATTTCAGATAAAAGGTCAACTGTTAAAAAAAAAAAAACTGGAAGCTTGTCCAAAGAGGGAGAGGAAAGCACATAAACCATGACAGATCAAATGTACTGAAAATAAGGGGAAGAGGAGGAAGAATTTGAAGAAATCCTTGCAAAGTTTACAACAGACAGAAGGACATTCTTCTCCCCCCCGCCAATCTGTTTTGGGGTTTTGTTTGTTTTGTGGGTTTTTTTCATTGGTTGGGGGTGGGGGGCATGTCTGTTTTTAAACACAGAGTCTATAGTTAACTTGTAGAATTTCTCACAGGGTATTGTATAGGTAGATAGTATCAGAGGGAACAAAAGAGGATAAGAAAAACTGGTGGTCCATAGTTTCTCCATGGACAGACACTAAAGAGAAGATGCATTGATGTACCCTTTAACAGCCCCAATGCAACAACTGTGGATGCTCAAGACATGAGGGAAACAGACTGTCAAAAGAGCCCAGGCTCGTGTATCATCCTGAAACAACACCTTCTGCTGCCACTTTCAGAATACAGAGCTAGATGGACGAGTGGGTCTGACCCAGTAGGGCATTTCTTACCTTATTATAATCTTGGGAACACATTAAAATAATTTTTAAAAAAATCTAAGCAGATTATAAAAATAGAAGATTTAGAGGACATAGTTACTCTGTTCAGAGTATAACGTTAACCACAGCGTAACGTTACTCAGAAGCCAGTCCCTGGTATAGAGGGCTTCCCTTTATCAACTAGCTTTTGGAAATGGCTCCAGTAATGCTCCTTTCTCAACTCCAGCATTTTAGGGGGGGCTAGATGTCTGAACGAAGAGAAAGATCAGCTGCACGTACGTTTCTGCTCTAAGGTGGTAGACAAACTGTGGGAGATCATTGTCAGCTCAAATTTGATTTAAAGAACCGAATAAGTTGAACAGGTAAATAATATAATGAAAAATAAAAGCAATGAGATTTACATTTTTGAAAACATTATATACAACTAGAAATGAATATATGCATTACTTAACATTAATCTTTCTGTGAGTAAGCAATTGTCATTGCTAGAGGTTTGCCATGCAATTATGTTTGGGGAAAGAAAAGTAGTCCCTGAGGCAACTTCTAAATAAAGACTGATCTGACATTAGGAACATAGTTGAAGGCTAAGTCATCATTAGTAATAAAACTAACAACACTTGTTTGTTTGTATTATATACAATTTTCAAATTGACAGTTTCTCTTAGAGGGGCAATGGTGTTCCCAGCCATAAAGGATTTCTCCCAGAGAGCAAATAACTATTTCAGCGACAAGCATTAGAGTTATTCTCATAAAGTTGATGTTATGCTTATGTAACAAATGCAAAATCAGGTGGCTCAGTTAAATGAAAACAGACTCCTGTAAACGCTGCATTGCTTCAAAATGGTTTGTTCATACTGCTCTTGAAAGGTGACAGACACTTAGAATGAAAAAATTAATTTCCTACTGCGTAGTGTTTGCTTCTTCTTTGGACAGCCATAGCAATCAGTGAGGGCATCAAAAAGGTATTTGTGTGTGTGTGTGTGCGCCTCCCTTTGCTGTGTGCTTGTCTACAGCTCATCTGCCTCTAGAATCCATCTTGCCTTATGCTTGGGACATAAACACACAGAAAGAGCTGGATTTTTGTTATGCATCTGTGCAGCGTGTAACATAATGGGGATCTGAAGTATGATAAATGTCTCTAAACTCTATAAACACACTGTATATAAATACACATGCACATACACTAAAAGCTTTTATAACACTAACAGTAATTGAAATGTCTCATCATACTGGGGAGGAGAAAAGAAAAAAAAGAACGGTTTATTTTTAGGACTAAATTATCACAGCCCTTATTCACCTAAAAATAAGAAACAGAGAGATTCAGTCTAGCTTTTCCTATTTTGTCACCCTAACTTTTCTTCCCCCTGTGAGGAAATTGGTGGAAAATCAGAATAGTAATTCCACTCACTCTACTCCTCAAAGCGAAGCATGCAGTATAAGCTTACAATATAAACTTGTCCTTCAGCCAGAGGGGAGCAAAAAGAACTTGTTCCCTGACTGCACAAGGCCCCTTCCCCAGGACAAGATAAAAGCTGCCTTTCAGTCCTGACCAAGAAACAACTTCTCCAGAAAGACAAGAAGTACAGCTGCCATCCATATGGAAGCAGCAGCTATCCGTAATCAGCTCGATGCTGTTTGCATTCAGTACTGAGACAAAGTAACAGGAAAAATTGCATTTGTTCTATTTTACAAATGCTGTATCACAGGAAAAGTCCATCAACTCTTCAAATATAACGATTAGCTGAAATGGGAAATGCACATACAAAGAGGTGATGGCTTTCTGTCTAAGGCAGCAGTCTAAGTATTTTCTCCTTTCTGATGACAGCAAATACTCTGCCTCAGTTCGTTATCCCTAACACGGGATAAGAATATGGTACTTCCACACATTTTAACACTGTTGTCTGTGTAAATTCATAAAACATTTTTAAAAGTTGACACTACTGTAAACAAGGCCACAGCAGGGCCAACAAGGCTATCCATAACTTACCAGAACCTCAAAAGTCAGGATTATGTTTTGCATCTCCCAACTTAGTTGGACAACTAAGTAACAGAAGAAAACACAATGAGGTATACAAAGGATATAGAGTAATTAAACTCATTCTTTTCCTTCATTCTGACAATCTTTAGCTTTGGGACTTTGTGATACAAAGCTAATAAAGGCTCTCAATCATTCTGTACAGGGAATTACATTAAAATAATGACACTTGATTGCAGATCTATTACTAAGTCTGTTTAGAAGCATGTGAATCTGTCATGTTTCGGTCACCAGTCAATGCTGGGTCTATTTGCAAATTCCAGGAACTAGCACGATCCATAGCACCCTGCTTGGCTCAGATCCAGTGACCCATCTCTTAACAAGTTCCATTGCTTTTATTGGTGTTATTTTATGCTTTTATCAGTGTTCCTTTATGCTTTTATCCGAGGCTTTTTGGCTGTTCTGGCAGCTTTCAGTGACAATCTAGTGCAGAGTAGAGTTGCCCTAGATTTGTAAAAGTCCCCAGGTGGATTGCCTACCTGACAGCAGAAGCACTGAGACCTGCCTCTTGGGTTTTACAGAAAGAGTCCTAAAACCCTTCTCCTCATGAACTTGCAGAGAAGCATTGGTCAGTGTCTCTCAGAAGTCAATCATCCACTTTTTGCCAGAGCAGAAGTCATTGCCTCAAAGAGACAACTGGGTAGCAAAATCTGGCATGACATTAAGTTCCTAAGTAATTAATTATCCAAGTGCCTCACAACTACTGTTGAAATACCACCTTTAAAACACAGTTGTGAAGCAAAACTATTAGTAACAGTAGTATTCAGCATGGGGAATCAGAAGACCTGCATGAAGCACTGAAAATCTATGACAAAGACAATAATCTAATACAAGTTTTTCAGAAATCATGTCTAGGGACTAAACTATACTTTCTACCATGTAATATTAAAAAAAAAAATTTAAAAAAATAGTAGGTCCTAGAATAGAGAAGTTTTTTTATATAGGAAGAGATGCTACAAGGGATTTCATGGGTCAGTGAATAAATCCCCTGCTATTGCAGATACTGCATCATATTATTCCCTTAAATTCTCTCCATCTTAAATGCACCTGCTTTCTTTTACAGAGATCTGAAGAGGAAGGCTACCAATTACAATAGGATATTTATTTTTATTTCCACCCTACATTTTATTTTTATGCAATGTATGTGTTCACAAAACAATAAGTTCCTGAGCTTCTATAATTCTATTTTTTCCCTCCCTGATGTATTATTCTTCTCAGAGCAATTAAATTTCCTTTTGGCCTTTAACTTTCCTACACTAAGAAGCCACTATCTACACTAAGAAGCCACATTTGCATCATAAAATAAGTTCTCTATCATACTTTCTTCTGTCTCTGCTTCGTTTTGATTCTAGTTTCCCTGAACAGATTGAGTTTTGCTAGCAATCTGCACAACGGCATTAATATTCCTCTATTGGGAGATTAATAGTCTGAATGGAACATATACAACACATGATTCACAACTTCATAACTGAAAAATAAATCAGTTTTAATTGCAAGTGATCTTGAGATTTCTAGCTTTTAATTTAATGCAGAGATCAAATCCATGTCTTTATACTTAATATTATTCTACTATTAAAAAGATGCATGAATAACTTAATGTCCCAATTAGCACTTTTCTGGTTTGAGATACTTGGTTGAATCTGTAATCAGGTTTGCAAGCCTGAGGTAAGAGATTGACTTCGGCGGCAAGATCAGTGACAAAACAATATACCCACTGTTTTGAGGTCGGAGTATTTAGCATAGCTTTTTTTCCTTCTTTTCTGAAATCCCTGAATTTGCAAGTGCTGCTTTTCCTCTGCTACAAACTGCAATCAGAAAAAGTTCTTTCAGCACCACTCACATATCAACAACATGAGAATATATATTTTTTTTTAAGAATATCAAAATACCAAGAAATAAAACTTTTCATAACATCAAACAACTTCTTAGAGGCTTCAAACTGCCTGATTGCTAGCTTGAACATTTTATTTTTGTCTATTTCTTTGCCACATATTAAAAAAAAAAAAAAAATCCAGAAGCTTAGCTCACAGGATGCTTCATTTCTTCAATTCTTCCTTCCCCATATTTCTGGAAAAAAAATTATCTCCTTAACACATAGTTTCTAGCATCAGTTACAACACTGAGCAGTATATTTTTCAGTAAATGGTCTTCTGACTACATCTCAGTTTATACTAAAGGTTATCTCACATAACACTACACTGACATACGAGCTTTTGGACGAAACCAGACTTGACTGTATTATAGGAATATTTTTTCACGTTCTCTAAGGAAGAAATCCCGAATCTCTTCTGTCTGGCATGAAAGGCTCTGTGAACTCTTATAATTCATGTTTTTGGCTCCCTACCTTCGTCTAATATTATTACATGTTTTCCAAGGCTACGTAAGAGACACTAATAAAGTATTATACACAAATAAACCTTGAGAACATAATGCATAAATCCTGCACATTCAATCTAAATAGAGCAGTGACTGAAGAACAGCATTTGCTTAATGTTCCCCACGGTCACTTTTTTTAAACAGCAGGGGGAACAGATACTATCAGCAAGTATGACATATGTTACGGCTCTATAGAAACAAAACCAATTCACTGGAAAAAAAAAAATGCAGGGCAAAAGCTAGTTCAAAATATCCTATTTCTTTCTAAATATCATGATTCTTCACAGGAATCTTTACTTAATTATTATGCATAAAAGAATTCAAAGATGATACCAGAATACTGAAGTACAAAATTATTATTATTCTCATGGAAAAGCAGCATCTATACAAAATGCTAACAAATAGTACATTCTCTGTCCTCTGTAGCTACAGATATGCATAAGGCATACAAATAATAAGTAAAACTCTATTAGACATTATAAGCTTGTTTGTCAGTTCATAAATTACATATTTCATTTCAGTGCTGAACTGTGAGAGAGTGCAAAGCTTTCCTTTCACTAGCCATTACAAGGAAAACTAACACTCTCCAGGCTCTACTTAGTAAATCAAGATGCGATCTAATATTTGGTAAAGATGCCTGTTGAGTGAAAGGAAGTCACAGTGTCTTCCAAGAAGATTTAAAGTAAATATTTAACCCCACAGATCTCAACAGTAAATAGTAGCATACAACAGCACATAAAAATATGCTGTAATAAGTTTCAGTAGGTTGGGGCTGGGAGGGGGCAGGGTCGTTTTGTTTTTAAAATGAAGGAACACTGTTGTATACTTGGCCACAGTTACTAAAGTTCCTGTCTTTTTGTAAAGAGACAAACACAACAGCAGGGATGACTAAGATTTCAACAGATACCCAGAAAATCGTCGTTAATAAAATAACTCTAAACAGCTGATATTTTTAAAAGTAAAAGTGTATGCTGTTGCATGAAGTTACATGCAAATAATACTGTACGAAGTTATTCCATTTCTATGGTGAGGTACTACAGCTATGTTCATGTGATGAGTATCAGTCAGAAATGAAAGCTAGTATTTTTAAAAATATTTTCAAACTTCTAACTCCAGTAGAGTTATGGATGTATTACTCCATGTTGGGAGGTAAAAAAGCACAACTTCAGACATCGTGGCTTTCCACGATACCAGGTACAAAATGACACCCACTGGTAGTGCATACATTCTGTACTTTTGAAGATAAGCGTAAAGTACAATTATGCACACAAAATACAGAACAAAACTTGAGAGTTCCATTTTAAAATACTCTCTCTTTGCTTAGTAGCAAAACAGGCGATTAGACCTCTGAGCTGAAAAGCATTAATCTATCTCGTTCTCTCGGAAAGCTTTAGGGTTCCTTTCACAGACAAGAGCAAACAGCTAGCCGAGATGCACAGGAGCTAGGTGAATACACATTTTTGAGAATGTAATCCCAAATATCCAAATGCCTTTATAGCTTTTACCTTCAGGGCATCTTAAATAGGTGTCACCCTGTCTTACTGATTGACTAAATCTGTTTATATAATACTTACCCCACTAGATTAAACATTTGCCACTAAATGTAAAGGAAAAGCACCTCCACGTGTGACAGCTACATTTGGCTACCCCGAGGAAGGCTTTGACAGAACAGCCACGCAACATCTGGACAGACAATGGCAGACCCTCTGCAGTCAGAGGCCAGCACTGCTGCCTCCCTCTGCTCGCTTCTGGAGGCTGCCACCCTCTGCCTCTGGGCGTGACACTCTCAGCATCCTTCTCTCAGAGCGTATTTTAGCTCTGCAAGGCACACTTCAGGACTGTAAAACAAATTAAATATTTACCTAAAATAGCAACATAATGTTGACACATTTATTCTGTTTTGAGTTGTTATTTGACTGTTAGAAGGTCTAAGCAACACAAGGACCTCAGAAGGTTTACATTTCCTGATGAAACCGGTTTCTGCAGAAGCGAGTTCATTAAGGCTAAAATGTTTCATTTAAAACCTGAGTTCAACAAACAAATCCAGAGAAGGACTCTGTTGAAATCTTGTCTTTATTCCTTCTTAATGCTCGGGACAACCTAAAAAAAACTACTGTAGTTAAATTAAGTTACTACCCCTGATAGTAACCTTAGCTGAGATGCTAATGTCTTCAAGTAGACCAAAAAAAAAAAAGAACAGAACACCAACCACCAAGAAAATTATTTCTCATTCTTCATTCTTACATGTGGCTCCTCAGTGGAAGAGCTGTGGCATGTGAAATAATAGACAAATTTCCACGTACAGTGTAGGATACTCAGACAGACTTCTGTCAAAAATGATAACTTCCTGAAGCCTTTCGTAAAACCTAAATTCAAAACAAGTAGATGATCATGGACATTCTATCTGTACAAATAAAGGCATGACAGACTAGCTTGCAGGGTACCGTGAAAAAAGATAATACTAATCAAGAAATATTAACTACTAGTGATTACATTTTCCTTCCATAGTACCCAACATTCATACGTTGCAGTTTATCCTAGGAAAAAGCATCTGTCCAAAATTTTTAACAACAAAACAGACAGATGTCACTCTTCAGCTCTTTAAAGGAAAACACGCATAAAAGCAGCATCAAGACCTTAAAACAAAAGCTAATAGATAGAGGCAGTGAACAAGCATCAAGTCAAATTCAGTATCATTCATATTCTAAAAGAGAGAAAGCCACGATGGATGGAAATGTATCACATCTCTACCTATATCAAATATATTGCACCATCCTAATCTAGAAGATTTGGTTTTTTGCTGTTCACCCCAAGCAGCAAAGTGGAGAATTGCACTGATAATTTATATGCAGAGTGTTCTCCATTAAAAACAATCTAAAATTAATGTTCTAATATTAAATAACTAGCACTTGCATAAATTTCCTAACTTGCCATGCACTTCAAAAAGAAATTCTTAAAAGTGGCTTTACAGTTAAAAGGCGACACCATTATGTATAGCTACAAAATGGAGAAAGTGAGAAAGAAGGTCAATTGTCCAAGTTCTCAGAAATGGCCAGGTTTCAGTATAAAATAGAAATACTCAGTAATCAATCCATGATCTTTTGCCAAGCGCTGTAACCCTATGTAATTAATTTCTTACTCCTTACTTACTCTGTAAAAGCCTTAACCAGATGTCCCTAGGGACCACAAAGGGACCATCAGAGAACCTCAGCTAGTACCCCTGAGAATCACTTTATGTCTCTGCAATGAATCCTTCCAAAGAAGTTAAAAGCTTATTAAAGAATAGATATATTGCATATAAGTTTCTCAGGTACGTAATTGCTAGAATTGCCAGAAGTCTTGTATGCAACTGATAGGGAAGGGTAGTGGTCCCACAACATAAACTGCTGAAATGTAACCTATGCAATTCAAAAACACCAAATACCTTTCATAAAAGGCCATGACTGAACAGCTACTGAAAACAGCCATTTCTGATATTCTGATAGATCTGAAATTCTGATACTAATATGCAGTGCTGTGCATTTTAAACTCACCTTACATTAGCAAGTATACGGTTCTTGAGCTTATCATACTATCACGGGAAGGAAGAGAATCAGGATTCTTTCCTCTTCGAGACCAAGGCAGACAGAAAATCTACTCTTTTTATATTGCCAGTCTTGCTCTTCAAAACAAGATGACACAGCAAAATGTATATTACTTTGCAAATACATGCCCACACTCAGCAGAAAAATAGAAGTGCAGTAGCTGATGCAAAAATAAACGGACCTACAGTTTTACTGAATTAAAAGAATTCAATTTCCATTTGTTTAATTATCAATGAAAACTTAAAAATAAATTAAAAAGCTTGAAATTGGAGTCCTCACATATACTTACAAATAGGTTGAGCTGTGGTAATATTGTATTATTATATTTTGCAAACTACCGGGGAGAGGGAAGTTGCAAAATTGATACATTTATCTGAAATATATCCTGCATTGACTTTGATAGGGTTACACATGAGATAACTTTAATTTTCAAAAGTTAAAGAAACGGTCTTTGCCTAGCTAAAATATCAACCCTACAGCTGTTCTAAGATTTCATGGTTGACTTTGCTATTTTTAATATGAAAACTAGCTACCATGCAATGGAATAGCATAGATCATATGAACAAATATTGAAATAATCAGATTGTAATCTAGTTAATCACATGTAGGAAGTGAATGTTGCAATAATCAATTACCTTAGTGCTTGTATACCGTGGGAGTAAATCTACACAGCATGCTAGGACCAGAGGGTAACCAGTCCCTCTGGCAGCACAGGGCCACAGCCATGCTCTGACTTTTGCCCCTTAATTTTAATGACAAAATAAACAGTTTAATGGAAAGTAACATAAAATCAGAATATCCTTCGTGTGATTCTTCAAGCACTGATGGTATGACTAAGAATTAAAAGGCCTTATCAGAACCAGACCTGTCTGTTAGAACAGGCATGAAAAGACATGAATTCACATTAAATTGGTGTCACTAAAAGAACCAGGGGCATCAGTCCCTCCAGCAGCCCCATTCCTCCCCTTGGGCTCTCCCTCCTCTTCATCCCATCCCTTGGCACCCCCTCCTCCAGTTCCCCAGCCGTCCCTCCTCACCCCAACTCGTGCCGCCCCTCCAAAGAGCACAGCATCAGGGTGGAAATAACCCAGTAACAAAAGGAAAACAACGGCCAGTTCCAAGGGACAGCAGTTACTTTAATCTGCTTCACAACATGGGCACTTGAATCCTCGTAGCAGCACCCGGCAGGAGGGCAGAAGGCAGCAGCAGAAGGAAGGGAGAGCAGGGCTGTCACCTTCAGGGCCCGCGCTGGCTTTTGAGCTGCACTCTATTCAGGTAGGGAGTACTGACATCAAGTGACATTTTCTTCTGCCCTAAGTCAGAATGATGGAAGTCCATTAATGTCCTCCCACATCAGTGAAGTGTGTTTTCAGGGGACGCTACTGCAGGTAGGTGGCGTTTTTTCTTGGGTTTTTTATGCTAGTCCATTGAATCTCAAGACACCCACGTGCGTATTTCCAAATCTCCCCACTTCAGGCAGTTTCTAGTGTCTGCTACCACAGAGACATAAAATCAGCACAAAAAACACTATCCACCAACTCTTCTCCTCCCAGTCTAAAGGTAACTTTGTATTTTTCTGTCTTAAGTTTTGTTTTCAGCAATGCAGAAGTCAAAGAGTAACCATGTGCCATGAATCTAAGTTAGATTAAGAAAACCTCAGGAAAAAAAAAAAAAAAGACACAAGATCTGGTTTTCAGAAGTATTGAGCATCTGTAGGTGCAACTAATGTCAGTGGAAGTTGTAGGGAGGTAGCTCTCCGAAACATAAATACAGAGGCTTCCATAAAACACACTCTTATTCATTTTCCTCATGCAATGACAGCTTGAAATAAAGGAATCCTGATGAAAGCTCAAGAAGAAAAAGAAATAGCATGCTAAAAAGCTGTAACTGTCTCTTCTTATAAAACTTTCTGCTGCATTAGACTTTTGCTAGCCCTTTGGCACACCTCTGAACTATCCCTGAAAGCATGTTATGACCTTACAAAATCATCTGATCTGTAACATGCTTGCTTTGCTCCACGCCACTTCATGAAAATTGCTGAAAAAAACATCCAACCGTACATCCTTTGGCTTAACCTGCAACAAGACAGTATTCAGACAAGTATTCAACAAGGCACCCCACCCCATCAGATCACCCAAAACTGGCCATTTGAGACCAGACTCAACACCACCACTACTCACACAACCATCAGGCTTTCCACTCCAAAACAGGCTACAGTTTTTTGACCTGAAATTAATTTTTTTTGTCATCTCATAATAACTGCTGTGTTACAATTAGGCACTCAAGCCCAGCTTTCAGCAAAATCTCTTTTCTACCCAAAAAGTAAGTCTGTAACAAAATTTAACAATATTAGGCCGTTGGTGCAATAAGATCATTATCATGCTAACACTGTTCTCTCATGAACTTCTCCATCTTTATTTTTCCATTGTTTCTTTTCCTATTTTTAAACTTAGACCTCTTTGATGCACGGACCATCTTCACATTCTCTATATGTCCTGAAATATTATAGTTCTGGCTTATAACAAGAGCAGCTAGAAAAAAAGGCTTAATACAAGAAGCAGCAGGACAAAAGCAGACACATGTCTTGCAGTAAAACTTTCGATAAATGGTTCCCTCTAAAAAGAAGATTGAGGGGTTTAAATAAAAAGCAACTAATGTTGGAATAAGAACTGTTAAAGATATCTCCCCTACTCCAATTTAATCAAAATGGATTAAATTCATCTTGCAGACAGCCATGGTGTAGATACTGACATCTGAGTTAATTACATGCAGCTCATCTCCTGATCAGAACAAGGAAAACAGACTCTTGTAGGGTGCAATTTATCTGATCTATTTTCAATGCATACATCAAGATAAGATTAATTCCACCCAGTGTGACTGGCAACTTTTCAGGGAAACGATAGCAACATTTAGTAGGTAGGATACAAAATTTCATTTTAGCATGTAAACTCTCCCTAAAAGACAGCGTGTGTTTGTTAAAACTTAAAACAAGCCA
The DNA here is from genome assembly GCA_013397275.1 of Burhinus bistriatus. Classification (NCBI taxonomy): domain Eukaryota; kingdom Metazoa; phylum Chordata; class Aves; order Charadriiformes; family Burhinidae; genus Burhinus; species Burhinus bistriatus. The sequence goes on from VYXH01010316.1 coordinate 280,108, forward strand.
TTTTTTATTTTTAATGTATTAGAAATAGAAATCTGTAAAGCTTTTTGGGACGTAGAGAACTTATAGGTACTATTGACACATGCAAAGGGAAAATCTTAATAAAAATAGCTAAAAAGTAGTTAGCAGGATAAGAAGAATTTTGATTCCTTATTAAAGTGAATAATATCTGGAAAATAAAATCTTTAATTTCTTTGTAGCCTGCATTCTCCAATGCTACCACAAACTGGCCCCAAAACAGGGAAAAATGCTATTACCTTAATTTAAGGTCAAGATTAAGGTCAATATATATGTCTCTGCCTATTTAACAAAGGTGTTACAGACAAACAATTTTCCTAACGTTCCACGTGCTGAAGTCTGAAGAAATTAATCAACTGTAATTAAAGCTGAATTAGTGTAATTCTGGACTAAATATTAGAATAACAATAACAAATATATTTTACCAAGGCTCGGTCTTCTCTCTAAAATAAATAAGAATTTGTGTAAATGATTGATCTTCACCATCCCTTACTTTTGGTCTCCTTTCTCCAGTGCAAATAGGCACAAGAACCTATCTATACAAGAGACAACAAAAGCAATTGCTCTTTACTAGCGCAAAGAAAATTAGCAATTTCAGGCTGACTCTGCCAAAGCTTTTTGACTAAACAGAAGAAGTGGCTATGCATTTAACATCATTTGCCTTAACATTAATATATATGTCTCCCCCTAAAAAATATCAATTGGAATTAACATTTGGTCTTCCAAAGGGCATACAGTAAAACTGTGTTAAGAATCCACAGCCATTTAATATAAATTTAACAATGATAGGATTAGTATTTGCAAGGGATTTACAGTTTCTTTCCTCTCTCTTCCCCTATGATTACTGCAATAGATGATTATTTCCAAGAACAGAAGGTTGAAAGCATTACCCACTCCCCACCCTCCCGGCTTTTTCTAAATCTCAACCAAAGTCCGGCATTGGCACTGAAGAGTAGGATTTTCATAAGCACCTAAATGACTTGATCTTGAGCTCCTAAGTCCACCAATCATTTTGGAAAAATCTCTTGTTTCCTAATGCCCTCCCCCTCAAAAGATTATATATTTTCTATTTAGGTAGCTGCACAAAAGTCATACACATACATGCTAAATGCGTGCCGTATCCTAAAGCTGTTATTGAAGAGCCTCCTGGCTCTTCAGTTCTGGAATGAAAATGGAGTAATCAAGAACCCGTTTCAGTGAAAACTTTGTAAAATTAATGTATTAATTAAATCAGTTGCTTTATTTCTCACCATTTGACAAAGAATGTGACTTTCAAGAGGGTCATGTTCAGCACATTTATATAATTCCACAAATCATAGTCTCCCAGTGGAAGCTATTACAATTAAGAACAAGCCTAGAAACTGATGTGCTGACTAATGAAAAACAGCATTTCTTTCACATACTCACTTCATTCTCAAATTAAATCCTTTCTGATGTCCTGTAGGATATATCCAACGGATATTCTGAGTACATCTAAGTATTCTTAGTATATCTAAAACATAGTTATTTATTAATTATGTTTTATTATAAAAGTCTTACACAACAACTAAGTTTAAAACATGAATAAGCAATTAATCCCTGGAAAATGCTTTTGGATATTCTATTTGTGGCCCGTAGCAAACTCCTAAGAGAAGAGAAAACCTCTTTTGTTTTAATCAAATACCATGTCCCCTGACAAGAGACGTGGGTAGCAGCCAGAATTCTGGATATGCGAAGCAATTTTTTTCTCCTAAACATTGTCAATGTTTATGTTAGCAGCTACTCATAATAGCTTTTCAAATACAAAGTAGTATGTCTTTCTGCAAAGATTACTTTGTGTCATAGTCAGTTGAGAAATACCTAATGAAGAAAAGATACTAAGAATACAGAGCATCATGCTAGAGTAACCTAGCATAAAATGTTCGTTCCAAGCCAGGTTTGGAAATAAAACAAAAATGAGAAAGGGAAGTTCACGGAAGTCTAATAACATGATTTCTTTTTTTTTTAAAAAAAAAACCAACCAAGAATATAAAAAAAAAAAAAAATATTAAAAGTTCATTCTTGACTGTACTTCTTGCAAATTCCAGAGATAATACCATTAACTAAAGGGGATTTTCCCTGACTTTACAACTGCCATGTATCATCTTACTATGCTGTACTTACTGTATCTTCAGTGATTAAAAAAAAAGGAAAAAACAAACAAAAAAAAAGCTTGTTTTCTCCAATCATTTCTGGATAAGTCACAGTCCAATAAGACAAAGCTAAATTTTACTCCAAGCACTTGGGCAGGTGTAACTGCTCACTGTGAAATATCATGTCCCTTCCAGAGTCAGCAACTACCTTTCTAACCAGCCATGTCTGCTAAAAAGACAAAGTCATCTTTAGCAGGACACGCTATCTAGCTAGAGGATCTTTCTCAGGCTCAGGAGGAAGTTCACACACATATTGTGCCCCACAGTGTGTTTCTTCACCTGACATCCTTCTTACGGCACTGGAACGCTCACTCAGGCCCATGACACCTGGAGTGAAATCCTCAGTTACTGTCTGAAGCTTTGCCTAATCAAGACGTTGAACCCAAACCAATTTTTAACTTCCGAAGGTCTTAGCATTGGAAATTTCATGTCTATGTATAAGTTAACCTTAAACATGTCAAAAGTAAAACTCAAGTGTGACAAGAAGCGGTAACCTTTTAAAAAAAAAAAAAAAAAAAATCTCATACAGTCCTCTTTTAGCACAAAGCCCAACTTAATTAGATTGATCAAATATCACTAATACTGGAACAGCAATATGCAGGAAATCAAAAGCCAAGTTCAGATTTAGGAGGACTCCAAATTACTCTTTTATTAACCTGAACACTGCAGACATCCACCTTGATTTACTATCATATTATTCCAGTTCGAGGTATGTTCACTTGGAATTAGTTTGATGCAAAGGAAAATCAGGTTCATTTCACACATATCTATTCAAAGTTTCAGAAGGTAAGAACTCAATAGCTAAAAATGCCATCCTAAGAGGGTAAAAACAATTGGAAAATAGTATTAAGAGACAAGGCATTATTCCATGATGCCTGTTCTGAATAAGATCAAAACATTTGAGAAATGGAATTAGAAATAATAGACAATTGACCCCTAAGAGATTTGCAACAGGTTTGACTATAATAGTTTCAGTATAAAATTCTGTTTCCCCAGTAATTCAGCCTCTTGTAGGTTTTATAAACATGACAGAACTTGAGTAGATATGAAATAAAACTCCAGTTTGCTTGAGGTTCACAATTTCTCAAATTAATTGTAAAACTTTTTTCATCCAAGAATCAATTCAATTTCAAAATACTTAGTAAAATAATTATTTTGAAGCTTATATAACAGTGACATCTGTCCAGTTACACCATCTTGGAGACAGCAATGCAGCAGAAAAGGAAACAGGAGATATTATCACCAATTTTATAGCGTAAAGCTGATTTGGAGACTTTCCCTGTAAGCAGTCCCAACCCATGCAGAACCTGCACAAGTAAGATTATCTGTGTTCATGAGGAGTAGCACATTTAAGAACTAAGACCTTAGTTAACAAGTCTATACACACTCTTACCAGCATTTATGTACTACAGAGAGCGTGCTTCAGAAGTGTCTAGATGGATCACTCACTACAGCAGGTCTCACTGGGATAGAGTTAATTCTTTCCCTAGTAGCCCATTAGGTCTCTGTTCTGGATTTGTGACTAAAACAGCATGGATAACACACCAGTATTCTAGCTGTTGCTGAACAGTGCTTGCACAGTGTCAAGGTGTCTCTGTTTCTCACTCTGACACCCCAGCGAGCAGGTTAGGGATGGCCAAGAGTCTGGGAGAGGACACAGCCAGGACAGCTGAACTGCACTGACCAAAGCAATATTCCATACCATGTAATGTCATGCTCAGCAATAAAAACTGAGGAACAATCTTTCCAAAGTAACCACTGCCTGGAGACTCACTGGGCATCATTCTGCTTCTAGCAGGTGGTGCGATTGCCTTTACGTCACTTGGTGGGGGGGGTGTCCCACCTCTTTCCTTCACTTTAATTAAACTCCTTTTATTTCAGCTCACAAGTTTTTTATTGATTTTGCTTTTCCAGTTCTCTCCCCCATCCCATTCAGGAGCGAGCAAGCGACTGGGTTGGTGCTGGTCAGCAACTAAGGCACCACAGTGAGCTTTGGGGTTCATGAAACTGTTTAATTTTTCTTTACATTCCAGACACCTCCAGTTCTATTGCATCTGCAGCAAGGATTACTGTTTTTAAATTTACAATGCAGTAACATTCCATGCGTCTTCACCTTACATTAAGCAACATATCAAGGGTAGTCTCCCACCAGCCTCGACTGTTTCATTACTTTGCATAATTCATCCAAGCCCTTTTCTAGAAGACAATCATGCCAAGGGATGTTCATGCAAAGCATTTTAACTTCAATATTATAGTTCTCAAGAGACAAAGGTCCTTAAAACCTTGACAAATTGCCTTTTATATACCAGGCACTTTGTCTGCATTTGAAGTTCTGTCATTACAACAGTTGTTTCGTATCCTTACATGAACTTCTTTCATTAACACCGTACTGAAGTGGGAATAACAGCACATCAGTCTTACTACAATAACTTTTTTCTGTATAGCTTTCCACTCCTTTTCTAAGATTTCTTATTTGTTCTTTTATTGGTTTCTGCGTATTAGATAATCTTCTCTACTAAACTAACTAGGAAAACCTAAAGAATGTTCCCTGATGAAACCTCCCCAATTAGGAGTCCTTACACATAAAAAATAGATGCTCTGAATCACAAACAGTCTCTAGCTTGTGTCTTTGTTAACTTTCATCTGCCATCACACTACTAAGTCCCTCAGGCTGGTTTAACCCTTCTGCAGATCCACACAAGCTCTGTTTTGATTCATCAAAATTAAACTGAAATCTGAAATATGTGGCCATTCATAAATGATACACAGCATCTTACTCAGTTTGTCTTCCCATAGGCTTTATGCATTTACCTCATTCCAAGGGGAAGGGGGAAAAAAAAAAAAAAAAGAAAAATCAAGATGACCATAATAAGAAAATCTTCATACTTGAACGTAATGTGCTTTTCACAGATTATTCACAACAGGTAGCAAAGGAAATGCTATACCCAGTTTGCATTTATCCTTTATTTCAAAGTGTTAGTCATATGACAGCTAATTTATTTTTAATAAAGATTAGATTTTTGCAGAAGATAGAACCTTCTTGTGGAGCAACCTTCATCAAACCATGAGTAGACACTGAATCCACTGCAATCACTTTTAAAAAACTCTTACTCACATGCCTTGTGCAGAATCAATTATTAGCATGCCTTTAAGGGTTATTAATGAAATGTTTCTAATAAGGATTCTACCACTTCTAATTTGAAAGGCATCATACTGAGTACTTGAACAATTCTCTCTTCTTCACTTCTGCATTTCTGTGACCTGATGTATAGGATTTAAATATGACATATAAATTAAATATTTTATGCCCAATACAGAGTCATATCTAATTTAAGATCCTAGACTTATTCTTACACTTTATCTATTGTTTAATCTGGGAACACATCAATGGTGTCTTTACAGTTTGGGTAAGTGATGTGCAGAACACGTACCACTTATAAAAAGCTTGAGCTTTATTTCAGAGAATTCTGGATTAGAAATAGAAGACAAAAAGCATTTGGTAACATTAAGAGGCAGGAAAAACATGCTATACAACATGCAGGACCCAACAATCCACAGAGAGTTCAGATGTCGGCTCTTTCCCCTCTGCACTGATCCTTAGCATCTCCCATCCTTAAAAGCTTGATTCACCCAAATCCATATTGCCACCACTTCTCCAACTCTGAATTTCACTTTCTCCAGAACAGAGATGTTGCTTACAAGGAAAGGTGAGAAAAGATTACAGTTGCCTTCAAGAACCAAAACAATTCCATCCTTCCAGTTTCCTTATCATTAGAAAAATAACATATCACAATAGTCCAAAATCCCTGCTGAGATTTTCTACTCTCCTATCCTATGCAATCAGATGGCTCTCAAAATAGCATACCATGCCTTAAAAAACCACAAACAAATCAACCACAAAATAAAACACTAAAAGAAGTAAGCAATCACAAAAACTGTTCAGATTAAATACAAAGAAAGGAAGAATAGAGTTCATTAATGTGCAAATGACTTCCATATGGCTTCATCGTTCAGAGCTTCTGAAGTTAAAGAGCACATATATATATTAAATACCATTAAGAACAATTTCACTCTAAATGTTTATCCCTATTTGATATGTATATATAACCTTATATAGGCTCAACTATCAGAATCAGGACAAAATACTCAGATCAGAGAGAGATTTTGTTTCTCTTCAAAGATTAGAGGCAATTTGGGATGGAGTTTAGTCAGTGATGTTTAATGTTCTGTGCTAACCTGAAGGTTAGACAACAAAATTACAATAGTTCCTCCTGGCCATATAGTCTACGACATCCCAAAATATGTTATACTACCTTTTGCTCTGTTATTGTTCATCATGATGCTGTCATGCCCTCTGGATACAGGCTTTGAAAGCAACAAATATCAGAAGCTGAAAAGCAGAGAAAGAGTAATTGAACAGAGAGTCTTAGCTAATAACAAAAATAAATCCCCTGAAGTGGCTACCAAATATCAGTTACATCGTTAACTTTCTTTAAAAACTATGACAAAAAGCCTGTTACTTATTTACTGCATAATTTGAGATGATTACCGATGCCTGCTTTTTTTCATATATTGCACTTTTGATCAAATAGCCTAACAAGAATTTGTATTAATATTTCTTCAGAAAGGAATACTTTTTTTTTTTTTTTTTTTTTTTTT
>VYXH01010316.1:287012-309879 GCA_013397275.1 Burhinus bistriatus
ATATCCCCAGGGCACCTGCCTCTTTTTTTTTTTTTTTTTTTTTTTTTTTTTTTAAAGCTATCAAGTTCTCATTATCAATTTTTTTGAAGTTTCACCTAGATGAATGTAACCCTATAGACTTTCTGTCCCCCACACACTGGCACACTGAACAAAACAAGTTAAGTAGAACACCGTGTAGAAAACCATGGTCCAAACTAGAAGTAACTAGCACAATCTTCTTCGGTTTACTGGCTACATTCTTTATTTCTTCAAGAAACATAGACCTAGATGTAACAGATTTGATCTGTTCACAATAAGAAGCACCATCCAGGATCTCAAGCTAACTGTTACTACGTTGTGCTGATTATCGTGAACATGTATTCACAGACTCAGGATGACTACCAGCCCACATACTCCTTTTTCCCAATATGTATGTATATAAATGTGTTTGGATTCCACTGCTCTTTTCCATCTCCATTGTATTATCTTGGTAATTTCACAAAAACAGTACAAGAACAGAACTCACTTGTTTCTTATGCAAGGAAGGTGCTGTAAGCATATAGTTGGTCATGTTGACACTTGGAATTGTCATTAGGAGATGACAGAGTGAAGTTTGCAACAAAATTTCATCTCATAGATATTAAAGTTATGGGGAGATTTTTAAAGAGCATAAAGTTTATCAAAATAGTCATCTCTGTTCATTATTTATGCTACATTTTTGACCACACAGCAGAATTTTATCAGGTGTTTAATGGCACTCTGCACCTCTATCAGTTTAATAGCAACAACTGTTTATGTAACATTTTTGCTAAGGAATAGCCATGGAATAAATTTCAACTAGCTGTAATAACATAAACCAAACTAAAAGTAGATTTTGCTAAGTTTGCTAAGGTGATACACCAGTCTCAGCATAATCAGCATAAAAGGCTGGTGGACATAATTACATCAAACAAAATCAATTTCTAAATATTATACGCATGAAAAACAATACTTTTATATAATTCAAATAATTTATATAAATTCTATCCATAATTTTCATAGTTGCCATATAAATCAAATCACAAGCAAAAAAAATTCAGGCTTATAATACAACAGAAATTGGACATTGTTGAAGGGCAACCATGAAAAACCCAAATATTTAGCACGGATTTTTACAGCTGCTGTTTCAGCATTTATTTCTTGAGACTGAAATACAGTTCTGAAAGTCTATGGTTGCTACAGCTTTTACTGCAGGTACAGTTTGCTTGATCCCATTCTGCTAGCAAAATACAAACATTTACAACACAATGAGACAAAGAAGAAAAAAAAAAATCTTTTTTTTTTTTTTTTTTTTTTTTTTTTTTTTTTTTTTTTTTTGCTAACTTTCACTTCTCTCCTTATTCCAACAAAAGTACTAGGAGCAACGTTTCAAAAAATTGTATTTTCTTAATACCTGTTTAGAAATTAAGTCTTTTAAATTCATATATTCACTCTAATAAAAGGGCTAAATCTACAAAGGTTCTTACGCAGCTCCAAGCTTCTTCATCCTGCCAAGAACTACATAAAAGGAACACTGATGTCTCCATACACTGTGGCAAACCACAGGGTCAGGGAGTTCAGGCTGAAATACGATAGTTGTTAAAGGCACCCTAAGCTACCCACACCCAGCTCCTGTTGACAAGCTATATATTACACTAAATTGCAAGCTGGCAGTTTTGGGCTCTAGACCTATCTGCATCATTTAGGAGAGCTAGAAGAGGAAAGAAGAGCTACCTCTTTGCAGAAGGATAGAAGTGCTCAGGCACAGCTTGTAGCAGTGGCAATTAGTACCTTGTGTTACCAGTCCTCATTCAGAAACCGAGGCTTGGATTTTATAAGACGTGGAACGAAAATACCTGTTTGTCTGCACACTATCAAACTTTATTCAAATAGGGAACATCCAGGAGAAGTCAAAAAATCTCTTAATGCTTAACATACTGATTGTACTCGTACTCTAACAAACTACATATCCTACACAGCTATAGCCAGAAGCTAAGCCAAAGCTTTGCTGGCAGCAATTCTAGACAATTACCCAGCAGAGAAGCAAAAGGAACAAATTTACTTTAGATCCAATGCTATCCATATTCTAGTAGCTAGTTATTTAGAGAGATTTGCATTATGTTTCTTTATTATACAAGTTATAACAGCTTCTTGGTAGAAAATGACAAAAAGCAATGGGAATTCATAGTACATTCAAAACACATGAAAAGGGAAGCAGGATAACAGCTTCCCTTCTTTCAGCTTCATTAACATATAAAGCAACACTGTAGCAACAATACACCTTTAATGCCCGCCGCCCTGATACTCAGGCCAGTAATATTGTTGATCCCACTGCAGTAACAGGACAGTTAAGTATCATATTGTAGAAGTTGAAATTGTATGAGATCACGTAAATATTTCAAAGATTGCAGGCTATCTTTTAATTTACATAAATAATTACTGTTAAAACTATTTGTCAAGCCTTGTAATAGTAATTGGGCTATCAAAACATTGCTGAAAACCATCACGTAAGAATCTACTTAATTGGATTTCTTCTTTGTACATCTTTCCAGATCAGTGCAATAGTGTAAAAATGTTAATTATTTCATGGCAACAAATATTTCATAAAGGTGAGAAGCACTGTGAAAATGCAAGAAGTTTGGTTTACAGCCTTGCTACTGCACCCAGATTAAAGTTGCAAGGAGCTGGGGGAAGCAAGAGACTTTCCAAAATATTAACATTTATTTTCTTACACAGTCAATATGCATGAAAAAAAAAAGTTTATTTAGTCATGGACCAAAAAGCTCTTTCATATATTGTGCATCTCTAACTTAATCTGGGACTTATAACATTGCTCATTTCTGCTGCCTTTATTCTTTGAAATGCAGCAGTCGAATGAAGCTTGGTTTATCAGAGTAAGGCTCCCTGAAGACTTAACAATGCAGACTGCATCATCCGCAGCCTATTATCACTGCAGCCACTTGACACAAATACATTCAGATGCTGAACACTCACTGCAGGCTTTGGATACGGTCATATGCCCTCTACAAGGCAAAATCAGAAGAAAACAAGACAAAACCACAGGCTTTCCTTAGATGTTCACCTTAAGAATAAAGGAAAGGTAGACAGCTCCGGTGATAAAAACATTCATATACTTATTGCGAAATGGTATAACTGAATATTGATGAATTACATAGGTGCAGACTTACTGCAATTAGATATCGTTAAGAAAAACATTTAAGCATTACCCTCACCAGCTCTAATGTTCATCTGCAGAACTGGATAAGAAAAGTCATTTCTAGGAATTAAACTGGACACAAGCAGCAATTAAAAGCAATAATGCAATTAGTAACTTGGTATACATAAAGAATTTAAGATCATCAGGTTTTCACTGTATTTGCATTCAGATTACTGTTGTGTGGCATTATTTTTCCTCTGAACAATTAAAAATTCTTTCAGCAAACATTACTACAGATATCTGATCCTGTCAAATATTACTTGCCAAAAACATTTTTGCTTAGAAGTGAGCTGAAAGATTTCCCATGAACTGCTATGAATTTTAAAACTAGAATTTGAAGTCAGCAGTCTATTTAAAGGAAAAAAGGAAAGGAAGGGGGGAGGGGAAGAGAAGAGAATTATGTAATATCAATATAATTTTATGTCACAGAATCAGATTCATGTACTGGAAGAAGTCACTATCAGATAATGCCAATATTCAGGGCATCCCAAACGTATATTACAAACACATCTAATTTAGGAACATTTTTCCCACCTAAACAAAGACTTCAGTAAAGCAGCAATATGTATACTGCTGCGCAACACATTCCTTCTGACAGCCAAACAGAACAAGATTCCCTCTTAGACAGGGCTGGTCATCTAACTCAGGTACCATTCCACAACTATATACAAAACAGTAAGGAGATTATATATACAGTGATGCAGTACAAAAACAAGATTGGCAATCACATGGTTACTCTTATTAGGCCTGCATAATTCAGACGGCTCAATAAAAAGCTATTTTAATTATTAACTGCTAATGATTTGCTTCTTGTGGTAACTGGAAATGTACAGCTTTAATCAGGAATGCTCAAAGAAGATAAATAGTTCTGCAGCAACTTCCAATAAAGGTTCCTGCAAAGGTTTACAAAGGCACTTACATGTATGAAGTTTGAGAAGCACCACCGAAGTCCCTAGTGCATAAAGTTAAGCACACTTAAACCTCTGCAGGATCAAGATGGTCCTAGGCAAGGATGCAGGAATGAAGTAACAGGAGGGTCACAAAGTACAAAGTTAAAGCATCTGAGATTAGAATGACTGTTTATTTTGTATGACAAACTCACTCCTTTTATTGTGATTAACCATACAGAACTATACATAACTTACACAGCTGCCATAAGGGTTGTGGCTTTCACGTGAAATAGTACAACCCTACTGACGTCATGAGGGTAATGTAACTACTTTAATGTAATTATGTACAGTAAGAAAATTATATCAAATTATAAAAATGACATTTATCTCTGGTATTTTAGGAATAAACTATATTGCAATAAGCACCTTACTATCAGCATAATTGTGCACCCAGAAAGGCATGCATACAACACGGCATGTGTTGGAGCATATACTTAATGGCTATTTAACTTCCAAGGAAAAGGACAGTTTCTTTCTCAAGGTGACTACTCTTAAAAATATCGAATGTAATAAAATATTGGTAGAGACAAATGGCACATAAGGCTGTATTAAAGTTTTGACTTAGTTGATTATATATATAAAGAGTGAAATGAAATTCATAATCAATTATTTTGGTTTAGAAATATCATTTGTCTTATGAAATAACGCTACAAGACGAAAGTTTCATGACCAGGCATATTAAAAATACATACTGGTTTTAGGGTACCATTCTAAGCAAATAATACTAAAAATCCCTACCACAAATTAAGAGCTAAGGCTAAAAACAGCCTGGTCCACCCAGACTTAACATCTGCTACTGACAGATGAGCAGAAAACAGTTGCCAAGAGAAGCAAAACTCCCTAGATTTTCAGCGTGAACCCTGCACGGATTTATGTGCATTCATGGTTTTATGTTAACATCTTTACTGATTAAATAATAGAGTTTTATAATAGTAGTACAGTAATTTTAAAAAATGTCTAAAATAAGTCAAAGGTTGTCCTTCAATACTACAGACTTTACTGGACTACACTGTAATTCGTCAAAATACAAAAAACTGCTATAGCCATACCATGGTCATAGAGCTAGATTCAGAAAAAACATACTGCAAAAGTTGTCATCATTACAAATAACTGGCATTTGAATTGGACAAAATCCACAGAATAGGCAAGGAGTTCTAGAGGTCTGCCAGATCAATATCCTAGGTTCGAGTCCCAGCTGCTCTTGAGTGCGCATCGCCATTGATGAGATGCTTTAATGTAAAGAAGGCAGTTGTACAGCTAACTTCATATCTGCTGCACGCTGAGCCAAGCATTTGAAAGTGTTGACGCTGATAACTGTAACAGGTCTAAATAAAGATAAATAACAACTAGCAAAAGTAAAATTCTCGCCCCTTTAGAAAATAAAGTTTAAGACCATGCGTTAGCATCTGAAATCCAGGTAGAGGTCACAGGCAAACTTCCTTCCCAATTAGCACATTCACACAAAGTTTTAGAACCCATAAAGTATGAAACAAGATGTATAACTCTGAACTTTTGTTTCCTGACTGCTTTGATTATTTGCTTATTTTTTGATGTGATGAGAGCTGAAAAGCTTTTGCCAAGTGCCGATACCAAAATGAAAATAAATACAGTATTTTAAAAGGTACCACCAAAATTACAGACTAAAAGTCCTATACCTGTTATTCCAATTAAAGTAAGAGTCAAAATAATGCTGAGGGAAACCATCTTAGAAGATTTTAAGAGCATTTAGGTTTTCACATAGGTTGTGAAAGAAGACATATAAAAACATGATTTCTACTATTCACTTAGTTTATAACTTAGCCTTGTTAATTTACGCAAAGGCCAACTTTTTTAGGATGGTCACAGCACCTGAGCGTTCAAATTGAAACAGGCCAGAGTCTTCAAGAAGACTCAGAGCTTCTCATTTTAACAGATCTCCGTAAGAGCTTAGCTCCTGCACAAGCATGAAGTAAGAGAGGAATCAAAAACAAACTAAAACCAACTCTGCAAAATGATTAACCAATATAGTTTGAGTACTTTAGGAAATATTTTTTTTAATATACCTGAAGCAGCATTTGCTGGCAGTTGAACACCCTGAAAAAAAGGACCAATATACATACACATTACACAACTGCACTGTGATGTAGCTACAACTGGCTAAGAGCATAAGGTAAGGTGCACATACAGGATGAAAGGAAACAGGTAAACAAAGAAGGCTTTGTACACACAAAACCTCATCTTCCCCGCACCTCATTTACTTTAGTATGGCTAATAGAAGACTTGGTAGCTCCTCTTTACCTTGATGAACTTAAATGCCATAAAAAAATATTTGCACATTGCATCGAATTTTTTTTTTTTTTACATTACATAATATCTTTCTGTCTACAGCTGCAGTTAATGTTTATTTTGTTTACTACAGTGTAGCCAGGTCTTTTATATTCTGTAATGAAAATAGGAATATCTTCTGCACGCTTTTCTAAAGCACCATTTACTTTGTCAACAACTTTGCAAAAACCGTCGATTTCCAATTATACTTTCACAGAAAATAAAATTACACATAGGAAGAAATAACTGAAAAATCTTCTTCTACTGGCTAAATTAAGCTGCATAACCGTAAGAAAAGCTATGTTAAAAAATAATCTAGCAACTGAGTTCTTCCCAGGAATCCACCAATCCTTATTTCAAAAATTGTTTGAGGTTAATTTGACCATTTGGTAATGTCTCTTGCACTATTGAAACTCATTAGGTAGAGTCTTGCCGATTAGACTAGATGCATTCTTATTTATACATACTCACACACATGCATTCACCGTGTTGTAGATTCAACTTTAAAAAAAAAAAAAGATGCATAAAGAAAAATCACTTAACGGACAGTGTGCAACACACAAAGTATCTAAAGGATACAGACTTTTCATCCAAGTGAGCTCAGGTAGTAAAAATCTCCAGGTTAAAGATTTGGCAGCTATGTGTTGGAGAATCATACCACTCCTAAGGTACTCCTTTTTTTAATTGTGAATTTAAAAGGCACAAAATTGACACAAGTCAAATGCACACCTAAGCATACAAAACAGATCTTCTATGCTTTAATAAGCATATCTTCACACATGCAGACTTTACTTAACCTCGGACTTCCTAAACGATTTTGCTCCCAGAATTCATATCTGGTTCTAATAATATTGTGAAGAAGTTCTGTCTCATCATTACTCTTCTGCCTCCCCATGCTCTCACTGATACATCACTGGAACTACTGAAACTACATCTGACAAAGCAGCAAAGGTGAGCTCCGAAGACTGCCTTTTGGATTTTTTTTTTTTTTTTTTTAAGTGACTGGTGAAGTCTCCCAAAATTGACAATTTTTTCCTATAATGAAAGAAGAAAAGCCTCAATACATTGCATCCTGTGATCAATTTCTCAGATGTTTCCTAAAAACTGAGAAAGCCTCTGATACACTTACTTTTCAGAAATACCTGAAATAGTGTCAAAGATTATATTGTCCAATAGTTAGGGATCCTGGCTTAAAATCTCACTGCACTACACACAGCAGAGAAGCAACTCAATCCCAGAAGGTTCAAATCTGCTTATCAGATGGAACAAACATACAGATGGAGGTGAGGTGGGCCGAAAAATGGAACAGATCAAAGGGACGCATAAAAGAAAAAACACTTTCATTGCATATGCACCCCCTCCCAAAGCCTAAGGATAAGCACACACAACTCTTTCAAATACACACAACTCTTTTTCAAACTATCAAAACACGTAACTACCAGGTCAGGATTTTTCCACTAAAATCTAATTTTACTTTTGTTTAGGGGAAAAGGGGGTTCTAAAATAATAATAATAATAGAATCATAGACTAGTGTGGGTTGGAAGGGACCTCCAAAGGTCATCTAGTCCAACCCCCCTGCAATGAGCAGGGACATTTTCAACTAGATCAGGTTACTCAGAGCTCTGTCCAACCTGACCTTGAATGCTTCCAGGGATGGGGCATCTACCACCTCTCTGGGCAACCTGGTCCAGGGTTTCATCATAAAAAATTTCTTCCTTCTTGCCTTAATACTAATAAATAATCACAGCACATGAAAACTTTGATTTTACTTGAACAACTCTCTATTTCCCTTGGGAAAGCTGAAGACACTTCCCACCATCTCTGCCTAGAGACACCCAAGGGGTTTGGTTCCTACCTGCATGCCAGCTGAACGGCTCTACTCCTTCACCAGACCTCCCAGGCCCCTTGCTCCCCTTTGCAGGCTAAGCTGCCAGGCTGGCAGCCTTCCTGCTTCCTGGCACTCTCTGCCTTTTTCTGTCTACTGGGCTGCCAGATTTGCCAGGCCACCAACCAAGTGTAGTGCCACGTGGGCTTGTTCTGGTGACTGCCTAGCTTTACAGCAAGGCGTGCAGACTCTCTGAGATTCTGTCCTCGGTTCCTCTGAATCCAGCTAGAACTTGAATTTCAACTCACAATGAAAGCTACAAAAACTCAGCAGTATCTCTTCCTCATGAAGGAAAATCCCAGTTCCTACATGATTCTGCCCCTCTTGCTGGAAGACAATGTTTGGGCACTTTTTCTGTCTTACATGCTTGAGAAACACTGGAGGAGAAGCGTTTATACAAACAAAGAAATAGTGCTCTAATCCGCAGGTTCCAGGCATCTGCCACTGATAGTCACTGCTATCTGCCAGTCTGCAGTGCGCTTGTGAGCATCATGTGAGCACTGGCAAGATGCACAGGATCTCTGCATCTTGCCAACGTGACCTTATGCTAGGTGAAGAGCTATCTCGTGTTAACGTCACTGGCCACTGTGGTCAGAAATATCCTTGTTTTCTCGCATCTCTGATCCTTCTCCTTTGCTGTACCTTGATTCTGTCCGTTTTTCTAGAAAAAAAACAGTTTTTCTGTTTTGCTTTACTAGTTCAAAGTTGTCTACTTCTATTTCATTTAACGACTCTTTCATTTAATTTTTTTTAACTGCATTCTGGAAACACAGCTCATCAGTGGAAGCTTAGACATTAAATACAAGCCTATAGAAATTTGTTAGAACCTGCCCACACATCTAGATGATTGTCCCACATGGAGGAAAGAATGCTAAACGAAGCATCTTCAAAAGGAGACTTCTGATATCCATTATTCATGGAGGGAAAAAGAACAACTCACTCCCTGCTGAAGAAACAATGATGAGAGCCACAGCTACAGAGTGTAGAGTAACTGAGTTCAATTTCCTGGGGGGAAGGAGGGGTGAGGAGCATAAAGAAATAAAAGCCTCCTGGCTTTTTTTTTTTTTTTTGGTGAGGGTTTTTTTGCACTTTTTTTTGGATTGGTTGGTTGTTGGTTGTTTGGGCAGGAGCACGTGCTTGCTTTTTTTTGCTTTACAGCAGCTGCTCTTTTGATCCCCTCTACAACATTTTGACCTCATCTCCATGCTACATCCTTTTTATTTATCTTTTCCTCCACTCTCTTATAGTTGATCTAGAGAAGATTATAAAGGCAACGTAGAGACGTGGTTGTGCATCTTAATCTCTTCCTGCACAATACTGGGGAAAGGAGCTTATAGATGAAGGGTTTTGCACAATAGAAAAGCAGTCTGCTCTGAAGCAGGTTTTAGGCGATTTCCTTAGAAAGGCTGAGCACATCAGATCTCACAAGTTACACATAAAGCCTGTCCACCAACGTCTGAGCACTGCTGGCATGACAGACCTGTTCTAGCAGGCAAGATTAAGGATTCTGCAGATGACGCTCTTTCCCCTTATATCAACACAGACATAATGCCCCAGAATAAACTTCTGAGCTCTTATCAGCAATATCATTTTTTTTTTTAATGAAACATACAAAAAAAAAAAAACCCAAGCAAACAAAAGAAAAAGAGTTCCATCTACTCTTGATAGGCATCATATGCTACCCTTCATCAAAGAAGAAGTGTCAGTCTTAAATAACATTTGGGTAATGCTAACCCCCCCCCTTCACAAATTCCTTAGGTTATCACCACTCTCCTCTATCATAACCCTTAAGTGCTGAGTTACATAACTGTACACTGTTCAACAGATATTTATACAGCAATTTTCTGCATTCATGTGGCTAGATAAAGCTCTAGCCACAGCTAATAGTTACATACCCAAAGGCAGCAGCAAACAAAATTCCGTCACCTTTTAAGGACTACTAAATGGCATCCTTGTTAATAGGCTGAGAAGAGTTGCATTCAGCTACCAATTGCTTCCAACATACTGAGAGTCAATTATTGTTCTGTTATTTTCTGGAGTCTGTCCTAAAGACTCACTCTAATGCAAGTCCTGAAGAGCGATATGGCAGCGGAATAGTTCTGGTAGGAAGAGTAATAACTTCTGCACTGTAAAGCTGGGAAATCATCACGTTATAGAATTCACTCACATTCTTATATAAGCTTAAGCAAGCAGTTGTAAATCAAAGTAATTTGAAAGTGTCACAGAATTAAAAAGAAATTAAAAAATACTCCTGTTTTCAAACTTGACAGTTTATCTGTTTAAATAAGGTAATAACCTTAGATAACCTCATCCTTATAAAAAGCTCACACGCATAATGCTGACAATACAATCTGTGTAGATTCACAGATAAAGCATCACATTGCTCAGCTGATCTGTAGAAGAATACAGAACATAATATTCACTCTTGATTTAACCTCATATATTCAAAATAAGTTTATACAGAGTACCAGCCTGTTTCTCTTTCTCCTTTCCTCCTCACTTTTGTACATTTAAAAGCAGTTGAATCTTTCCAGCATTTCATCAACAATAAATTATCAGGACACATCTTAATTTATATAGCAGTGTCTGAAAGACCAGCATAGTATTTTCATAAATGTAGCAAATACTTTGCCAACTATTGTCACTTTTTTATTATGATTAAAAGGGAGATCATTACCCATGAGTGAGAGGCAGAACAATTAATACACAAGAACCTCCAAAAATTAACTCAGTAAATTCTATTAAAGGACCTTACATCTAAAGGTGAAGGGTGGATTGAAAATCAACAGTCTTTTTCACTATGTCCCTTTCAGAAGTCTTCCATGTACACAGATGTATGCACATATACATCCTCATAATCTATGAGATTTCTTCAGGGACTTTACAGCATCCATAAGGAGCCATGACACAATGTGCTGGTTTTCTGGCACTACTCCCTGATAACAAATAGAGTCGCTATGGATTCTGCATTATATTTTGGTTTCTCAAACTCTCCACGTTGGGGTAAGAGGGAAAGAACACAACCGGGGAGCCCAAAGAAAAGGAAAGGCTTAAATGGTTCTTGTTTGCTCAGTGGCCGTCACTATCTTGCACAAAAGTTGTTTTTATCCTAGAGATGCTAAGGCAAATCAGGCAAGGCATTCAAGAACAGAAAAAAGGGAAAGATGTGACTATACTACTTAAAACTGTGGATTTGTTTTGAACTGCATATACTAGCCAGTCTGGGTTGGGTGTTTTTCCTGATAAAACAACTTGTTGAAAGTAATCAATATACTACAACTCTGAGAGCCAGCTATATCTGGTAGTTTTTATAGAGGTTTGGGAGTCCATGGCAGCTGAGGATGGGCTTCCCAGACTGCCCAGAAGCAACTTGTGTCATTTTGGGCCTGCACATGCCCATGTGAAGTTTTTACTGCCCACAGCGCAGGCATCTCAAACAGCTATGAATGCACGCGCGCTGTGTCCATAGCACAGAGATACAACTTAAGAACAACGAAATACAGATTAAACAAGGATTTCCTAAAGAACACAAGAGTAAGGGACAAAGATCATTAGGGGACTGGAACATCTTTCTTATGAGGAAAGGCTGAGGGACTCGGGGCTTTTTAGTCTGGAGAAGACTGAGGGGGGGATCTCATCAATGCCTGTAAATACTTAAAGGGAGGGTGCCGGGAGGATGGCACCAGTCTTTCTGCAGTGGTGCCCGGTGACAGGACAAGAGGCAATGGGCACAAACTTGACCATAGGAAGTGTCATCTGAACATGACAAGGAAATTCTTCACTTTGAGGATGGCAGAGCACTGGAACAAGCTGCCCAGAGAGGTAGTGGAGTCTCCTTTTCTGGAGACATTCAAAACCTGCCTGGATGCTATCCTGTGCAACCTGTTGTAGGTGACCCTGCTCTGGCAGGGCGGTTGGGCTAGATCATCTCCAGGGGTCTCTTCCAACCCTGATGATTCTGTGATGATTCTGCAGAGCTCATAGCAAAGATTTTCTCATTATGAGGTTTGCACAATAAGCAAATCAACTATTTCCTTACTAAATGAGGGAGTTCAACCAAGACATGAGGTAGAACCCAGTAAGAAAAAAAGCTTAGAAAAAAATGATCTAGAGAAGAAAGCATTGCAGAAAATTAAAAGTCTGATCTACATGTACTTCCCACCTTTTCAGCAAAGACAGAACAAATCCCTACGCCAGCACAGAACAACTTTTCTGTTATCTGCAATATCACCCTCTCAAAATCCTTCAGGTGTACTAGGAAGCAAATGCATCTTACCATTCACCTTGCTCTTTGGGATGTGACTCACTGGTACTACATTCTCCTCTTCCTCTGTACTTCATTATACTTTTCTCAGGACTGTTCTACCAGCCCTGCGTTCTCAGCTTTTATCTTCCCTTTGTTCTCACCTCCCACCCTTGACCCTCCCTGTTGTCCCTCCTCCTGGCCACATAAAGCTGAATCTTTGCCTGCTGATGCTGCCCACCTCATCTGTCTTTGTCCAGAATGGCCACGGATGCCTCACCTCCCTATCATCACTTTCTTAGTGCTGCATCCTTGCCTCTCCTCCTAGGCTGCTTGCATCTTCCCATACCTTTTTACTGTCACGACTGCTGGTAGCAATGCCAGAGAAAAGTTACAACTCAGACATCTGGAAGAGCCTGCTTGAGTATTTCAGCTTGCTAAAGTTCATTTTAAATGTTGGCACACCAATGAGAATTACGCCACCAATTGGAAAAATACCGATCACAGGCATTTAAGAAAATGAACTATCAACTCATTTCCTCAATGGCTTGGAACAGATACACAACAAATAGGGATCTTTTATGAAAACTGCCTCCAGGATAGTAAGCAAAGTACTCCAGATAAGCCTTTTGGTTCTCTCCAGCGAAATAACAATCTGAATATCTGCACAGAAACAAAAATAAAACTGCAGGAAAGCTCCTGGGCCTTTGCTTCCATCCTTGATTCTGTCGTCACAGACATCATCTGAGAGTATCCACCAATGTATTAAGGTCCACTTTTACAATAGTTCTCTTTTGTCTCTCATCTTTGCATCTAGTAGCAGCCTGAAGTCCTATTCCTCTGAGAATTAGAAACCCTCTCCTAATTTCCAGGCTAAGGTTATGCAGGGTCGGTTTATACCCTTTTGTTTCGGGGCTAACATTGTCCTTAAGCTTAACTAATTCTTATCCTTCCCTGATGTTTACCCCCTCAAGATTTTTAAAGGCCACAATCTAAGTTTTTATTGTCCTAGGCTAAACAAGCCAAGCTCTTCCAAATCTCTCGTAAAACAATCTCTCCTTTGCTATAATCAGCCCACAGCCTTTACTCTTACCTGTGCCAGTTTAAGTTCACACTTCTTGAACAACAAGGGCAAGAACTACAGGCAAAATTACAGAAGAATTCTCATCAGTGATTTACGACAATGGTATTAATAATTTTATGTCTAGTAGAAATACCTTGCCTGACATATCCTACACTTTCATTTCCCTTCTTCATAGCTACATTCCATTACTGGTTCCTAGTGAGCTCCACTAAATAGATGATTTAGTTGTCTTGTGCTAGTTTTGCAAAAAATAAATCACCCAATTTGAAATATTTATTCTGTATCTATACTGCATGTGCAAGTGTATGGACGTAGTTAAAGATTTATTCTTGTTATTTTTATCATTACTAAAAAAAGAGATGCAAATTTTTCTGTATATACAGCACAGTATTTTTTCCCCACTTCAAATAAGTCCTTCTATTTTCTCCAACTATGAAACTTCCAACTCTGTTACACCATTTACACTCTGATCTGTGGCAAAAGGAAAATAATTGGAGTTATCACCTTGAATACACCAATAAATTGAATATTACTGTAAGTGCAGTTAAGAAATTGCCAGATCAACTAGCAAGAAGTAACTTCAAGACTAAAAGTTTCAAACAAATGAACTATTTGGAGGGAAAAAAGAAAAAAAAGAAAAAAGAAAAAAAACCAGCAATTAAATGAAAGCTAACATCTATCATGTAAGTCGATTTTTATTGCATTAGAGCAACCACACTGATTAACAGCTTTAGAATGAAACTTAACCAAAATGTAATAACAACTATGGGCTTAAATCAATTGTGCAACATTACATATTGAGGAAAAACAATCCTCCTGACCCCGCAAGGGATCAACTCAATCCCCCGAATCCTCCAGAACAAATGACTTCTTAATTATTGCTTTTATCATTACCTCCACTAGAATGCTCAGGAAGGCAAATGGGAGCCTAGGGAACAGCACACTCTTGAGAATTCCCTTGTATGATCTCTGCAGTGATTTCAAACCCAGCTCCTTGAAACTGGTATCAATGAAACTGGGAATTTCACTGAAGTGTTACTGCCTTTTTGGTGCACTTCAGTTCCAAGAGCATTCCTTTTTTTCTCACATTATCGTACAAACTAGAAGATAACAATCAGTTTTCACTGTTATCTTTAGAGTATTGACTCCTTCAAGTCTATAAAGAGAAGATCTATATTTGTTGGTGTTGTATTGCCATTCCTACTTTTCATTATTTTTACTCTTCTTCTCTAGCCAGTTTCAAGTTTTGATTTATGCTTCTGAAGGCAAGGCAAGAAAGAGCACGCAGTCACATGGGGGCTACTGTTAACCAAACAGGCTTTACATTCTTCTTATTCTACTGTGCCCTAGTCAAGCATCTTCACTAGCCTACCTGCTTTTCCCTAGTAGGACAAATATTCCACTCTCATTTTTTTCAAAGCCTGCAATCTAAGAAAAGAATATTAAGCTAGTCTGGATAAAATCACATTCATCCAAAACATACTACTTATGCAATTTTCCACTTATTTCAGTCATGCATTTAAATTTCGTGTTTCTAGTCTACAAACTAAAGCCACTCAGCATGATCAGCAAACCTTCCACCTTCTCCCTCCAACTCACCAGCAAAGGTATAAACAACACTGCTTCCAGTAACCTTCCTCCAGGAAAAAACCCTTCAGCTCTTTAGTAGACTCTATTATCCTTTACAGTAGTTTTGGGACCACAAGAACAGTCCTAAGGACATTGACAGATAAAGTCAGACCCAGCAAAGCTACTGTATATTCAAATGTTTGGCACTTTTAGTTAGTCTAATAAAAGCACAATACCAATGCTTTACAAACTTTACTTTGCCAACTTGCATGCTCCATGCAACTCAATCAGCAGTTTCCCTATAATTCTTGAGTGCTGACATCAGTATTGCTTGATCTCCCAGTGTTTTAAAGTAGGAGAAAAAATTATTAGGCAATCAAGTGCTGGCCATGTGCGAGTCAAAGCACAGCTCCATGGTGGCCAGGCACCAGGAGTGGTGGGAGCTACCTACGAAGGCTGTTGGAGATAGGCCAAAGCCAGGCTGGGATGTGGGCCTACAGGTGGGCATGGCTCCATGTGGCCCGTGGCCAGGCAGGGCAGAGCTGTGGGGAGCTGGAGACCAGCCCTGTTCCAGTGCTTCTGGGGCAGGGTCTGATGGCCCCAGGGGGCTGACATGGGGTCCTGGGCCATGGGCAGGTTGGGGGAAGCCCTGGGAGGGGCTGTGCAGGGACAGTGATGTCTACAAGAGCCCGCAGGGTCCTTACAGTGTAGACAGGGATGAAAGAATGGATTGGTGGTAGGGTTTTCATGCTATGCAAGTATCTTTCTGTTGAAGTTTTGTAACACTTTTACAAAAGGCATGTTATGTAGAATGTTACACAGCTTTCCAAAGCTACAGAAGCCATGAATGCCGAATCCCCTACTGGCCATTCTTTAGAGCAAAGAAAGTAGAAACATAATGTATTTTGATTAGATTATTTTAAAGAGATTTTTTTTAATACAAAATGATCCTCTGAATACAAATGATTCTTTGAAGGATCTTGTACACAATCTACTGAGCCTACAGAGGCAGGCTCTGTACAAATGAGACTTACCTCAATTTCCTATACTTGTTAGCTAAAGCACATGCTATAGCTTGAGCATTTTAAACTACCTTGCAATGTATCATTTAAAGAGATTCATCTCTTTTCTCTGAGGTCTTTTGCTTGCCATTGTTTAATACCTTTTGAAAAACCGGAATATACTAATGCAAATTTTTTAAAAAGAAAAAGGAAAATGCAAATGTCCTTTTCCATTTAGCTGTACTGATTTTTAGAGTGTCAAGAATGTGGCTAAAGCTCAGCAAAGGCCCTCCATGCTAATAACGTCACAAAGTATATGGTATACATTCATCTGCACATTGGCATCACTCTCTGATTTCATTGGAGCTCCTGAATACTACAAGTAAAAGAGAATCAGGGGTCTCTGATGAGGGTAGAGTGACTGGGAGTACTCTTAAGGGAGACAATCCCAAACTAGCCTGTCTTACTCTCTCAAAGAGCCTTGTCTTTCCCAGCAGGAATGCAGCAAGATGGAAGACACTTACAGCACTTACCAATAGCTGCAAGGAGAGACAGCAACGAACTCAGTCCTATGTGGCAATTTAAAAGAGGGGCACAGGGAAGGTATGTAATCATCTAGGTCAACAGTTTTTCTGGCTGAAATGGAAAAACAGATAGACTGGAAAGAAAGAGTCAGACTGGTCCAGTGAACACAATGCTGATCAAGCTCTGAGCTTGATTCTCTATTCAGTTTTAGACTCTTCAGGTCATGGAGTGGCTCTCCCTGCTGGAAAGACCAGTGTCTGTGGTACAATAGCACCAAGAAGCAAAACTTATGCCAGAAGGCAAGTTTTAACCACAGGAACTGGAGAAAAAGGAGAGAGACAAGACGATGATCCCTCCACCACATTAAGATACTTAAAACAACTAAGTCTAAGAAATTTAATATGTAAACATATGCCGTATTTCTATGGCAGATGTATGTGAACCTACCACACATTGTACAGAGTATGAAACTGTTTAACTGAACAAACACTTTAACTACTAAGTATAAACATCTCTGTCAAGATTTCTGATCCCAGAAATACCATATACCAAAATCGTCTCTTGGAGTTAGCCTTTTTCAAAAGCGACACTTCACTTAGGCATTCTTAGGCTTCAGAGACCCAGTGTATCCCAAATGTCAGAGTAAAACATTGCTTGTGAGGCTTTCAAGTTACAATGTTCTTGCCTATGTATTTTAAGTCAACATGGAGGGAACAGAAACAGTGTCATGTCGAATTAACAGGACAGAGGAGATTCTGTTGTGGGACTTTCATTTTTGTTAGAAATCTTTGAATGTAGTCAGCTGAATGCAAATTCAGTCTGTCTGAGAATAATAAAGGACAAGGCCCTCTGGCAGAAGAGATTGCCTTAATTAAGACTATATAAAACCTAGTTAACAGATGCAATTATTAATATATGCAATTTTGCATTTCCATCAGCAAGGTTTTAATGCAATACAAAGTTTTTACAGAAAAGTGACAGAAAAAAAAAAAAAACAACACCAAAAACCACTTTCAGGAAACTGTGAATAATAGCAGAATAATCCATATAGAATCATAGAATGGTTTAGGTTGGAAGGGACCTTAAAGATCATCTAGTTCCAACCCCCCTGCCATGGGCAAGGACACCTCCCACTACACCAGGTTGCTCAAAGCCTCGTCCAACCTGGCCTTGAACACTTCCAGGGATGGAGCCTCCACAGCTTCCCTGGGTAACCTGTTCCAGTGCCTCACCAACCTCACAGTGAAAAATTTCTTCCCGAGATCTAATCTAAATCTACCCTCTTCCAGTTTGAAGCCATTACCCCTCGTCCTATCACTACATGCCCTTGTAAAAAGTCCCTCTCCAGCTTTCTTGTAGGCCCCCTTTCATATACTGGAAGGCTGCCATCAGGTCTCCCTGGAGCCTTCTCTTCTCCACGCTGAACGATCCCAACTCTCTCAGCCTGTCCTCATAGCAGAGGTGCTCTAGCCCTCTCATCATCTTCGTGGCCCTCCTCTGGACTCACTCCAACAGGTCCATGTCCTTCTTATGATGGGGGCTCCAGCATATGAACAGAAATTGCATAGAATAAACCCCCGGTACAATTGCTGAATTCACAGAAAAGATAAAAGAAGAAACAACTGAAGCCTTCATCTACCCAGAGAGGGAGGAAAGAATGTGGTTACTGTCATGGCAGCTTTTCCCTTTTGAGATACCTACTGGGGCTGAGTAGCTTTATGACAAAAAGCTTCACAAAACATCCCAAAGGCTGAGCATGTTCTAGAGCTGCACCAAGGTCTCATACCTCCCTCTCTGTCACCACTAGCCATAGTTATTCTTCCACTGGTTTCACATAGGCCCTGCTTTCCATTTATACCACCTGTCTGGCCAGAAAACTTGACACTGCTGTGGGAACATGCTGACACAAACATCAGATAAATCTTACCATTAAGTTCAATTTATATTTATCTAATTAAAGTGGAATACAGACCTATCAAGAGGATTATAAAGCAGTGGAATGGCTGCTGCCCTGCAGTTAAGAGCATGCTACCTGCTAGGGGACTTTCATTTACAGAAGCCAAGGTATGTAATATATACTTCCTAGTCTACCTGTTCTCATGTTACCAGATGCATGAAGTCTTAGCTGTTGCCAGAGGAAAAAGTGCCACAGGAAAAATGCCTACACCAGACTGCAAAAGACAGTGGAAGTAGGATGCACAAGAGAGTCTGAACTATTCAACCAATACGTTTCTAAGACTGACGCTTTCTTCTACATTTCTACTATCTTGAGCTTCTCACCACCAAACAGCTAACAACGTATCAATCTGCCATCACCATGATTGCAATGGATACAACTCAAAAGAAAATATGAAATGCCCTTTATCACTAAGGTAATAAAGTTCTGACGTATCACACACCCTAAATGCATGTATTGACTCAGTATGTTTGTTGTAAGGTCCTAACATTTTCAATCTGCATAATCCATAAAAATTGAACAAATCAGCAAAATTTTGAAATCAAAATATTACCTAACCGTTTAAAATTGATTGATAAAAATGAAAGAACTGTTCTTAATCTCTCTACCTCTTTCTTACACAAAGACTCAAAGTACTATAATCAAGGCATGAATTACTGACCAGGTCTGGAAAACAAACCACTCTCATTTTACAATGCTTGTATCACTAAGATATTTTATGGCTTGGATTAAATTCAGGCATACTTGAATACTGCTTTTGGACTTACTGTAATGCCAATGACGGTCTTTAAAAACAAACAAAACAAATCCCACCAACATATTTGGGAGGATCCTTAACACAAAATAATCATAACCTTTCCTGGTGTTTCTCATGGCTCGTCGTTAGTTATTCTGAATCCTAACACCCTACTATCTTAACCAAAGTTCAGTTCGCCACTCAAATGGTGTTCCTTTAGGAAACAGAGATAAACTGTAGCATGTCTGCTATTTGTGAGCCTGGAAGTTCTCTAGAACCACTTTCTATTTTTAAACACATTCTTTAGATGGAAAGTACTGGCACGCTGTAATTTTTTCCCCTAATGAAAGGCAGTATCCAACACATTCTGACTGTCATGAATTGTTCCTTTGTGACAATGTGGTCACAGAATACAGTGCATATATTGCTAGGTTATATACAGCTCTCGGTGAGAGGCTAGAGAGAATGACTGAACAAATCCACCACAGTGTATACTTAGGAGAAAAACTAATGACAACTTGAACATCAAACTCCTGAAGAGACTTAAAAACAACCAGCATTCCTTCTTGTCTATAGCTACTTCATAGGTACTTAGATAACAATGAATGATTCATATTCTTTTAGTTCCCATAGTATCAGTACTCAGGTGGTAGATCCTGCCCATTTAAAGAAGAGTAATTACAATGTAGATTAAACCTAACGAACTCATGGAAAAGCAGACCATATTAAAACAAAAAAAAAAAAAAAACAAAAAAAAACCACAAACCCGCAAGACCTTGTACCCCGTTGGACAGATGCAGCTCTGACAAAGTACAGTAACACAGGCCAGTTGGCCGAACAGAAATAGAAACAGTGGTGGCTGCTAGTGCTGCAATCCAGGAGCAGGTAGGAGTCACCACATGCTCAGATTCAGAACTCAGTACTTGGCCACAGCATCCTGATATTATACCTAACTGACCTTGATCAATTCCCTCCGCCAACTAATGTCTTCTCCGAGTTCCTCATCTTTGATCCAGCTTGCTCTCATCTGCATGCTGGTCTCATCCAACATACAGCAATTTTACTGACTGATGTGGCTACACCACAACAGTTTCATGAGCACTGCATTGCATCTGCTTCCTAAATCCCTCATCAGTGCAAGATACACACACACTGGATGTGGACAGTACAAATATGTAAAGACTGACAGATTTCCGTTATTCTTCCCCACACTTATGATAATCAGAGCAGGAAGGTGGCACTGAGGTACTGAATGCAGGTTTCCCTGGGATTTGCAGGACAGCACTATATACTGTCAGAGCTGTATTTAAAGGAAAACACCTGAAGATGCAGTCTGTGCTTGTATCAAAAGCTATCTTCTAATTGTGGAGGCCTTTGAAATAGTTTATTATAACAGAAGAAACACAAAAATTAAACATTTCAAAATCAGATACTGACATTTTCCAGCTCAGGAAAAAGGTAACTTCTGGGCCCTGTCCCTACCCCTCGCTCCCAGCCCCAGCAAATATTAATCAGAAAACATCAGTCTCAGATTACAGCCCTGCCTGACTTAAATATTTTAATCACCACTAAGCTTACACATGTAAAACCCTGCATTCTGCTTCAAGCTTGCCTGTCCATAATTTAACCTGCTCAGTGTCATTCCCAGAAGTGATAAGATTATTTTACTGCACAAAAGCAGTGTTGCATGAAGACATTTAGTATTGTCTTGTCCCCGACTGCTATTATCTTTATGAAACCTGATATAAAGAAGGGAATGAATTCTGCAAATAATCCATAAATAATTTTACGATAAGATTTGAAAAAACAGCATATTACTGAAAGGAGATAATGGCCAGATAGTGACTTTATGCTATTATTTTAGACCTAAGGCTGGATGAAGTAATGCATCACTGAAAATATAACTGCATCCACAGTAGTTTTCTAGGCTTTTTGTGATTTCAGGAGCTAATAGAAATTAACTGTTTTATCTCTATAATGCCATACGAACAGATGCAAACTACAGAAAAAAAAAAAAAACACAATGTTGCAGATCCTGTTGGTTAATAGCTTTATTGTATTACGAAAAAGTAGAGCTCTCATTAGCCTGCCATTGTTTTCTGTTCTGAAAGAAACAAGCAGTATAATTTGGATGTAATCACACTGGAATCACTTCAGCATTTCTCTTCTCATTTTTTATCCCCATTGTAGATCAGTCATTAAGGGCGTAAATCCATTAACATTTGCCTTTTGCAAATCAGCAAGCTGCTTTCTCTCAGAATAGAGCTGTCTCTTAGTTTCTGCAAAGATGTTCTTTTGCTATTACAATGAGATTTTTAAGGGGAAAACACTACTTTCTTGATACCTCAATTCAAGAAAGCACTGAAGCACATCCTTGCTTCAGGCACGGACTTTAAACTTACTGGGCCTTGAGTAAGATTCTAAGCGTTTTTGTGAATCGAGAACCAAGGTTCCTAAAGAAAGTATCAGTTTAAAAAAAAAAAACAAAAAACAACCAAACATATTTGAATGACAGAAAAAGCACAATATCTTCTGTAGATCCATCAGAGAACCACTGGTCTGCTCAAGTACTTTTGAAAATTCAGACACCGAAGTATGAAGCTAGGAACTTTATCTCACTATCCCATTTTGGAAAATTTTGGCTGACAGTTTTAAATTATAATGTGCATCAATATCAATAGCAAACAGACCAGAATGCTTTGGATTTCAAAAATACTCTTGCACAATAAATGAATTCAGATTATATATCACAATTACACATTAATTTGAAGACCATTTCAATAATTGTTTGATATTGTTCTCAGTGTACTAGATAGCAACATATCAATTATTATAAAAATTAAGCTCATGTCCTGGGACTATGTATCTAAATAAATTAACTAGCTGTGTTGTACAATACTTTCCATATTTTTCTTCCAATTTGACCAACTGCAAGAACAATTATTTTTTTTAAATGGCAAAAAAAAAAAAAACCACCAAACCACCATAACTAACCTTTAGATCTGAAAGACTACCTAAATTGTATTATATCAAT
Source organism: Burhinus bistriatus (assembly GCA_013397275.1). Lineage (NCBI taxonomy): Eukaryota > Metazoa > Chordata > Aves > Charadriiformes > Burhinidae > Burhinus > Burhinus bistriatus. Next base: position 309,516 of record VYXH01010316.1, read on the forward strand.
GGAAGGCCACTTACTTTTCTTAAATTTTCAAAACAGCAGAGAAAGAGGAGATAAGTCTGTTACCACATAAAACCACAGGTGTTTTCCCTGCGTTTCAGAAACATACATCATCTGAAATACTCTATATATGGGCTAGAATGCCTAGAAGTAACAACTGTTTGCTATGGTCTCAATTCTTGCTCAGGGTATTTGTATTAGATGACCTTTTGAGTTCTCTTCCAGCTCACACTGCCGCATCTGTAAAGGATCATCATCATGATATTTAAGCGTAACTTTCTGTTTAACAACCAGGGTATTCACATACACACACACACAAAAAAAAAAAAAAAAAAAAAGGTTTTTAAAGTTTTTTAATTTCAAATTT
>VYXH01010316.1:309916-330747 GCA_013397275.1 Burhinus bistriatus
AAAAGGTTTTTAAAGTTTTTTAAGTTCAAATGTATCTTCTTGCTATAGTTCTTGGAAGATCAAAGTACACATGCTTGATTAAGAATTAAGAAACCTTCCAACGGTTTCTTTTCTGTTGGACAGATCCACACGCAGAAGTGCAGATCTGTTTAGTATGAATTTTTCCAGGAGTGGGAACATACAGAGCAGAAGAGGCAAATTAAATCATGTTTCTATGCCAATCATTATTATTATTAGCCTAATAACTCTGACATTAATACTTTGCACAAGTTTATGCACAAATAAATGTTTTAAAAGACTATTTGCAGCTTGAAATAAAATACTTAGGAGAATTATGGCAACTTGTATATAGCGGCATCCCTACAAACTTAAAGGGAACCCTGTAAAGCTCCTGCAAGTTTGTATTTTGTATAAAATTTATGTCTTATTCTGTCTCTCTTATTCTCAAGTAAAGATTGGCTACAGAATTTCCCAGTTACTATCACTTCTCAAAATAGAGACATCTTTGTATCTCTACCACATATAATTATTATACATGCAGGCGGTCTCTTCATGCACTTATACAGTGTACATTCTAAAACCAAAGAAAGAATATCAGCAATATCTCACATTAGCTATGACCATTATAAATGCAATTCATAATGTCATCAAAATAACACGCTGATATTACAAAGAGATATGCTATAGCACTTGAAGTCTTCACACCAAAAATTAAGAGCATAAGTTGACTTTTTTCCTATTATCATTAGGGTGACATTTCTCCACTTTTATAAGTAATTTTGCATGCACTATTGTTTGACAGCCCTACCATCCTTTCCTCACATCAATGGACAGGATGGGAGCTACACAGCATACATCTAGAACAGTAGCTTTTATATGCATTAAAAAGATATATATATATGTATATATTTTGCCGGTTTTGGCAAGATGGATTTTATTCAATCTTCCTCCTTACATTTACTCTTTTTGTTCGTCCTTCTTCATCCCTTTTTATTTTTCCTGTCTCTGCTTATATCTTTGTCCTCCACGTCTTCTTTCTTTCTTTTCAAAAGTTGCTTTAGCTCTTCCCTGCTCCTTTCATACAATATTTCTCTCTTCATTCCTTTTACCCTCTCCTATCTCTTAACTCTGTTATTCCTCTCTAATCTATTTCTCATTCCTTTTCCTGCCCCAGCACCCATCTGCTTTCTTGGTCACTATTTTTCCATCCTTTCCGTTTCTTCCAACCCTACACCCACCAGCTCTGTACAAAAACCTTGGTATGTAAACATAACTGTGGATTTTTCTTCCACACTTTTTTCCCTCCTATCTCAGTTGGCTGTTACATGCAATGTGAAAACATTCAAGATTTTCAGGTGGCCTTTAAGTTCTTCTTAGTGTTTTCCATTGTTCCCAAAATCTAGGCCATACATGCTTGTATTTTCTTCTCTGCAGACAAAATTGGAGTTAAAAATCTCATCCACAGGTTAACTGCATCCCTTGTAAGAAGCGTGAGGAGGCTAACATTGTCAAATCCAATATAACATTAAGTTATTCCAAACTGCAAGGGCACAGATGTAATGATGTTACACTTTAGACCTTACTCCCTTATGTTCCAAGAGTAGTTTAAAAAGGGGTTTCATTGCATGCAAAGTTTGAGTCATATTGTTATATACCGTGCGACTCTTCCTGAGTGAATGTTGATTAAAATGTCTTGTTTTACTGGCAGAACTTTGTCTTGGGTTACTTTGCTGGTGGACTATCAGCATTCTGAAAGCACCCAAAGTCCAAGCAATGCTGTTTAAGTTAATTGTTCATTATGTTCGCTGCTGTCTCTGCTTCCCTCTCTCTCCTCTCTATCACAAAGGGATGTTGAGCAGATTCACTCACTGCAAAACCCAAAAAGGACAACTAATTCGTAACTGCCAACAGGGATTTGACTAGACTTGTACTACAGAGATCTGCAGTCTGTTTCATCAAATAATCAGTAAAGCAAAGCTTCCAAAGCCAAATAAAGGCCTTACCTGCAGCTCTTCTGGGTTTTGGTTTTTTTTTTCCTCATGACTATCTGGTTTTATAAGCTTTCATCAAAGCTCTACCAGAGCTTTTTTTTATTAATGTTTTTAATTACATTTCCTGGTAGGGCCTTAGGAAAGAAATTCACTTGTGGCCACATTGTCTCATTTCTTTTAATGCTACCAGTGTAACATACTGACCAGTAACTTGCTTTTCAGATATCTAACATTAAGTTAAACCTGGAACTTGGAAAAAAAGTAATTTATTGTGAATATAATGATCTCTTCATTCTCAGCTCCTGCCAATTAACAAAAAAAACCAGTGCAATTCTTCTAATGCATACCAACTTCTGTATTACAGTTTCATCAAAGCACTACTGGAACTTACATACACCAAGTGAAGTTTTAATAAAGTAATGATGAGGGAAAGTTCTCAGAGGAAGAAGAATTAGACACATAAAATACATATCCTTCTCTCTTAATAAATAACACATTAGATTTCTATTCATTAACAATTAAAAGGTAACATTAACTTGATTCTCTGAATTTAATATATGCTTATTTTAATAAAAAAACAGTTATTTATCAGAATTTAAATATAATTTAAGCAAGAGGCTCCATGTATGGTATAAGAAAATGCTAGAACAGCCTTTCTTAATACCTTGAGTAGTGGAATTAATTCTTCCAGATTATTAAGTAATATTAGTTGGTCCATGGTCATCTTGGCACAGCTCTCTGATTAAATTCTCACGTGAGCACACGCATGCATTATATGTTTATTCATCCTGGGCGAGTTCATCAATCTAAAGACAGTCTTAAATTAGTTTGTGTATACTGTCTGTAATGCTATTTTGCAGGTGACTTTCAGAATGTCACTGACATTATTGGAAACATACTCTTATAATCGGGAAAACTTTTTCACAAGGCCCCCTAACAGGAGATGATGCATAGTCTTCATGTCCATTACTGAATTCTACAGAAGCTACATAAATGCACTGTGTCACTTCATTAATCACATTTTTCTCATGAAATAAGTATTTCACAGGTACACTACTTTGCACAACATAATCCAAGTTACTGGATAAAGACTATAACATTAGAAGGCATGATTTACTTTCCACGTACAAAGACACACTAGAAGTTATTACAGCTGAATTAAACAATTGGTATTGCATTTCATTTGTCCCTCACATCTTCATGATTCACTTACCATTACTAAACAAACATTAAGAAACCAAATTTTTTCGCTAATAGTATTCTCCAATAAACTGTTACTTGTTATAAACACCAATCAAAATACCGCACATCCCAGATATAACTTACTGATGAGCCTGCAATGTTAAATTTCTTTCGGAACATACCAGGGAGAAAGTAATTAATTATAAGCCTCATGTGTTACATCCAACAAATATAGCATGGAAAAAGTGGCAACATTGTACAAAATTAAAATCATCACCTCACTAGTTAGCAAGGTGATGGGCAAAAGTATGTTTTAATTCAATTCATTTTGGAGACATGGCAAAAATTAGAATGATCAATGTTAATTCTAGGCTTCCATTCCTAGTTTTTCAAGTGTGTTCATGTTCCTGCTATTTACTTTCAAGTGGTATGCAATTTTATACTAACATACCTCAAAAATAATTTGATGCAAAGGGTGAGATAAATTTTTAAAAAAAGTAAATGACTAGTTGTAAGACTGACTTTCACATCACTATGCAAATAAATACTTTAAGCCACCCCCATAATAACAGTATTGTCTAAGAAATTCTGGTATTTTGACATTTTGCAGATTTTTAATCCGTACCTATTCTTGCCTATACCTTCAAAATTATTTTAAATACAAAGGAGTTCTTGCTCTTTCCACCCTGTACTTAGTCTCATATAAAGTCCTTTTTCTGGATAATAATTTTATTCAATCTTGCTGCACAGATTTGGAAAAGATGTGGAAAGAGGTAGGATGAAAACTTATGTCCTCCAGGCGAAGTAGAATGCAGGTAAGTAATATATTATCTGACTGCCATAATGTAAGGGTTGCTTCAATCTCCCTCTCAGCACCCACTGCGATATACATCTGCGCTTCTGCTGTCAATATACTTTTATTGTCTCCTATGTTTCATATTTCCTCCATAGTACTGAAAGCAGCAGCATTTCTCTTTCTTTCTGTCCTTTTTTAAAGAAGGGAAAATCAGTAAAAGCAAATGAAGAGGTTATTCAGGTTTTGTAAGGAATATTATCCTTCAGAATTTTCACCAATAACAAATTGCATTATTTTGCCACAAGGCCTAGAAAAGGTATCGTATGATAATCCTTTCCACTGAATAGCTGTATCAGTGAACAGATTCCTGACAAAGGTAAGACTCGCCCAATCCAGTCATGCAATCAAAACACAAACTCAGCTGTATTTCTCAATTTATGGTATAAATGCTTTGAGAGGTCACCAGATGGCTGGAATAAAACTTACGTTTCCACATCAAAAACAAAATAATGGTAAGTAAAATCATTTCAGAGGACCACAGACACCAGTTACATCAGCTTTCTCACTCTGAAACAATTTTCAAAGTTTGTTACATTTTGTCAAAATTTTTATTCCTAAGTAAAAATGTAATTCTTTGTACTGTGAAAGATCTCAGAATCATTTTTAACAAGCAGTAAACATTCAACATCCAGTTTATCATTTACAGTTTGTGACCATTTTTGGATGCAATGCTAAGGAATGTTATGGAAGTGTCTTTGTTTCTGATTAAATCTCTTCAAAAATTGTAAGTCCAAACCAAATGTATTTAGTTGAAATCAGCATCCAGGCAACACAGAAGTTCAGTAATAATGAGAAGACTGTCTTACGTCACGATCATTCTAAATCTGGAAATGTAACATTATCTAGGAAAAACATACTAGAAAAACAATTTCTTATGTATTCTGAAAAAATTTTGATAGGGATGGTATCTGAATTAATATTAATCCTAACCACCCTAATTCCAGTTACAGTTTAATGAGCTAAATCACACAATTACCTACTTTTTTTACGATTTCAGCAGCACAGAAATCAGGTGAAGCAGAAGCTATCTGAAAATTCTGCCCAGAAAAATAACACCAGCTTGTTTAAGTACCCACTCTCACAAGACATCCTGCAGATCTTTCCACTGCCAGCAGCAGCGGCAGCTTCTCTTCTTCAGTTCTCTCTTGTAGTCCAGGTAGCCAGCCAGACTCAAACCCAGGACAGAAATGGGCAGTAAATAAAGGGACTTGCTACTCTTAACAGGAGGATGAGTTACTGCCTAGCAGTTCACAGTGCTAAAGAACAGATGGAAAGTATGGACTCTAGTTCTCTCCATAAAACACTATTACAGGTCACAGGAAGGGAGTTTTGCTTTTACAGTTCCTCCAGGGTTGACCAGAAACGAAGAGATTTTTTACAGTATAAAAACACCATCTGAGCAAGTAAAATAACAATGCAAAAGCTACTTAATTTGGAGGGGGTTTCCCCCATTATTTCTTGAACAAGGAAACCTACCTCAGCTGTCAATCTCACTTTTCACTACTCAACTCCAGTTTACTCTGGTAAACTAACTTCTCCTTAGTTCTGCTTTATTATTATTATTATCTCATTCTTCCCTTTAATAACTTTAATCCATTTTATTCTGTCTAAAATGTGAATTCCACGCTCTAAAGACAATAACTAGGTGGGTTTTTTTTTTCTTTTAAATGAATCACCTGGTACAACGGTGGCCCACATCTTCCACTGAGGTTCCCAGCAGCTACCATATTAGACACAGTAATTCTTTCCACATTCCAGATGGCAAGTATCCCAATGACAGCCAGAGTCCTTTTAACCAGCACACTAGGGTGAGTATAATGACGCTCTTGGGAAGAGTTTCCCGTAAAGTGTTGAGAAGTTGGCAGACGGGACAGAAGATTTTAAGACTAACTTTTTGCCATGAGTCAATTTGGAAGAATTATAGCTGCTATGAAAGCAAGGTCTCTGGAGGCAGAGAATTTCTAAAGACCTCTTCCTAGAGACAGTCAAAGTAGCCAGGAGTGTGTGGAAAAAAAATACATTGAATCTATACCTTCTTCTACATTGCCCTGACTTTTTTTTTTTTTTTTCTTTTCCTCCCCTGGACTGTTACAGGGTAAATAGAAAAACAGTTTTTAAATTTGAGAGGTTTATTTTACACATCTAGGGGAAGACCTAAGGCAATTAAATAGAAAGAATGCCTCTAAGACTTACTGTTTAACCTATCAATCTGTCATTCACCATAACTGTTGCTACTAGATACTTGCCTGAACTACAATGTTGGGAACAGAAAACAGAGAAACTAGTCTTAAAAAAAAAAAGGCCAAACTATTTCTTACGCAGTCATCTAGAAGAGAAAAAAGTACATCCTGTATCCAAGAGGTAAAGCCTTCAATTCCATCTCACTTACTTAGCTTCCCCTTACACAAACCTGGGCCACATGCTCCTGAAGATAAAGATGTTAAGCACTGTTAGAAGAGACAATGCAGGGGAGCCCTACCCAAAGGCTTGAAGAGTTCACCTAATGTTTCTGTTTTTCCACACCTAAAATTTTACTTGGCACATATTACAGATTTGCATCCACCTCCGGTGGTCTGTTGCTCCATAAACCAGCAAATGTATTATACTCTTATATCCTTTATGTAGTTTTTAACCCCAGTCTGTGTTAGAAATAAAATTGATCATAATCTTTATGTGTGTTAGTAATGCCAGATACTAACAAAAAGTTTTGAAACATTCATTTTATTTATCCATTATACCATTTCCTAGAAAATACTAGAACAAAGTCTGCTTTTGAAAGTGGCAGAGAGTTTGCATATGTTTGCAGCAAATGTATAACTTGTTTTAGTTAGTACAAAACCCACTACAGTCTAAAAATGCACAAAAGTATCTTCTCTGACATAGCATGGGTACAACCTACTGGAACTTTCTGCTGTCTGTGACAGCTATAAGCCTAACTGTTGATGCACACCTAATAAACTTAGAAAACATTGGACAAGTTAGTCCATGTTTTTCTAGGACAGGGAATGTGAAATACAAAGCACACTTTCCTGACCAGATAGAAGAAAGCGTAACTACTTGTATAAAAAGAGATACAAATCTTGAATCTCTGTTATCTTGCACCCTGTATTATGTAACTTACACTTATGCAAAAATAAGCAGAATCTCTACACCTATTCTATACTTACTTTCTGTATGTGCTAATGCCTGCAGTAAGGTGAAAGGTAGTGGAAAAAATAAACATCACATTTACATTGCCAAATGTACATGGAGATGCAATTCTGTTAAGTTTCTTTATTTCTCAAAGTTAAATCAAGCTACTGTACACTTTATATTTTAGCCATTGTAAAGAAGATGTGGAACCTACCTTCAGTTGAACATACAATTTAAAAAGGCAAGAACAAAAAGACCACAGATAAAGCAACAAGGAGGAAAGCACCAGACCAACGCATTAGCACTGAATTAACTGAAGGAAAATAGAAAGGGCAAATAGCTTCTGATCTTATTCAGGAAACATAGACTTCCCAGAGGGCCAAGCTCTGCATAATAGCTGTAATTGCTCCAATGGACCCCTCCATATGCGTACAATTACCATAGTATTAGATAAGTCCCTCTAGATTTTCCCCGATTAGTATCATTGCATCCTTTGTCTCATATAGATGTGGATTACAAAGTAGCTGTTAATAATTTTATGAGCAAATATCTTTTTCTCCCCACCCCCCCAAGAATGAAGCCTTGTAACAGTGCACAGAATCAAAGATGTCCAATAGTTTGTTTCACCTCTGCTGTTTAGTACATGCCCTGATGTCTTGTGATCTTTACCGCACATTACTTCATTCCATCCACCAGCAGATTTCATACCCTGCCAGGTGCTCTCTCTATAGGACACAGCACTCCACCACCTCATGGCTTCACAGGCATTGAAGAATACCTCAGCGGGCTTCTACATGGGAAAATGTCATTGCCTTAATTTACAAACAGGAAAAAGTACTCAAGACCAACTGACGGTAAAAAGGACCAACTAATTTTGAGCACCCAACACATACTGCCTGGGAGCAGTGCTTTTGGAATACTTACATGTAAATTGCTATTTACATGTTCAAAATATATCCAATACTGGTTTCTGTTGCACCTGTGAGCACCAAGAACCTCTCCAAATCAGGTCCAGATATTTCACATCAGATAGTCAACAAAACAGGACCATCTATGCAAAGCTGATCCAGAGTTGCTCTGTGTTACACAGAAGTGCTGGAAGAGCAGCAGCTACAGATGCCGAGCCCTGAGGGTGCATGGTTTTGAAATTCCCACTATCTAGGCCAGTCCTCCAATGACAGCAAACAATCAAGCACTTGGACATCCTAGAGACAGCTATGCAAGACACAGTCTGGTACAGTCTGATTTTTTAAAAGCAAAGAATAAAACCTAAAATTCCAAGTTGAAAAGATTTAGTCCAAATTTTTGTTTTTGAGAAAAAGACTAGCAACAAATCTAATCTACCAAGCAGTCTATGAGTTGGTCTCATGGCAAAGCAAACTATTGGATTTTGCTTATGTGAGTAGTTTTCTTTGATTTGTTGAGCATATGTAAATGTAGCTTCTGCTACCAGGGATGCAAAGTTTAAGTTATATATCTACTATGCATGTTNCCCGCACACTTACTTGATTTTTTAAAATAATCTGAATTGTGGATCAATCTATTCTATCACTGACAGAAGGGCTTAAAACACAAATTACAAGAGCTCCCAGGCAAGCTTCATATACATGCAGACAGAAAGCCAAGTGTCCTTGTTCATGCATTCACTGACCGTTTTAAAACTGAACAAAAAATAACCATGCAATTTTGTGCAGGATGGGAACACTGAATTTTTCCTGTTTAGACTGTGGATTTGGGACAGTTGAGGGCTGATAAATAGAAACTTACAACTTTTGAAGTTGTGGGTTTAAAGGCAGAGCAAATTCAAATCAATATTGCTGTTCTTGAATTCTGTGGTGTCTTGGCAAACACAGCGTGCTCAGATACTACAGAGGCCAAGTCCAGACAACATAGCCTACATGTTGGTACTCCTCCCACAGCGGTCACAACTTTCCAAATAGATTCAGGGGCCTGAAATTAAATATTTGAAAATCTTCCTTTTCAATTATTCAGTCAGACTTGAAGTCAAACTGAAGACAGAAAATTAAGAGAAAAGAGTTCAGTTGAGGGCCTTTAATTATGGTCGGTCAGGAATTAATACAATTTTCCTCATTTTATTATTCTTCATTTCTTACAGCCAGGTATTAATAAGACAAACCATAATAAACACCTAACATCTATTTAAACAGATAATGGTTTTCATGATGAAGAGAAGAATAAATCTCTCAAAGTGCTAATTCATACAGAGTATTTCAGAGAGTATTTTAGCAGTTTGGGGCCATAATGACATTGATAGTTTGATATTCTCAAGTGGTTTCTGAGAAATATGGTAGCTCTAAGAATGAGTCAAACCTTGGAATCAAATCTGAACAATATCAACTCTTGCTGTGGTATACCTACCTCCTCCATTCTTGTCATTAGGGGACTCAACAGTGGAAAATCCAGTCCCAGAACGGGGTATATTTCAACATCATACACAACAATAATGCCTGGAACCAAAGCAAAGGCAGCCCAAGGTGCACACACATACCCTTGGAAAGTAATTTCGGTGTTCTTGGTTTAATATTTATTGACAGAGGGAGAAAAAACACAATCCCCACTTATGTCAGTATACCTGACCTGACGAACCATAATACAGCTAACTGCACTGAAAACAAAGACCTGGATTCAGAGGGAAAATAGGTCTAAGACTTTTATCCAGCCTGGGAGGGAAGAAGCCATACCAAGTATATCTTTCACTAAACTCTCTGCAACCAGTGCTAGACAGCACTGGTTTGCCACTTATGCAAACAAAGGCTCTTTGCAATGAAGAGGCACATCTTTGTTTCCTTAGACAGAAGCAGCACTTATCATAGCACATTTAAGTTTAACCTAGAAGCCTCAGTACAACGGGCATCGACAACACGGGCAGCAAAGAGATACAAATCCCTTCAAGCCCGGTGAAGACTTAATATCTTGAGAAACAGCAAGGGGGTGCTGTGATAATGCTAACACTTTTTAAAATTTGAAGTTGTTTATGAATGTACTGTTGGTTTTAAAACATACCTAATAGACTAAGAACTTCTCTACTTCAATCTCTCTTTTGTAGGGTATTACAAAGCATAAATCACTGCATTATTGGTACTGTCTGCAACTATGGAATTCTGTTGGCACTATGCTCTCAAGCTCCACTATGTGTCCTGATAGCACAGGAAAATGAAAGAAATTGAAAAATTCAGGATAAACCAAGCACAGTACACTGACAAAGACGACCACAGCAAAGGGTACCATTTCTGAAAAGAGATGCCTTTACATTACCTTTCAACCCACTTCGAGCCCTAGCTTTGCTGGATTGACCAATGAAAACCCAAAGACTGTCATTATTTAAAATATGCACATCAGTACAATCTCGCATGTGCATATGTAGGCACTTTATTTTAAGGTGGCCCATAAAGAAAGATTGCATATACACTCCACCCCAAGACACACTATATATTTTTCTTCCTAACTGGCACAAGCAAGAATTTCTCATGTACTCCAGGTATCTTCACATTGAGATGAACTATGTGAGATCATAATTATGTAAGCAACAGCAGGAGAAAAATCTCCAATGTAAATGAATTTACAGAATCATTCATGTAAGAAAAGTCTTAAGATTTAATAACAGTCCAAATATACAGTGCAAGACAGACTGATAAGCACGTTCATTTTCTATTTGCTCCCCTAAAAATTGAACCAGTTTCCACTCTTCCTCTGTGCTTTCCCCCATTAATATTTGCACTGCTGTGGGACATTCTGCACATCACATAACAACCAGACTCTATTCAAGTTTGCTCGTGATATTACAAATCAAGATCAATACCACAGGCTTTTACCATAGATATCTATCAGTGCACCAATTTGTAGGACAAGTACCTTTTGACTTGTTTGTCGCAGTACACTGCAAAATCATGTGAACAAAATAAAATTCATTTAGTCACGCAACTAAAAATAATACTTAAAAAAAAAATCTACAGTTTATTTTTTTATCATGCTACATAACCCAAACTGCTGTGTTTAAACATTCAGACACCTGCAAAAATACTCACACAGTCTACACTGGAAAGTTCATATTAAGATAAAAAGCACATACCGGATTTCTTCTGAAATGCATAAACAATAACTTACTGATTCCAGGTAAACAGAAAATGTAAACAACCTGAGAGATGTAAACCAGAGAAAAAGAAACTCAACAGTATTCCCACTGACTACAAATTGAAATGGATTTAGTATTTAATCACTTGTCAGTAATTACAGTACTAAATCAAATTAGAAGAATACATCAGTGATTCTCATTTGAAAAAAAAAAATGAAAAAAGCAATAAAATCAGAAATAAATCATTACTGAATTATCTGAGGAAACTGAAAAGTTAGTTGACACAATAAAAGAAGTTACAGAAAAAAAACATGCCCCAAACCCAAAAAGTGACTTATAACTAGATCAAAAACCAGAGATGGTTATAAAGGAGAAACTACCTCTACAATAAAATCCTGAGGTAGAAAATATTTACAGAAAGCAGCTGAGATATACATACAGTGAAGGATATGGGAAATGACTGTGCCTTATTTGAATGTAACTTATGGTGAAGTCACATGCACACAGACATGGAATTAAACCTGAGAAAGGCACGAACTAGCCTGCAGTCCTATCTTACAGGACTGCAGCATTTATACTGTTGTAGGTTATGAATGCATTTTAAATTTATCTTTTGGTAATTAGACATCACTAGAGGACGAATTAGGGAAAAAAGTCGTAGGAAAAGAAAGCATGGGTTTTACCTGTGAGGGTAAATAGCCACAGGAATATATTGTCAAAGGAAGTTACTAATTCATAACAAATTATTAGCTGCTTAGGGGTTTTGGCTTTGCTTTCAAAGAGACATGACTTAGCTTAACTGTACGTTAGTGGGCTTGGTGTAGTCACCAGATATTCGACCTTAGACACATAGGACAATGTCTCACGGAAGAGTGGAATTTCTGGGTAAACCTTTGACTTGTGGTAACATGGGAAGCCAGACCAAAGAGCAGCAGTGCGCTCTTTGAGTCTCAGCAACCACAGATAAATCTGTGATGTGTTTCAGTTCAAAGACAGGTGCTATGGCACTTTCAGGAAGAGTGAAAAGTAAGATTGGAAGTGCTCATGTCAAAAGACAACATGTGCAGTTTAGGGAGTGCAGAAATGGCAAACTGTGTCTACCATCACCACTTTTAGACAGCTCTTACATATTCAGGATTTAACTTTAAAAAAATGGTACGTACAGCTGCCAGTAAAAATCAGCAAGAGCCTTAACTATCAGGCAGTTCTGAGAGCATCTTCATCACAGAGCAGATACCACAGCACAAGCCTTCTCAGTGCAAAACTGTTTCTGTCAAAAGTACAAATGGAAAGTCTCACAGGCTTCTGGTTGAACAATCCGGAGATACTTAGTTCAGAGCACTATGTCAAAATCTGCCCAAGTTATTATATTGTGCCAGTATAAAGTAAATCTCCTGAACTGTACTGAGTAGTAGAAGCCTGATCAAACCAGAAAAACAGATCATTAAAGACTGTAATTTTGTAGACTAGCAACTGACCTCCATTATTCATGCAACAATCTTCCCACCAGTCCATGCAATCAATACTTTGTGGCTTCTTTGCAGAGGAAAAAATTTACAAAAAGAAAAAAAAAGCACCAGTGAACCCATCAAGAAGGTTGTTTCTCTGTTTCTGACACAAGGGGCACTGCAAGGGAATACAGGGATGTGTTTCCACAAGACCAACTGGTGGACAAGGATACCAGCAGCAGCAAAGAACACAAAAACAACTAATGAGGATTTCAAGGGAAACAGGCAGTGACTGAGTTTGATACAACCCACAATTCTACAGGTTCCCTACTATATGAACTATATTATTTACTTTACAAACAAGCTATGTGGACTGTTTCGCATGAGAAACAGTATTTTCTCTTTATTATTAAAAGCTACTTTCTCGAAATCACCCCTGCTCGATAGTCAGTTTGTCCGTGATCAAATGACACAGCTCATTATTTTCCACAGAAGCAGCAGCAATTTAGTGTTGAATTCATGCCTATCCTCTTGAGAACTTGCCAAACCTTTAAATACTGCAGACACCATTTGGGAATGAAGTATTTATTTCTTATCAACAGTTATTGTTTAAATGGAGCAGTAATGTAAATGCATCATTCTCCCTATTAGTCTAAGGATGTGAGAAGTACATCTAGCAGGGGGAAGGGGAGTACTCATGATCCCTCAGGGACACACGCATCCCATTTAAAACAAATGCACAGCCCAGTGGCTAAAAAAAGCGGGGGACTCAGAAACATGTGTGTAAATGTTACTATTTGACCTATTTGTAGTGTGAACTTCAACATATAATAATAACAAAGATAATGGTAATTCTCCATTTTGTTGTCAGGGCAGGAAGAAGTATTCAATTTTTTTTTTTTTTAATTTTTTTTTTTTTTTTAAATCCAAAAGCTCAAAATGACAGTATCACCCTCAAGGTCAAAGTTGAAGACTTTTCTGCTCACATACTTATATCTTAATAATTAAAAATAATGTATGCTTTTCCTTGCCCCTAAGTTTCAGTGAAATATTATTAGGTTCTTTTCAGCATATACTGTTTTTGAAAATGGAATGGAGGTGCTCTGAACAATTTTAATCTTAAATCATGTACAAGAAAAACGGTCTATTACCAAACTTTAAAAACATACCTTTCTTAAAATCACAACTAAAAGGCAACATAAAAGGTTACAAATTTTCCTCCTGAAATTAACAGTATTTTTGGCCAACCTTGCATTTTTCAATTCTCTCCCTCCAGATCTCCAAGCATTAAGTGTCACCACGGAAAGGTGAGAACTAGTGACCTCCATTTCGGAACATCAGAAGCCCAGAGATGCTCACCGCTTGGTTACCACACAGCGCATCCTCATACTTACAGCCACTGTCATTTGCAGTGCACAGCTACCAACAAAAGCAGCTGTTGTTTTCTCCCTTCCCTAAATCTTTACAGGGGGTGTTACAAACCATGTCTGCTGCCTGGTTGGAAAGTGAGCAGTAGCAGGTGCAACACTGGTTTCTTTGCTGCCTGAGGAAATTCCCTTCATCTCATTGTCTTTCTAACCTCAGACTGGGAGCTTCAAGAAGAGCCTGCATTTGAATGTTTGACTGGGGGGCAGTTAGCTTATTATTATAATTAATTTTAAGCATACGGAGTGGCAACAACTATTAATTTTTAGTTTTAATGAAATTTTTATTTCTTATTATTGTCAAATTCAAGACAGCATCCCACTTCTAACACTAATCAACTCAGCAGCCTTTCATAGAGAAAAAAACACTTTACAGTTCAACTTATTCTTTACAATAAGAGTCAAATTGAAAATACCCATACTGCCTTTTTTTTTTTTTTTTTAAACAAATTGCAACTACTGGAATAAAATAAATAAATATTTTCTACTCCTAAGATTTACTGTTTGAACACTGGCACTTACACGTTAATACTTTCCAGCGCTCAAAGACGAGATGCTTCTAATTGCTAAGCACTGTTACTGCAAAACAAATCTAGAGAGGATGCATAAGAGATTTTACTGCCTTACCAATAAAACATTAGGACTGTAAGTTCATCCTCCACCCTGATTAAAGGGCGAACACTTAGCCGTGGCATACTACAGACTGCCTGTCCCCTCACAGCCCTGCACAACCCACTGCCTCTTCCCTGTTTGCTCTGCTCACCTACACGTGCATGAAGGACGGGGTTTGAATCACCTCTCGTCCTGCCAGTCCTCGCAATCTGGGTATGCCAGTGGATGGATCTCTTCTGCACCAGAGAACAGGCAGCCTGCGCAACCATGGAAGATCACACCTTGTATGCCCATGAGGCTACAGTGTTGCCCATGACTATCTGATCACAATTGCGCTGACTTCTTGGGCTGCCCTGCCAAAGAGGGCCACACACCACAACTCCAGGTTTCTTCAGCTACAACTCAACCACATCTCACTCTCAAATATTATGCAAATATTATGAAGGGACAAATGAGAGGGTCAGAAACTAGAGGCCCAACAGAACACATCAGTGCCTAGTCCTTATCACTTTCCTTAAGGCACGCTGACACCCCCCGTCCTCTCAGCTCCCTCCAGATGAGAAGGATCCAGTGCATCCCATGACCACAGACTTTGGATTTCTCTGCCCAGGCAGCAGCAGCCAGCTGGGCAGGACCACCCTGACCCTCTCTGTGAACCCCCCCCACCAATGCTTCTGTGGGCTTCCCAGCACTGAGCCCAGCCACACAAGCCCCAGTCAGGACGCAGAGACAACTGTGCAGCAGCGCATCCATGAGGAAAAAAGATTTCAGCACAGTGATGAAAACACAGTAAGCAAGCAGCAAGGATTTCCTTCCCGGTGCAAATGATAAGCATGTTTGACGATATTTCTAATTCCCCAAACGCCTTCCCCAGTAGCCACAACCAGAGACAAACGGGCTGCTGCTGCTGCTAGGAAGGGTCCAGAACCCCCCAGAATGCAGGCTACACGCAGCTGCAATACTTTGGACCCATGATTATAAAAGTCAGGAAATCTGCAATTGCAAATCCTTCCATAAAAGTGCAAATTAAGAACCACAAAAAGGGAAAAGTGGATGGGGAGTGTGAAATCATAGAAAAAATACACTAAGAACCCCAGTTACTGCTCAAAAACTGGTTGGTTGGTTGGTTTTTTTTCAGAAGTTGCCTCTGTTGTAAAGCTGGTTAACAGATTTAAATAAAAAAAAAAGGCAAATTTTTTAATCAAAAACACTTCCTTTTTTTTTTTTTTTAATACTGAACCTTTTGCATAAGCCTAGAAAACAAAAATTACTACAATAGTTGCAAATACATGCAGTAATATTTTCAGTTATGATTCACTGCCCTTTCCTGGACAGAACTAGGAATCAGCAACAAAAAGCTGCACACAGCAGCTTCAAAACAAACAGAAAGCGACACTTTCCCATGCAACAACCACTTCAGCTGCAGAACTCAATTTGCTACTAAATTCAGCATCACCAGCCCTGAGTCCAATTCCCCCAAGTCACAAACCACTACAGCCTGACAGCACATAGCAGAGACAGAGAAAGTATGTTCTTGCCCTCTTCCCTTGCTGTTATTGACCACTACTGGAGATACAATACTGAGCTAAATAAACGCCTTGGTCTTCAGTTATTCCTTCAGTTATTTTTATGTTCTTACATAATCTATAGTAAATAAATAAATACAACACATAAAAGCACTGCAATTAAGGATAAAAGCAGTCCAGCTTACTTCACTGGGAGCAATGATGCAGAATACAGTAGAAGATAACACAGATTTTTCAAACGCGCTATGTTAGCAAGAGTTGAAGGTTTAGAATAGCCTTTCTTTTGAGACAGCAAGCACTGCTTTAGCCTGGAATTTGTATTTCACAAGTAAGGTAAACCTCTGACATTAAATCATAAATTGAAAGTGCAGTCCAGTATAATTTCTTTTAACTGCTCCTTTTAAGGCATTATTTGCACATTTGAAGAACACAGGGCAGGGGTGAAGCATATATCCATGAATGTAATACAGGGCCTGACCAAAAAAAAACCCAAACAAAAAAAAAAATAAATCTAAAAACTCTATAAACCAGTAAGAGCAATTAAATACAGTTTCTATTACTATTTTTACAGTCTCTTTCCATCATCTGAAGTGAACTAAATACTTGGGCAATCTTATGTAAGGCATTTTAACTGTGAGTCATCTGTAAGTATGCTCTTGCATACTAAATCAGCCGAAAACAGTTGGTACTTCATGCTGAGTGACATCTCTGTTTTGCTTAAATCTTCAGATTCCATCTTCGTATGGTACTTCTGCTCATTTTAGAAACAGTGTATTACAGGTTGCGTATATTTGCTTCTGTTTGCCTTTTTTATTCACCAGTACAGAGCTGCATTCATATTTCAGGTGAGTCATTAAATCCAGAGAAAATGTTCTCATTGCAACTTAACCACAACCATAAAATCATCTTTCATTATTCTTTCAACCTAGTAATACCTTGACAAGACATCTGTGTACTGACTTGACTAGCAAAAGGCAGAAGCTATAGCTAGAAAAGCATTCTTTCACTGTACTGAAGCAAAACCAGAAAATCTTGACGTGTGCAAAGCTTACTAAAGGTAGCTTCCACAAAGAAAAACATCCATTGTGTTAAACCATCAAATGTTTTTCTTACTCAAGTTTCCAATTACCAATTCATTGCTTTATCAGAACACAAAACAAAAAAAAAAAAAACAAACCTGTAAGGTCTTACTAATTCACTGCTCTTTCATTATTTTCACCTGTACAAACAAATCACAACATGTAACAAACAAACAAACAAACAAAAAAAAAAAAAATCAAACTGCATTCTCACTCTTTCCAGAATAGACGTTTCTAACAGAATAAACAGATTGTAAGAATTAATTACTCTCACTTGAAATATTTCATCCAAAATTTCCTACAATAATGATAATATACTGACATTCAGGGAGGGAATCCAATAGCTAACTGCAGTTTAGGATTTTAGAGTGCAAATTAAGAGCTTAAATTAAGCTAGCATTAAGGACCCTTCTTTCTCATTGCATGTGTCTTCATGACTAAGGATAGTCATACTCTGTCACAGCAAATTACAGTGTGCTCCTCATCCAGAAGGTATCTTGTATTTATATAATACAGCTGCAAAGATACAACATTTAAACAAGCCCACTTCTAAGCACAAATAAAAGCCACACTGACCACCTATAACATTAGTACATCTGCAACACAATGACAAAATAAATCAATGTACATGAAACAAAACACGTTTTGTAGGTTCACAGAAGAAACAAACACAAGAGTCAAAAATTACCTCCAAAGCCAACTTGCATCTCCTTGGAAACATTCTCTGAGAATTCATGTTTTTATTCAATTCTAATTCCAACTTCTTTTTAGGCACTTCAGGAAAGTCTAACTTAGGCAAACCGCTACTTTAATCAGAGGAGATCAAAAAGAAAACTCAAAAAAAGCCACACAGGTTATTAGCCTCACTTCCTTCTAATTGGCATTGAGAACAATTCAGAATCAAAACAAGCAATTATGGCACATATGTCCATAAAGATTATACAGGTGCCAAACTTCCTTTCAGGTTTTGCAATACGTGGCTGGAGCAGACTTACAGCTTATCCATTAACACCTGAAACTTGAGACAGTTCAATGGACAAATTGGTTGCTGTTTCTGCTCACTTTTAATAAAACATTCCACCCAAATATTATTGTATGTGAGGATGCGTACGCTACCACACAACTCAGTAAAAGAAAACTCAACACTTAAGCCCCCAGTATGTATGTTTTATAGTTATTACTTGGCTATACAGTAACTTAGAATAACTGTTCTGTCCCCCCTGCTATTATCTCCTTTAAGAATGGCTTCGCAAAAAGAACTTCTTCCCAGTCTTTTCTATTCTGATCTGCCATGAACACAGGAATCACAATGTATACTACTTAAAATTAAATATTACCTGTACAGACCAGGCACTATTTCAAATCAACCAGGCAACCACAATTTCGAACTTCCAATTCAGTAACTGCAATGTTTTTTCCAGCTATGCTATTATTAGCAGTATTATACATTTCGTACAGAGACTTCTTCACATATTTCTGATAACAACCATCAAGTAAGTTGCAAATAAAGTCACCTTTTTTTGTGCAGTCTTCTGTCCGTCAGGCCTTGAATCTATGCACTGACTTCCAGTATCCTCCCACATATTGTCCATATTATATGTCCTCATCTTCAACAGCACAGCTCTCCAAGTCTCTGTATTCTAAGTCATCATGGGTCCAGAGGAGCCCAGGATGGACCTCAAGACATCCTCTGTGTCCCTGGGCACACTACTTCATTTTCCTGTCCCTTCATCTAATCTCAGTGCTTCTCCATCTTGCCTATGTGGAATCTACGCTCTTTCAGGCAGGAACCGTGACTCACTGTGCATTTGTACAGCAGCATAGCGGCACCCTTGCCTCAGCTGAGCCCTTTGGGCACTATGTAATACAATCAATAACAATAATTAATTTTGTCCCTTGTTTCCTCTTGTATCCAACAGCTGTGATCTTTCCTCTGATAACTGAATACACATTGTAGCTCCTCGGGTTTTGTCTCACTAGCAGAGATATCCATTTCCTCCTTCTACTTATAAAATCATACCCAGTTCTTCAAGACAGACATAGCGATTGGCTCTCTTTCTTCAAATTCTATCCCAAAATTAATTTCCTTCATGTACACTTACATTACTAATCTAAGGCACCTTACACTATTTCAAACCCATAGGTTCAGTAAGTAAGAGGTAAACACAAGAAGTGTTTCAGAATTAAAATACACATGTATAGATGGAAAACACAATTTTCCACGTAAATATTATCTCTTATCAAACTAAAGGGTGACAAGAAGTACCAGTCAGTACACAGGGGAGATCCTTCACTACAGATGGGACTTCTGACAATGGTTTAAATTATTTCAATAGATTCCTATTGATATTAAACACAGGAAAATGTTCAGAAAAACATTCATGTACTTTCATCCATACTTGTACACACACACTAACACACATAAGCAGTCAAGAGTCCGACAAAGCAAGTGCTCTTTTAGCGAGACAGACCTCAAATCAAAATTACTGTTTTCTGCCCACACCAGTCATCAACAGTTTCTTTGTGTCAGTCACTCAAACACTGCAGCACCTATTGCCAGATGGAAAATACAAGTCTTTACCACGTAACCATCCCTAACATGACTTTTTCAGAGCTCCCGTTATGGATGCCTCTCACAGAGCTGAGACGTGAGGGTGGGGAAATCACAGGCAACTTGTGCCATTTTAAGTGAGTACAGACATTACACTTCAGGCAAAACTAAGGAAAATTTGGATTAAACCACAGGGAGGTTATCTACACTAGCACATCACATCACTATCTCTTCATTGCTGTCACCAAGGCAGCACCACATAAGAAATATTAAACATCTTATCAAGATGTTAATGTCTTAGTATCGTGTCTAGTACGGAAACAGTGCCAAATACAGCCACATTCATTATAACTTGACTGACAGTTTAGGGACCCCATCCTTAACCAGGAAACACTGACAAAAGATTTGGTTTAAAGACCAAACTGTAACATTTTCCTGCCTGCACATTAAAAGTCAGATTGTGACAGCCCATGAGCTGGACTTACACCATTCACATAGTGGAGGAAAATTCAGCTTTGCAAATGCAAAGTGATGCAATATTTCTGTGCAACTATCTAAAGACTCCAAATATTTCTTTGCAAAAAGCTCTTCAACATTTTTTTCCTCTCAAATCAAAGCCGACTAAGTTTTATATCTTCTTATTTACACATATTTGCAGAAATTCCTCTTCTTGTTCATTGTGGCCATCAAATTAATTGTACTTTTTAATCACTCTGATAGTGATAAAAGATTTTGCATACAATACAATCCAAAGGATCTTTCACATAACATTTTCCCCCTCGCAGTGAACTCTCCTCTGGTGATTTATACAGCAGTTAGGTACTGTTCTTAAAAAATTATTTTCTTTAAATTTAAGAGAGCATAATACAGGTTTACATTCTCTGTGAAGAATGACCACAATCAGACTAGAAAAGAAAAAAAAAAAAAAAGAAAAAAA
>VYXH01010316.1:330796-348965 GCA_013397275.1 Burhinus bistriatus
TTTCTGGGAAAAAAAAACCCAAAAAAAAAAAAAAAAAAAAAAAAAAAAAAAAAAGAAAAGAAAAAAGTATCCTTTAACATTAGAATTCCCAAAGAAGTTTGAAGGTAGCTTCCTAATAAGAAATAAATTTTTGTATTTCTTTTTCATGTTGTTTCTGGAAAAGAAAAAAGAAGCATGCATCAAAAGGTCTTGTAACTCACAGCCCAATGTCCAGAGCTGGAGTAACGGAGACTTTGACTAACTGAATTTGAATCTTACAATTTGAATCTTGATCTTGCAAGAGTACTCTAATCACTGACCATTTTAAATCTGAATGCGAACAACTTTTCTTTATTAAGTTCTTCTAAAAGGGTACTTTTACTCATTATGGAAAAATCCTGCAGTCACGGTATGTAGTTTGGTTCATGCTGTTGTAGACAGTTCATGCTGTCTTGCCTGGACCAATACAGGTTCTAAAACTATTGACAAGCCCTGAGGTGAGACAGGTTGAACTCAAGAAATCACTTTTTTTTTCCTCTCTAGGCAAACATTGGAATAAATTGCCCTGAGATGCTGCGGACTCTGCATCTGTGGAGATGTTCAAAAGCTAGATGGAGTAAATGATCTCAAGAGGTCCCTTCCAACCTCAATGGTTCTGTGAGAAATGCAAAAAAGTGCCAAACGTTGCACCAAGAAAACCCCAGTTCAATTAAAACACCTGCTCAGTGCCCAGGAGCAGCTAAAATCAGCAGGAAAACAACGATGGTTATAATTTGCACTTCACATTTTTGATCAATCAGTCTCCAGGCAACCTACAGTGAGAGGAATGCAACTTCATCTTAAAATTATAAATTGAAATCTGGGTATGAATACACACACTGATTCACATTTTAATAAACCCAGTTTTAGCAGCAGAAAATACAGTGATTATGTGTCTTCAGTTTAGCTGGGGTTTTTTTATACCTAAAGAGGGATCTGAGGGTTGTTTTATTTTCCAACAACATTGTACTTAAGCTTCCTCTTCAGAGGATGAACATCCAGAAATCAGAAGCCACATCTCCTTAGCCAATGTGCTGTCAACTAGACCACACTCTCTCCCTAGCAATAAAAACATATTTTGTGATAGGACCCTCATTATCTTCACTCATACTCACCAATACTCATGGAGGTGCTTTCTATAGTTTCTCAGGATAGAGGGGCAATAGTTAATCAAAGATTAAACTGATTAAATATTTCAAAGATTCCAAATTCCTTGAGCAACAAGTAGCCTGAATCCATAACACCTGTTCCACGGTTGACCTTTACAGCCTTTCTATAGCTAACAAAGTGGTACTTAATTTTTCACAGTTGCCGGGACTCCACTGTCTTGCAACCACTCCCATCAGATTTCCCTCCACCTGATCCAAAGAAAAAGCTAAACCAGAGAGAAAAATGAATACCAGAATACTGGTTGTTTAAAAATCAATCCATATTCAAGCAAAATAGTTAGGAGTAGTCATAAATCATTACATTTCTCATGTTTTACAATTCTCTTCCAGGAAAAAAACCCAAAAGTTTTCATTCTTCATCTTGCAAGTTCCAAGACCAAAAAATTGCATGATTCATCTGCTCTGGTTAGCCTGGTTTGCCAACCAAACCATGCCAGCTGAGCTGTGCAGCTAATGCACCGAAATGTACCAGAACAATGCAACAGAATTTCTAATGCCGAAAGTCTGAAGAATGAAAAAATAAAAAAAATAATAAAAAAAAATAGTTCATTAAAACCTTTCAAGAGGCTCAGTGGTTTGATAGTTCCCTTAAGCAACTTTTGTAACCTAACATGCTGTTAAAAAACAAAACAAAACAAAAAACACACCCCTAACAAAAGAGAACCCAAAAGAAAAAAAAAAAAAAAAAAAAAAAAACAAAAAAAAAAAAANAAAAAAAAAAAAAAAATCAAAAACCAAAACAAGAACAACCTCACAATCTAAAAATAATCCTTCTCCATAAGAAACATTTTTAATTTAAAACAATACTGGAGAGGAGGGTTCCACCTATGAAGCTGTACCACTGTTTCATATATGTCCTGTTGTCTAATCAGGTGGGAATGATACTTCTATCAGCTAATCTTTAATAATACTCCATTTGTCCCCTGGATCATCTCCAAATCTCATAACAGCAGCTTCTCTCAACCTGCAGACTCAGTTCATGAGCATCACATTGTGATGCATCAATTACAAAACTTTCAACTAACCCATCCCTGAATTTTGAAAGATCATGATAGACTTTGTGCGCATTTCCGCTACAAAGACTTCCTCTCTGCAACTATTAATGTTGTGCAGCATTGGGTTAACCACAATGCACTGTTTTTTGTATTCTGTTTGCCTCTACTACCTGTTAAATACTGTCTGAACATACAGCATGTAAAAATCCAATCCTTGGAACAAGTGACTGAATCTGAAAATACAGCATGCAAACAACAGCTAAGAGAGCTAGCTATCATCTCTAGATAGGATATTAAAAGAACACTGTTGAAGTAACAGAAGTCACACAACCAAAACCTAATAAATTCTAATGTTGCTGACTGACCACACTTTCTCATTGGAATTCTCTTACACATCCAATGAAACAAATAGTCCTTGGCCACCAGGAGGAGTGAACTCAGAGTATTCTGTTAGCACGTAAGTAAAAGGTTCGTGTTTCCAGCTGAACCTGCCAAAAAATTGTCAGGTACAATGACAGACCTGCCTTCCAAAGACCAGAGAGTTTGATGGGAGAAACACAATCCTTTCCAGACCAGCCTTCTCTTGCTCCTGAGAAATCTGAAGCTAGTGCAATGAAAAGCCAATGGGGAATCGATTTCTCCAGGAAGTCAGCACCAAACCCGCGTAGGTCAATTATAGTCTGTTTTCTGTCTTGCAAGATTGAGTGGAGTGATGGAAATCTCTTCTGCAACACTGCTTCCCTCGCCTCATAAGGAGTGGAAGAAATAGGTGTTTTGGGCTACCTTCCAGACCAGGAGTATCCAAGTCCACCCAAACTCTTTGCTGTTTCTGACCCAAACATTACTACAGCTTTCAGCAACACATGTCCAGTCTTAAAAAATGCATTTATTTCTGCTTTTACTATACGGTACTGCCTTACTGAGGAACACAAATTACAGACTAGAGCTTGCTTTCCATCTTAAGGCGGGAGGGCCGGGAGGAAGAGAAAACCAAACAGAATTTCACAGGACAAAGAAGAGGTATGGCTCCTGCTTACATGAATAAAAAAAGCAAAGGTTGACTGCAAGAAAACATCCCCAAAAGTCACAAGAATCTTAGAAAACAGGACATACTAAACACATAAAAGCAGATTCCACCTCCCCTATAATAAATATTACAGTGTTAAAATATTTCAAATAATTCTTTATCCGTAGCCAAAGAAAAAAGTGATAAACTCATTGTAGTTTTATGATTTCAAATAAGTTAAGAGTTTTAAGATTAAGATTTAAAAACATAGTTTAAAACTTTTACAATGCTCTTATCTCTTCAGGGTATAAAAATCTTTAATATGAAAATATATTTCCTTTTAAAATAATACTAAATCCAAATCAGGAAATATATTAACCTTTACTTCAGCAAGAGTTGGACCAAGAGAGCAAAATAATGTATACCAGTAGGTCAGTTCTAAAAGAGGGCAAGAGGTTGCTTATACATTCTTCCATTTTTCTCAACATCATCTTCTTCAAGACAAAAGACTACTATTTAGGGCTCATCCCTCCAGCTCTTCATAAAGACAGAGAGATGCATTTTTGAAAGAATTTAAAGTTTGAAAACTTGTTTCAATTCCAGATATGGGTTAGTTTAGACACAAAAAAACCCTGATACTTAAATCCCTACATGGTCAAGAACAACCATGAATCAGCAACAATGAAAACATAAGAGAAAAGCAAATAACATACTTTCAAGCAAGTACCAATATCTGTGATTTTCTTTCTTCACTCTGATCCAAATTCACACCTGTGTTTAAGGGGGCGGGGGGAGGAAGCAAGTGCTATACAACATTTTAAGTAAACATAGTCACAAGACCATGCCATCATTTAGCATAATTCATTTCCAATAATAGAGAAGGCTCTGGACAACTGGAAAACAATGACTATTGCAGAATAAAACATATGCAAGGGTACAGAGAAGGTTTGGTTCTGTGTATGGAAAATCCAGTAAGTATTAAGAGAAACTGACAGACCATTTCAGCAGGAAATAAGCTGGAAAAGGACTGTTACCAGGTATTGCCATGCAAATCGTGTAACCAAAAACTGGTTGAAGAGCTTTCCATTTAAGCCTTTCAGTTTTACTGTAAAGCCAGGAGCCAAACTGCTAGACTAGACAGAATAGGAAAACATAAGTAAAAGGTAAAGACCTGAATATTTCTATGCCTGTATGTTTCCTCATTATATATTCTGCTGCATTCTAAGTACAAGGTAAATTATTCCAATAAGCTCAGAAAACTAGCAGACCTATCTTACTACTTACCTGCTCTCTACAATGAACCTGAAAGCGTGCATAGTTTTCGCTATTTCACCATTGCCGTAGTTAACGCATGAGGCTGAAAGAGCAACACGGCACAGTGAGAGCTCAGTTCCATGAAGTGCTGATATTCCTAATACAGGCTTAAGTTAGGCTTGCAAACACCAAATAAAACCACAGGAGAGCTTATGAGGTTTCAGAAATTTTGTGACAAGATAGTTTCTTACCTTGAAGTATAACTGAAACTTTCTTCAATAACGAAACAAAAGCAATTGTACTCACCTAAAAGTAAAAGCTTCAAGACAAGATAGATATCCCAATCTTGTAATACAGACCAAGAAAAAAAGATTTTTTTAAAAGAGATTTAAAGAAAAATATGACACTAAGAGTAGAAGAAATAAATAGGAAAAATAAGTGTTTTGTACGTATCAAGCACCTAAAAAGCAGTAGTCCCCCACAGCATATATGATTTCCTGAGTAAATTAAACAGTATAAGTAATCTGAAATCAAAATTAGAGCAGACTTTGGGTTCCATGATTGACATAATAAAATTTATGCTGGGCACAGCAAAAGAACACTATTAACACAAATTACAAATGCTACTCTGAAAGAATGACATTTAGCTTCTTAACAAAGACTTCAGGGAGATTTGTAGAAAAAGAAAAATTGAGTTTTCTTCTCAGAAAAGAGGAACATAAGACAGATTATTACCTTTGCTGAATTGGACAATATGGTACATCTGTGTGGCAAAGATGGAGCAGTTTACCAATAATTAGATGTAAATATTTTGAAGGACAGTTAGCAATGCATACATATTTTTAAACTAATTGTGTAAAACCCAGGTCACACACTTTTGGTGCATAAGCAAGATAAATATTAATTGTGCTTAAAATGGCAGACAAGGATATGCATTCAACACATTTGGGCCACTATATACAACAGTGCACAATGCTGTTAGTGTATGATTCAGCTCCGGTTAAAATCTAGAAGAGGTTTGACATTTACATCAGTGAGAACAGAACCAGACTTATAAAAAATATACATAGCCATATAGAGACCCTTGCAGTCATGGCTCAGCAAATCAATTCCTAAAATCTTTAACGGATGCAGAGTAGATTATTCTCCTAGACATCATACTAAAGTAAATTAATTTACATTCTGATTGCAATATAATTTAAGCAATAGGTAAGAGAGCCAACTTTTTACACGAAGCAACCTTTGTACTACAGAATTTGTTTTTAGGCTTCTGGCCATAAAAAAAAAAAAGAAAGAAAAAAAAAATTTGTACCATATTTCCTTCTAGCCTGTTGCTAATAAAATAACCCTTAACAACCTGTTATACCAGCCTGCCTGTTTTATGTATTTCTTTCATTAAAACAATTTATTCCTCAGGCAGGGAAAATGAGATCCAGCTAGAAATTTTGAAAGGAATGTAAGGATTTTCTTCAGTTCATTACTCTGTTTAATGGTATACAAGAGGGCTACAAACCCATTTCACTCACAGAACTCCTTGTTTCTCTGCCCCTCCCGATAAAACGAATTACAAGGGTACAACCATTAATAGCAAACCGTAACTTTTGAATAAGAACTTACTACAACAAAGTGCGCTTCCCAAGCTCTAGATGTGGTTCCAATTGTCAAACTGTAATTCTGTAACAGACATAAATCATCATAAAAAACCTCATTCATCAACAGGAAGTCACACAGGTACACAAAGAAGTAGTAATTTTGTTAGCGTTTACACTCCCACACAGTTCACTACCCAATTAACTCATTCCTTCATTGAATGTATGTTCTGGCCCACGTTAGTTTTTGCTGTTAGTACATCAAAAAGTGCAGCAAGGCCCTCCTATGTAAACAGAAATGCAAGTGCCATGCATGGAAACAAATCTCCCCCATCAAGTTCTGAAGGTTGAACATTTCTCACACTATATTAATTGGATTACTTTACAGGATTGCAGCTTCAGAAAACCAATACAGTAACTCTCACCTAGAGGTTTTCTCAGAGTCAGCAGAACACAGCTCTGTGCAGAGGGCCAGAGTAAACAATTCCTTAAGCCAGCCACAGGACTTCTGCTAAGAGGTGATTTACCACACCTAAGGCGCAACCCCCAAAACAAACTGGTTTGGAAGGCAAGAATATTGTCACTAATGCTCTTTTAGCTTTGCAGCTGTCAAGTAAAAAATAAACTGTAGAACAGAAAGTGGAATAAAAAATGGGGATAAAACAAAAAATGTCTAATTCTGGTTCACTAACAGATTTATAGTATAAGGAAAGAAGAAACTCAGAGACTTCAGCTGCAACTGCAGCTGACATAGAAATTATAAGCTAGAATTCGACCAGAAATCTCAAAATAAGAAAGAGCAATACATTACTTCTGACATAACCAGAATAAAGTGATGCCTATAACACTATCAATAAAATACATCAACATTGCAGCTTGATATACCTTTAAACCACACTCATTTAATTTTCAGTATATTAAAACAGGTATGAAAATTCCTAAATCAGAAGAAAAAAAAAAATAGTACCTACATTCTCATTTGGCTGTAGTCAATAAATAGGTGTAAATATTTCAGTATTTAAAAATGCAGGTATGCAGTTTTTATTCAGTTGAGCCACACATTTCACCTAGAAAAAGATATCTCCATTCACCTTTAGGATCATGAAAATCTAATTCTCACTACCTAATCACTCATTTTTCTCCTCCCACTCCATGGAAAATGAAAGTGTTTCTTTTTGTGTCTAAATTCAGAGTTATATTACACTTTCTGTGCAAAAGCATCTATTTTATTTTGGAGAAAAGCCAGGCAACAAGCTATGCCTCTCAAGAGGATGACAAAGCTCACCTATGAGATTTGATATTCCTCCCTCCTACATTCCCTTTCTAGACAAATTCTGTTCATTTGAAATTAAGGATTTTGAAGTCCTTCAACTCAATGAGCTGAAGCTTTCCAGAGGTCAAGCAGGCAAAAGAACAGGAGAAAGAAAATGCAGACTAATTACACATCAATACAAACGATGTGGAGAAGCATGTATTACTGAATTTCTCATTATAACCTCTCTCCTACTTAGTAAACGATGTGACATTTTTAACATGCTTATTTTCTTGTTCTGAGAGAAGAAAAAAGAAAAAAACCTTGACCTTGCCCTTTATCAGATCAAGAGAGAAATTAAAAAAAAAATAAAGAAAGAAAGAAATTCCGAATTTAAGAGCGCTCTTCAGGAAAACATCCTTCTACCAATTTGAATGAATACTTAAATACATAACTAAAGACAACAGCAAGTTCTGCCACAAGCTTAGGTTGAAGCTGCGTCAAACTTTAAATCAGGAAGAATAATCAAACCCAATACCAAAAGACAGGGATCTCAGTGGCTGTGACTAGAAAAAGGAAGCATGAGAGAAATTAAACAAAAAGTTTTGTACTCAGGTTGAAAGTCCAAAGAAAAGCAACTTCAAATAAAACAGCAGACAGCGTGCAGAAAAAAATACACTACTCTTCTTGTATGAGATACTGCTAGTAGATTTCAGAAATGGTCTTGGAGGCATAACATTGCAAGTAACATTCTGAAACTTTCCAAAATGCAACAGCATTTATTCTACGGGACTTCAGAAACCTCCTCATATCAAAACAAAATTCACAGGATGTTTCTACAAGAACCCTGGTCAGCTCAAAACGGAGATCAGGCCTTCACCAATGACTTGGTTTGCAATCCTTTCTTTTTGCAAGCTTTAAGATTATTTTTCCATCAAAATACCAGTATCAAAAGTAGTAACTGCTAAAACGCATATTCACTACACTAGACATATCAAAAGTTATTAAACAGTAGATAATGGTTGACATACCTGACCAAGCAGTCAGACTATCATGCTAAGACCTACTCAAAAACATCTTAGCACATGAGTCATTAATTCACAAGCTTACCCAACAGAAATTCAGTCAACAGCGATGGAACACCTATGGCATTTGAGATGTTTTCTTGATTTACCCATGTAGCTATCACCCTCCAGCAATTACTAAATACTAGACTAGTGCTCACAGACTTTTTTAGAATTATGTAGCAAGTCCCTTAAGACCACAAGAAATTAGGCAGACTTCTTACGTACACACCAATAAATACAACTCTCATCCAAGTTATCCTTACTATCCCAGCATCGTGTTTAGATCTGTGATGGTATGGCTTCATGGATTCTTTGCCTCAACAATCACACTTCAGCAATGTTATCTAACATTTTTGGCCCTGAAAATTCATACAGTGTTATTTGCACAGACTTTGATCTCTATCAGTTCTTTCACTAGAAGAGTTAGATCTCTTCAGCCACACCTGCTATGATAGTTCTCGCAAATGAATCGTTTTATGAATGCAATACTGTGGTTCCTTCAGCTGCCTGATGCTACATGTTAAATCATGAGACAAGTCTTTGCTTTCCGTAAGCAACAACTGGGGCAGGAAAAAAAACAAAACCCACATTTATTTAATACAGGCTTTTAAAAAAAGATTAATCCAACTCTTTAGCAATGAAGGGCTATTAAATTACCTGTAACACTAGAAGAAAGGTTCTCTCCATTCCCATTTCATTCTTACTGAGTATTGCCCTGTACCACCACTGCAATGTTTTTTTTACTTTTCTGTTGCATGGAAAAGGGGATATGCATTCCATCTCCCTGGTACTCTCAACAAGATGCATAAATGCGCATAACTGGCTATTGCAAAATCTACTTCATAAACTTGCAGAAAACAGTCAAAAATACGAAGTCACATGATTGATGCTTATTTTCAGCCTAACCTTCAGTGTTAGAACCACACAGGATTCTCATGACTGTTGCAGGGCTAAAGGATTCTTATCCATCTGTACAGGTATTTAGGTGGCTTCTGTCACCATTAGAACCAAATGCTTTACCAAAGAGCACTTCAGGATGAAGTTCATGTGTCCGTACAGAGAGGTTTAATCATCTAGCTTGTGCTTAGCATGCCTCTGCTAGTTCTAACTAAATTATTACACTTTGCAACTAGAGAGAAAACACACCATAGGTGATTTTCAAATGTTTATCAGCATGACTACATTCCTGATGTACGATGAGGAACAGTTACCAGTGAATGAATCCATCTATGCAGTAGTTTACTGCGTCTTAAGTAGATCTATCCAATTACCTAGGCTTCCTTTGAACATTCTTCAAATTGCTTTCATTCCTCCACCTAGATTCCTATATAAGGAATTCTACTTGGCCATCACAGGAATGGAAGATGCTCATACACCAAGTGAAATTATATGGCATATTCAGCAAAGGAAGATGCTTTCCTCTTTCCCCTTTTTCCTTTTATGAAACCAAAGAATGAATCCCACACAAAGCCCAGGGAGTCATTTTTTCCAGGTTTGCCTGGTTTAGAAGAAAGAAATATAGCTGTAAGAGATAGCTGTTTCTGGCTTGATTCCCCTAATACAACTCCACTTTCTGGGAATCCCCAAGAAAGCTCACAGACAGCCAATGCAAATTTTGTGTTGCTTCCTTCCATCACTCCTTTGAAAGAAGGATTTAGGCAAGGACGTTCTTCGAATTCAGTGCACTAAGTTTTCACAGCAGGATTGTAGATAAGTTTTCACAGACGTAGAGAGACAGGACATGCCAGTGTTTAGCATTTGGTTCTGCCAGCTAATATGCATCAGATATTCTTTCCCACAGTCAAGTAAAAAACAATCAGATAGTAGAAGTATGATGTTATACAGCACTAACTATCCTGAAATCCTCTGGGAAGTTGCTTCACAAAACATAATGATCTTGTTACTCCTTCTCTGTGGTCCTACAGTGTTCAGAATATGAACAAAACCAAACCAAACAAAAAACCTGTCCTGCACTAAGATGTCTTGCATGTTAAAAATTAACTGATCCATGCATCTTACAGAATGATAACTTGTCAACTTTTGCCAAAGTCCCTCTGAAAAGTCTACTGCATTACTAGGTAACCTATTACATTTCTTATTTTCTTCAAGCACATGGTAATTATAAGGAAGTCATTCCTGACTATGATAAACATTAAATTATGCCACAACACTGAAAGAGTGAACTCATCTTTTTATTTAAAATTTAATGCAGCTGCTAGTGTGCGTGCTCCTATAAACACATTCATATGACTGTAAAACTGACCATTATAGCATGACATCTAGCTAGAAACTGCAACTGTCAAATAAGTTAATACAGTCCATGTTATGACACCTTACCTGTCATATCTTTCACTTTCCAAAGAGTAGGCACACAGATACTAGTTTGTTTTTATCAAGCAATTCTGAGAAGCTAAGCAAAGCTTCTACTAAATTACAGTACATGCCTCAAACATATACCTGTTCAAATCTGCAGCTGAGTAACATATCACTGGGCTCTAAAAGTAGCAACATATTTGCACCTGACGAGTTACACGACATTATGTAAAAAAGGACAGAGAAAAGCAAAGAGTTCCTTCATAAGTGAACACATAATTAGTTAATGAATCTCACACTTATTAAGAAGGGAGCACAGCATAGAACTACACTGCAGTAAAAGCACATGGAACTTCCTGTAGTCTTCGTTAGGAAACTGGGGTGCCCTTTTCTCTGATGGCGTTGCAGGCACTGGCTGCCCTTAAGTTGCTCTGTTTGTTACAACGAGAACACAGAAATACCACTGCTGTGCCCCTCATGGGCACAGAATATTGCAGTAAGCTCCGCATTGCTGTGGTTGCCTTTAAAAGGCTTGAGCTGTTTATCTAAACTAGTTCCTTTAAGCCCTTTCTCATTTACTGAGATGTATCAGGCAACCAGCAGGCTCTTCCCGAGGCCTTCCATTCCCAGAGTAGTATAGACAACACAGCCAGACATGGCTCAAGTGCCATACACTTGAAAAACACAGTATAGGTCTTTAGCAGAATACAGACTAGAGAAGGAAATTGTGCCAGGCTATCCTTACTTTGCTATTGGGAGAAATTCCAGGGTATAACTGTGTCAATAATTAAAGTGCTCTGTTCTCATTTCTACCTGACCGCAGTTAAGGTTTAAAATGGGTGTTTTCAAGCTGTCTGAAGGACAAAGCAACAGGATTCACATTTCAGCTTTCATTAGAAGAAAATGCATTACTCAAGTTTTTATCATTTTATTTGCCACATTTTATAATAGTGCCTATTAAAGCTTCTTCATCTAAATGAGAAAAAGCACTCACAAGAACCTAAGACTAGAAGTCTGCTGTGGCTTTTACTTTTCCAGTCGTTTTACTAGTTCGGGGTTTTTTTTCTTTTTTATTTCTTGTTCTTCAAGAAAAATCATACCCTCTTCCTCCTATTTCAGAATAACATTAAGTCAAGAATTCATGTTATGAACGCAAGTAAGTACAAACAAAGGAAAAGTTGGATGAAATTAAATAGCTATCTGTATAACATATATGCATGAATTTGGACAAAATATAAGAAAATTAGGGTGCTCAGATTAGGTACTTCATTAGCTACTGCCTCTGTTTCCCTACCCTCAATGCTCTAGGAAAAAATTCAAACCAAGTAGCTCAATCAAGGGAGAAATCAGCTTCTGGTAGTTTTATATGTCAATAAGAAGTTCCCACCCAAGAGATACAGAACTTTACTCACCACTTTTTTTCAGAGATGAAGTCTAGAATGGTATTGACAGGATAACATTACCCATTCAACCTTAGAAATTACTTGTCTTGAGAATTTATTCTTTTGAGGAACTGTCCACTTGCAATCAATAGCAAAATTCTTGTTGATGATGGATAAAAGAGCAAGCTCCTCACCAATATAAAATACAAACAGAAAATTGCTGTAATTTTATTTGTACAGTAGTACCGTTAAAGGGACAGCCACCTCCAGAAATTCATAGAGCTTAATTTCCCAGAAGTGATGCACTAAGGGATTCACCACATAAGCCATAAAGAAAATCTCCTAACAGCATCATAGCTAGGAACAATTCCAGCCAGAAGGCTGACTCTTTCCATAGAGTTTTGTAGTAGTTTTCAGAAACAAATCTACATTCACACAGGAACAACTATTATGCACACATTTCTAGCCATTTTGCCTGCAAACAAAGTCTGGATATGAAACCCTGGTTACACTGAAATCAATAGTTCTGCCTTCATAGGGACCAGAGTTTCACTCTTGAGACCTTGAACAGTACTTCACAGCGGTGACCATGACACCCATTAAATTTTTTTAAAACTCGTGCTATAAAAAAAGTATACTTTGTTCATTTCACTAATGTATTTATTTTAACTATTCTTATCAACACTTGACATATAGCAGTAAATGTGTGGTATATATTTACAACAATTAAGCCAACTCCACTCTATGAGACTTCCGTGTAGCACTTGCAAGTAAGTATCTGCTAATGACTAAAGAGATACTACTCCTTTTGTGCACAAATTAAGGAAAAAATATTTAGATAGCCACAATATAGAAAATGCATTCGTAACTTCTTCCATCAATCATGATCAAAATCACACTAACCACAATAAGAGAAAGTTAAAATCCTTTTATTCATCCTGATAAAATGTGTTCATTTGACAGTTCAGCAAAGGTTATTTATGTACTAGTACCATGACACCAAACAAACCAAATTTATGTCACTTAAGTTTTATTAGGAAGTATAGGAATACATACACAGTTTCTGACTTTTATTTTGTCATCCACACAAAGCCAAATATACTTTTCAGTCAATTCAGGAAATTTTAAACAAAAGCCGAGTTGTAATTCAGAAAACAAAACCAAAACTAGCTCGGCGTTTTAACACGAAGCACCCATAAGTATAAAAATCAGAAGAAAAAGAACTCTTTATTTTCAGTTTAATTCATGTACTTCCTGAATGAAGCCCACTGTCAGCATTTCCCCACAGTCAGTTTCCAATCTTTTACCTTGATTCAGAGAAATACTTCAACACATCCCTATCCCTGTGCAAGAAAGACTACTTTCCTGAATTAGAATCATCCCGTGCACTTTCCACACAGCTATGTAACAGGAAAATCACCTTTACAATATGTCTGTAATATAACAGCATTCAAATAGAGAAGCGAGAGGCAGACATAGCTCTTGAGACCATTCTAAATCTTGGGTCAGAAATTAACTGGAATTCTCTCTTTACAGTCTGTCCACAGCTTAAGTTCCTGCAATAGATTTTCCTCAGGCCTTCACAGTGCTAAAGAGCACCATGCATCAAAACATCTTCAGACACTGAAAGGAAAAGCAGCTCTCTGTCTCTCAGAACATTAGTCAACCAACTCACAGAGCTGGCAAGAAACTTCCCTGGTGGACCAACTATTTGCTACAGAGGTTCCTCAGCCTCCTTCTCACACATCCAATAAAGACAACTTCCAGATGCAAAACACGGGACAAGATAGTACACAGACTAGACAACTGATTTTATCCAGCAATATCATTTTAATGGTGGTATAAAATGTTTGTCAAATGATTTTGGAATCAGAAAATTTATATATAAAATGTTCACACGTAATCAGAAATGGACTACGTGTCCTAGCTAAAACCCATTCACTACAATCAGACTGTCCAGTTCAATTCCAAAACAGAATTTGAGATCATATTCAGTACGTGTACTGCAGTGCAGTGCCTTAGAGAGGAAGGTACAAATGCTGCAATCTCAGCCACGCCATCCCCCACAGTGGTCTCTTGTGCCAGTCCCAGGTGAATCTTCAGAAGTCACATACTGACAGGTACAAGAAATACTTTTTAAAATAAACAAGGCTAGCCAAAGTGTTTTTCAGTGTTCTTTCCTTCTAAAATTTATCCTAAAATCCAAGATTGCTTTTGAGCATTTTCTTCAGTGCATTCTGGCAGCCGTGTTTGTACGTTTGATGATTGCAGCTACCAGATTCTAACATATTTTGATAAACCCCTTTAAAGATAAGCACCATATGAGAAGCACTGAAGGATATTTGGGGAAAATAAATAAATAAATAAAAAAAATTTCTATTCTATTTCACTGAGAGATTCACATAACAATTCTTCTTATGTTTAATTACTTATTTTACAGTAATCTTCAGATCTTGTTTTTCCAGGTTCCTTTTGTGTCCTCTAATTCCACAGAATCCTCATTCACGGTGGCATCTAAGCCTTTGATTTTTAGCAAGATTTAAAGTGACATTCACTGTTTAAATGGTGCCATAACAAGGAATATCTGGAACAGAACTGACTCTGGAATCACTGAATTTCTGTCCTTGTAATGTGACCACATTACATTCTTCATTTCAGAATGAAGAAAAATTCTCTGCCATAAACTCCATTCTTTTATTATCTGAAGTATTAATTCTCAGCACTGAGTGAATAAAATCTTTTGCAGGTTAAACATGAATCCTAAATAATTTTTAACTTCATTTAAAAGTACTTTTCCAGTGTTGGAAAGTACCCTTACACTTTTCTCTGACAGTCACACTCAGAAAAACTAAGTTCATGTAGAAAATAAGGCAGCACAGAATATGTTCACATAAACAAAAGATCCTATTTTACTGCAAGTTGCTAATTAAATAAATGAAAAAAAGCATTAGAACACAGCACACAGTGGAACATCAGCATTCCAATCTTTAAAAAAAAAAGGAAGAGATAAAAGGAGGACCTGGGGAAAATGTGCTGCTCACACTGATTATGTTTCTAATTTCTGACAGGCATGGTAGTCTTCACTGTCTCAGAGGACAGTGAGAAAGACCATAACCCTGCCAGCCTTACTTTAGCATGTCCTGGTGGTGTCTCCTACCATAGACATCTAAAAGAAGACCTGCCTCTAATTTAAGAAACTCCACAACTCCAGAAAACCAGACGTACTGGTATCAGGAACATCCCAAGAACAAATAGCTAAATTACATATTTCTCATCAGTCTTAGGTACATATTGCTCCCAAAATTCAGGACAGCTGTAATATAAGGGATACTCATAGGCATTATTTTGTTGAAATACTACAGTTGTTTCCATCCTATTATCAGTTTAACACCCCACTCCACACAAAGACCTTCTCTTATGGGGGTTCTGCACCATAAAAGAAAAAAAAAAAAAAACCCACCACACCACTAAACAGAACAGTCCTTGTATGTGTCCATTATGGAAGGAGCTTATGCACTTGGGCAAAAACATTTTCTGTTCTGGAACTCTGAATTATTTTCACTCTGGTCAAATTACAGGTTAAAAAAAAATAAAATAAAAAGCCACAAAACAAAAAGAGTCATTTGGGTATTAACTACAAATTATTTAGATTCTTGATTAGAAAGACTAAACAGTGACAGTTTATTTTGTACACACCTCCCTCCTTTCTAGTATTTATAAAAACAAAAAAAATCCTCTACAGGGAAGAAGTCCTCCAAAGACACAACTAATAAAAGCAAGAGCATGATACTTGCTCCTCTTCACGCCACTTGCACAACATGTGTGCATTTAGTGGGAAAAGTCAGGAGAATGCATGTCCAAGCTTAAAAAAGGCTACACATAATACAAGGTCATCTCTACCTGGAGTATTCAGCAAAGTAACGAGGGAGACCCCTGTCTGTGAAGAAGCATGTCATTCACAGGACTATAGAAGATTTCCTTGAGGAGAACTGAACAGCACAGAGATGAACTCCAGTCTGTCTGAAGTCATCTCAAACAATGTAAGGACTGATGCTTCCAGAAATCCAGGGCATTAACAGGTTACGTTCCTTTCTCAGAAGTGACATCTCAAACTCAGATTGTTCCCAGAAGAAACAGAAATCCACCCTAGCAGCAAATTTGTAGGAGGAAATACATGACGCCACCGGTTCAAAACATAAGAATAAAATAAAAACAGCGAAGGAAGAAGACAAATCATTAGGCAAACAGGAATATGTGAAGAGCAAATGAAAAAGAAATTACCAATCAACATGTAGATGGCAAATACAAATTCAGTTTAGTAGCTTAATGAAAATAAAGGAATTTTTTTATTGAATAAAATCTCGT
Source organism: Burhinus bistriatus (assembly GCA_013397275.1). Lineage (NCBI taxonomy): Eukaryota > Metazoa > Chordata > Aves > Charadriiformes > Burhinidae > Burhinus > Burhinus bistriatus. The sequence goes on from VYXH01010316.1 coordinate 347,207, forward strand.
ATTTCTTTTTAAACATTAAAAATAATATGCTGTGTTTACATTCTAGGGTAAATGCTAAAGATGGTACAGTAATTTTGAAACAGCAGAAAGCGAATACACAATTTTAGAAAGTTTATCAGGTCTTATCAAAAGAAGAAAATATGAAGAGCACTGTTTACATGCAGTAGGCCTACAGATGTCATCATTAAGGTATTCAAAGCTCAGAAAGCTTTTTCACTTGCATAAGGTGTTCTTTGAAAAGTTCTATTTTATCTACCAAACCATTTATGAATCCGTCTGTCCCTAATTACGGTTTTTAAAATAAATAACTAAAAAGAGAAACTGCAGCAATTATCAGGTAATATCCAATTTCCAGTGCTTTCTATCAATGCCATTCAGAAAGCTACGCACATCTAATAGCTTTAGAGAATACTAATCCAAACTTTCTAAGAATAGATAAAAGGAAGACTACATCAAGAATATGTCTTAAAGCAACTGACTTTTCCAAGTAATGTTCATAACTTTGACAAAGTGTAAGGAAAAGGTGAGTAAGAAAATCGCTATTTACATATAACTACAGATTAGAGATTCAAAACTTCACACAAAAAGGACACTTCTCAGGCCTTTTTTATTTCACTACACAAAAAGCCTCCCCCATGCCTCAATTTACCATATTCAAGGTCGTTTTACCACTAGTACAACATTCTAAAGATTTCTGAAGTATTGTCTAAGGCTGAGTTTGCCAAATCTGTATTAAGCCTGACGCACGCTATCAGGAGTGCTGTTTTACATAACGGGCTGCTGCTGTCAGGTGCTGTAGTTTAACATTACTGTATATGTGCAGAGCAGTATTAGCATGCTCACTGCTTCTCTTTCCCTATTAAGCATTCAGATAACAGCCCTTCCGTGAGCTAAGCTTAACATCCAAACCTGCAGTGAGACTGTCATTGTACAAGCCTTCCAAAAATATTTACCAGTAAGAAGCACTATTAATAAAATTCTCATAAATTGAGATGACAAATTATCTTTCTAAGAAGTATTTTTCTGTTTTGCCTTTAGGTGTTAGACAACACTACAGCAGAAGTCGCATAACAATGAGAGGGGAAAAAAAGTTGACAATCTTCATGCCAGTGTTGCATAACAGCTGTATTCCCTGTAAAAGCAGATTTTCTAAGAATTCTCAAACAAACAACAAAAAATAATAGGATGTATATCTACTATTTTATGGTTTCTGATTGAAATAAACATAAGATGACTGAGATCCAGGATTCACAATGCTGCAAACAGCATATGAATATGCTTCACATACATTATGTGGCTTGCTTTCCCCTCCTTTTTTAATGTATTTTCTTACAAGACACTGATAATGAACATTTTCTAAATCAGGCTGTACCAAATAAAAAGGAAGCTAAGCTTTACCCCTCAGTCTCAGTGTTTTTAGCTCTACTTATCAAACGTATCAGCAATTTTTCCTCAAACTGTGACCGGGTTTGTGTACACCACTATTCAAAAATGCCCATCTGCAAAACTTGCTAGGATTGTGCACATAAACAGCACTTGGGAGATGGCCAAGAAGGTAAATAAAAGCATTGCTTGAATAAAAATAATCCAGATAAGCACAAAATGCAGCAGTCCTGGTGTATTAATTAAATAGAGGGAAGAAATCCTCTAGCGCCTTAACATGCTCTGGACTGAAGAAAACATAAGTAAAGAAAGGATGCTCACATTCAAAAAAAAAAAAAAAAACAGGTATTAGTCCGTGCTCAGCGAGGACAAGTTA